>JAZKJV010011083.1:0-74804 GCA_037367405.1 Ottelia alismoides
TTCGTGGGTCTGGACAGCGGCTTCTATGGTCGAAGATTTTGACATGGCGGCGCATAGAGCTTCGAAATTAGCCATCATATCTAAACGTTGGACTGAAAATCTTGACATTTGGACTGGAAATCACGCAGTGTGTCCAACTCCTTGTTGTAAGCTTCTTCGGCTCGTCGTTTCTGCTCCGACAAATGATGGTGTTTCATCGCATGTCGGCGCGAATGTCTGAACGGATCGTCAGATCGTGAGGACAATCTGTAGGCCATGCTCTGATACCAATTGATGCAAACGAAATTTTTGGCGACGAATAAAAAATAAATTTGATTGGTGGAGATTGTTTGGTAGAAGAAAATTGAGGGGTTGAGAAGAGAAGCTCGTCGGAAAAACGAGGGGTGTTGAAGAAGAGAAGCGTGAAGATCACGTGGGGAAGGAGAGAGACTAGAGAGAGATAGAGATAAATCTCAAGTTTTCATATAATCTGACCTTCCAAAATAATAGCCTATCATCCCTTTATATAGGAGGGATGAGATTACAAAAATAGAAACTCAAATTCAAACTACTTATCCTAATTTGACTCTAACCGACTAACTAATTGATTTGAAATAAATTCAAATCTCTAACTAAGTCAATTGAAATTCAAATCGAAACTAATTTGAGATCACATGCAATCTCTTTTTTTAAAATAAAATTACGACGACTCAAATAAACGTAAATAAAATTAGCCTCTAAATAGCGGATAAAACCTAGAAAATGAGGTCCTATTTATCCGTTTCACGCTGCATCATCGTGCAAAGGATGTGCCATACTAAAGTGGTAGACTTTTTCATTATGAAGGCGTAGTAAAAAATATATGATATGTTATGAGGGTCATAGGGCTTTCTTATATAGAGAGGAGAAACCTTAGAAGGCAAATTAAATAGTAGAGATGAAATAAATAAGCAAATACAAAATAACTCTCAACACTCCCCTCAAGATGGAGCATAGATGTCAATCATGCTCAGTTTGGAACAACACCTCTGGAGTGGCACTCTGGCTAGGGCCTTGGTGGACACGTCTATTGTATATTCCCTTAAGCTAATGTGGAAAGTAGAGATGAAACCCTTCTGTATTATATCTCATTTATAATGACAATCTACCTCAACATGTTTGGTCCTCTCATGGAAAGTGGGATTGCTGGAAATGAAAAATTAGCCTAGTTGTCGCAAAACAACTACATGGAAAGAGGCACATCAACAACTAAGCTTGTCGGAACAAGATCTGACCTACATCATCTCAGTGCTCTCATGTTTCATAGCTGTGTACTCTGACTCCACACTAGATCTAGCAACCACAGTCTACTTCTTGCTTTTCCATAAAACCAAGGAACTCCATATGAAAACAACAAAACAGAGGTAGACTTCATGTGTTTAGGGCATCATGTATAGTCAACATATGCACATGCCATGATAGCAAGAAAAGTCCCTCTAATAAAGAACAACCCATGTACCTGGAGAAAACTTCAGATACCTCAAAATCATTTGAGCAGCATCCATGTGAGCATGTCGTAGTTGCTCCATAAACTGGCTGACTTTGCTCATTGCAAAGGAGAAGTCTGGTCTGATAATAGTCACATAGAGGAGCTTCCCAACAAGCTCCATGTACATCCATTGTCTACCTCATCCATGTCATCATCGTAGAACTTCATGATAGGGTCTTTGGGAGTAGTGATAGGTCTACAGTCTGACAACCATGTCTCTAGGAATGATACGTAACATACTTCCTATGTGTCATCACCAGACCTTGTTGGTTCCTAGCGAACTCAAGCCCAAATAAGTATCGAAGTTCGCCAAGGTCCTAGGTGACAAACTACTGTCTCAGGAACGCTTTAGCCACACTGATACCCTGTAATTCATCTTTTGACGATAATGTCATCAAAATAAATCAGAATGACAAAAATACCTCTCTATGCCTTATGTTCAAAGAGCGAATGATCCGTAGTCTATCTTATGAAGCCCTACTGAGAGATTCTGAAACCATGCTTTAAGACTTTGTTTAAGGCCATAAATCGTCATATGAAGTCTACATATCTGTAACGCTTCCTCTCAGCAGACCCAGGTGATTGTTGCATATAACCTCCCCCTGCAGGTCTCCAAACAAGAAAGCATTCTTGACATCAAGCTGTAAAAGTGACCAACCCCTACCATTGCAACAGAGAGGAGGATCCTGAGTGTAGAATGACTAGCTACGCGGGGAAAAGTGTCGTGATACTACACCTTATATGTCTGGATGAACCCACTTGCCACAAGACTATCATTGTAGCAATCAACACAACCATATGCTCTTTGCATCATGATGAGGCACATTTTTACCACATTAATAATTGTATTTTATCGTAGTATAGGTGGAAAAAATGATTCAGCAAAAAACACACTTTCGAATATGTGGAAGCTAATTTACGTGGCAAGTCTACCAAGGTCGAATAAAGGGACACAAGACGCTAAATCTATTTATCGAAAATTATTGTTTCATTAATGAGTGAATTTTCTAATCCTAGGTCTTCATGCGCAGACTTTAATGCACAATAAAGAATGAGAATGCAGATACATTATGCATATAAAATGATGCAAGGACAAAACAATATGATGCAGGCATTTTTATTTTCTTTTTATGCAATTAAAAATGAGATGCATGTAAAATGAACAACAACAAGCAATAATATGTGAACATATAGGTATGTACAAATATGCTCAAAAATAATCAAGTCAATGAGCAATAAAAGGTCAGTTGAGTTGATTTCAGAGACAAGTTGAGCATTAAAATGAAATGATGGCATCAAGGAATTGAGAGCAATGGACACTTTACATTTCAAAAATTAGAATATCTAAATAAGTGTCAAAACATGAAATAAATGATGTCGTTAGGCAGAGCATGAAAATAACACAACGAAACTGAAATCAATTGAAACGGAGTCCGTATGCTCAAGATATTAAAGAAAGAGTGCAAGGGCATAAATGTAATAAAAATGCATGGAAAAATAAAGATAAATATTACAAATGGTCCCTTTAATATTACAAATAGGTCCCTAAAGGGACCCATTTGTAATAACCAAAACCCAGAGGGGCCCAATTGATTTTTTTCCTTATGTATGTGGGGGCCTTATTGCAATTTGTGAAAACAGGCAAGGGCTCCCTATAAAATACCCCATGCGTGCACGTGAGGCATGCGCCTGGAGGACTTGGATCCAATTTCTGAAAGCTTTGGGGTCTGCAATTTAATTTACTCAGCCCCTCACGTGCGGGGCACGCGAGAGGGCTAGGCTCGGGAGGTGTCCCGGGCTCGAACCACATGGCATCTGATGGTGGCTTGGTGTACGGCTCGATGGACCTGAGATTGGAGGCTCGTGCGGAGAGGTGTGGCTGCATTTGGGTCGTTCGATCGTGAGGACCGGACAGTATCTATACGTGGCAGCTCCTCCCTCTTCCTCCTCGTGCACGACTGAAAAGACGGGCCGATGAGGACCTTGGAGCTCCACCGACGTTCCTTCGCAGCCCGAAGGTTGAGAACGCTAGTTGAAGGCCTCGCGAAGGAGCTGGAAGTGCGAGGAGGGTCCGGCCATTGCTGGAAGGGCCGGTCGATGAGGAATCGCCGGAGACGAGGTTCGAGAATGGAGCAAAGGCGGGAAGTCCGACCATTGAAGGTTCTTGCAATGTTAGCATAGCCGAAGCGAATCGTGCGAGTAATTTGTGAATGAGGTGGTGGTCCGTGGAGGTAGAGGAGCGAAGGACCAAAGCTTTCCTCTCCGACGAGCTGGAGAAGAAGGGGAGTGAATGTGGAGGGGGATTTGGAGAAGGGAGGCAGGCGAGCGGAGTTGTTGGAGAGGATGTTCGATGTGTGGCGGAGCTAGAGCGATGGTCGGGTAAGGGTGAAAGGCCATTGTGTGCGATGGCTTAATCAGAGAAACGAAAGAAAACAAGGGGGAGAAGTACCTGGAGATCGGAGGTGTTGCAACGGTGGAGGAAACAATCTGGGGTGAGCACCGGAGGTGCTAGAGTCATCGCACGACGAGGACGACCTTGCCTCGGTGCTTAACGGTGGCGGAGCTGCCGTTACTCGGTCATAATGGCCGAGGGTCGACACTAGGCCGGAAGGCATCATTATGGCCCTTCCTCCACCTTCGTCTATCAAAGGGAGGTGGAGGAGTACTAGGGCTTCGGTTGTAGATTGGTGGACGAGGGAACAAGGCGGTGGAGTGGGGGTATTTAAGGGTGACGGAGTTCGGGCATTATGGAGGTCCGCGGGGGAGGTTTGCAACGGTTGTAGAGATGAGGATGAGTGATGGAAAGGTCGATGGGGGTTACGCGAGGATGGAGGAAGATAGAGCTACGTGGAACGACCGTTAGGTAGCGGAGAGGAGCAGTGATAGCGGGGCTAAAATAGAAAGGGGGAGAGGGGGTTGACGAGGTGTAACGCACGGAGCGGGAGGCGTTTGGAGGAAGACGATGAGGCGGAGCCGTTGGATTTGGCGATCCAACAGCCCTGATTAGGGCACGGGCAGAGGGCTCAGAGCAGATCAGATGATCTGATCGATCGACTAAGGAGTGGGCGCCAAAGGACGGCTGGAATGAAGAGGGGGGATGATCTGAGGATGAAAGGGTGACGTGGAGAGGGCAGAGTCGTGGGATAGGAAGTGATAATGTGGTGGAGGAAGATGCGGAAAGTAGAGGTTTTGATGAGATCTTATGATCTCATCCAATGGTGGAGATTGAGGCGGTATGGATGGGCAGGATGAAGGTAGGCAGCCAGATCAGGCGGTGGAGATCAGTGACGAGTGGCGCGAAGAAGATGCGGCCACATGGCGGCATCAGAGAGCGTCACGTGGCTGCTCCAGAAAAATCAATAAATAAGAAAATAAAGAAAAATAAAAAATAAATAGTAAGAAGCTGCATTAAGAAAAAGTCAAAACATGAAAGTTGTAGATCTCAATGAGATCTACAAGTTTCATGTTGGTCAAAAGTCAAAAGAGGTCATCTGTATAATGAAGAATTTTTAGGAGTACTTTTAATGGGTAAAACATTGTGTTTTGTGGTTTTGATATTTTTTATCTTTTTAATTTCTTTTAAAAGTCAAGATAAATATATATAGTATTTAACAAATTTTTAAGGGTTTTTAATAATAAGAAAATAAGGAAAAGGGTTAGCAATTAAATACAATAATCAGGGTTAGAAAATTAGTGTTAATTGTACACAGATTATTTATAATATAATACAAGTTAATTTTAGGGATTTGATTGTGGTTTTTATTGAATTATTTAAGTTAGGAGAATAATAAATGGATTTTATCATGATGTAACTGTGATTTGTCATACCCCTATACTTAACTATGCTCATCCTAGAGCATCTAAAGAATGAAGGGGCCGGATTAATTCATGACAGTGCATGTGGATTTTCAAGGCTCAATTTTTCGAAGACCCTCAATTTGAATGATACTAAAATTCTGAGCTCAACTATGCTCTAGTCAAAAGAAATCCAACTTCTCTATTTATTACTCTCTGTTTGCACATAAAATAAGTATATGATAATTAGTGTACTGCAATCATGAGAGTCGAGTCGAGATGACACCCAAGATTCCAGTCCAGGAGACTCTCCTCTAGACCTAATCCTCAGCACTATGGAATAAGTCGGTTCTTGCTTCAATCAATCATCTCATTTAGTTTGTCAAATTTGAAAGTGTAGATGGATGGTCAGATGATGGAGGGTATAGGATCGTGTCTATTTTTTCTCTACCTCACATTGGAACAAGGAATTTCTCGAGTGCCTTATTACTCAACACATATATATTTTTGGTTTGTTGATCAATGCGTCCATCAAGAGAATTGGGAGTCGCCTGCACTTGTTTTCTTGGGAGTACATCGAGGTGTGTCTCTTTTGAGTATCTAAGATACGTTCAACACCCCAGACTTGTATCACTATACGATGCAGAGCCCTTTTTTGGTGCTAGCTCGACTCCTTAGTCCTAATAGAGTTTGGTACAAGTTGACACTTTGAAATGCTTGGGAGCGCTTGCCTTTGTTGGAAGCTCATAGAATTTATATTTGTAATTGTTAGGAGAATATTCTGTGCTAGGAGTATATTTGTTAGGAGAATATCCTACGTGCTAGGAATATTCTACATGAGAATATTCTATGTGCTAGAAATATTCTATATGCTAGGAGTATATTTTTAGAGCATTTATGTTTTTTCTTCATTGAGCTCTCTAGGGTTCTATGCTATATAAGAACCCCCTAGACCCCTTGAATAATATAAGCCCTTTTCATTCTTTCATTATCTTCCACAAGGTATCAAAGCAACGGTCCTAGATCGGTGTTCTGGCCTAAATTTCGCCGCCACCTCAAGCCCCAAAACCAACGTTGTCACGATAATTAGGCACTCGGCCCGCTGCGCGCGGCCCGGGACCTTCTCCAAGCTCCTGCGCCACCGTCAATGGGGTCTCCTAGGCCCCTGCGCTCCATGCCTCCGTGATGTGCCGTGGCAACCTCCGTCGCTTGGAGATAAGAAGCACCTCCCCGAGCACACAATCTCCAACGCATCTCGCAACTTGTGCCACCGGAAGCATCTTTTGGATGTGAAGCTTCTGCATACAACAGACTACTTCTAACACACCACCGTAATCTGCAGTACTTATGCGATTTCTGAAATATCTGCCAAAATTTCTGTTGGAATCAACCAAGTTCTGGAACCATCGTCATGAGTTATAGAATCAACAAATCTTTGGAATCAACCAAGTTCTGGAATCTACCAAATGCTGGAATCAACTAATAGATATTAGTTTTGGAATCAACCAAGAGACATTAGTTCTGGAACCTCCGCCCAAGTCCAGAATTGCCCTAAGAAATTAAAGAAGGGCGATCAGAGCGATCAGATATTGTTGCCTAATTAATTAAGTCTGGACCAGAATCTCTGCACAATTGGTTCTGGAATTGCTATAAGATAATACCACTGGAACTTAGAAGATCGCCCAAGTTCTGCTTAACACCATATTTGCTCTAATCTGCCATCACCAAGAACTTCCGAATCGCGATACCATATGAAATCACGAAACCATTACCTCCATCTAGCAACGCCTCCAAGCAACTTGACAACAACTATCATGCGTGATTAAAACAACTCTGCAACTTCTGCTAAAGGTTCTACAGAACTCTACTCCCATGGCAACTACTGCTACCACACATCTAGCTACTACCTCAGATACCGTAGCCAACTCTACTTATGTACTAGCACCAACATGGATTATTAACTCTGGTGCATCTACTCACTTGACTAGAGAAGGCAGTTTTTTGACCTCGTCTCAACCATCTTCCACTGTGAAGTTCGTTCGGGTAGCAAACGACGCTCATTCTCCTGTTACTACCATTGGAATTATGGAGTTCTCCTCCAAGCACAGGCTCACCGGTGTTTACTGTGCACCGGATTTTCCTCTGAGTCTCCTATTTGTTCATAAGATATGTGTTGAATTAAATTGTCGAGTGATTTTTGATGAGTTCCGTTGTTATTTTCAGGATATCCAGACGATGCAGATTTTTGGTGGGGGGAAATGAGAAGAACGGTCTTTACTATCTTGATATCCCTGTTGATACAACCTTTACAGGTGCTACCTCTGTGTCAGCTGACCCATTACTATGGAATTTACGGCTTGACCACCCATCTGCCAAAGCTTTTTCTCATACGTTTCCCTGATTGTCATCTCTGAAACATTTTAAGTGTGAAGAATGCCAGTTCGACAAACACCATTGTGCTTCTTTTCCACCTAGGACTGAGCCATGTCGATCATTACCTTTCTCTTTGATCTATTGTGATATCTGAGGATCTTGTCCTGTTCGTACTATTGTCGGTCATATATATTTTTGCTGTTTTTGTAGATGATTACAGCAGGTCTTCTTGGGTCTATCTGATTAAGGAACGGTCTGAAATTAATAGCATTGTCAAGTCCTTTCTTTCAGCTTATTAAAAACGTCGTTCTCTAAATGTATTCGGACTATCAAGACTGACAATGCTCTTGAGTTCATTCAACAGGATTGGTATCTTTCTTTGCCACTCAGGAGACCCTTCACCAGACCTCCTGTCCATGTACCTTCACTGCAAAACGAGGTAGCGGAAAGGAAGTTTCGTCACCTTTTAGACATTGCTCGTACCCTGCTTACTCATATGAAGGTTCCCAAAACCCGCAAGGGGAATGCCGTTCTTACTGCTACCTACCTCATCAATAGGGTCTCATCCTCATTCCTCAAGGGGGTAACTACTTTCTCACTCTTGTATCCTGACGAGGAACCTTTTCCACTTCCATTGAGAATTTCTGGTTGCATTGCCTTCATACACAATTTTCAGACCATAGATAAATTGTCTATTCATGCTATCAAGTGTGTTTTCCTCGGATATTCTCATACCAAAAAGGGGTACCGGTGCTACGACCCTGCAAGTCATCGTTACTACATTTTTACAGACGTCACTTTCTTTGAACAGACTAGCTAGTTTACTCAGTCTGTCAGCGACATACCCTTGGAGCTCCCAACACCACCCATTGTTTACAAAAGAAAACATACTAGTCATTCTGAACATGTATTGTTACTTATTCCTTATTTGCAGGATGATGTACTATCTTCCAATGTCCACACTACTGTAGCTCCGGATGCTCCACAAGAACTCTCTATAGCTCTGCGCCGAACAAAAAGACAATGTACTATACATCCTATGTCACATTTCACTTCCACTGACAGTCTATCCAGTTGTGACAAGCGATTTGCATATGCTCTTATGGCTATTACTATTCCCCGTGATCATTACGGTACATTGCAAGACCATGGTTGGAAAAAGTCCATGGATGAGGAGATGGGCGCACTTACATCCAGGGGCACATGGGATCTTGTGCTGTGTCCAACAGGTGACAAGCATGTTGTCTGCCGATGGGTCTTCACGACCAAACAGTCTCCTGATGGTTCTATTGATAGGCTAAAGGCCAGGCTTGTGGCGAAGGGATTTACTCAGATTTATGGAGTTGATTACTTTGAGACGTTTTCTCCTGTAGTTAGGATGGGTTCAATTCGGAATATTCTCTCTGCTGCAGCTAACAGGAATTGGCCAATCTTTCAGCTCGATGTAAAGAACGCAATTCTATACAGTGACCTTGAGGAGGAGGTTTATATGATGCAGCCACCGGGTTACTTCGTCGAGGGGGAATATGTGTGCCGACTCCGTAAGGACATTTATTGTTTAAAGCAGAGTCCACGAGCTTGGTTTGACAGACTTACTACTGAGATAAGCTCTCTTGGCTTCCACAGGACACATCTGATTATTCTGAGTTTATTAGACAACGATCCACTGGTACGGTAATACTTGTTGTCTATGTAAATGATACGGTGGTTACTGGTGATGATGACAGAGGCATTCTAGAGACCAAGGCCTTCCTCCAGAAGGTATTTGTCACCAAGGACCTTGGTCAACTCCATACTTCATCGGTATTGAGGTGATACGCACTGTAAAAGGATTACATCTATCACAACGGAAATACTGCCTGGATATTCCTACAGAGGTTGATTTACTTGGATGTAAACCATCTGGCATGCCAGCAGAGGTACGGACACATGCCACATCTGATGATCCTGAGTTTAAGAATATTATACTGTATAGAAGCCTCGTAGGCAAACTGATCTACCTCACCGTTACTCAGCCTGATATAGCGTATGCTATGAACAGAGTTGGCCGCCATATGGAAAGACCTCTGCTGGGAAAAATGAACGAGATGTTTATTCCATAAGCCCTAGGCTCTCTTATATAGGAGAGTAGCCTATGGGTAAATTACACAAAGCATACAACTGAAAATAAAAATAACAGAGAGACACACAGAAACTACTATATGCGTTAACACTCCCCCTCAAGATGGAGCATAGATATCAATCATGCTCAGCTTGGACGCACACTTCTGGAATGGGCCTCGTAGTAATGCCTTGGTGAATATATCAGCAGTTTGATTCTCTGAGGCAACATGAGATGTAGCAATGAACCCCTTCTGAATCATGTCACGTATGAAGTGACAGTCAACCTCAATATGCTTGGTCCGCTCATGGAATGCTGGGTTGTTTGCAATGAACAAGGCTGCATGATTATCACATTCCAAGTTCATAGGAAGTGGTACATCTAGACATAGGTCTGTAAGTACAGCCTTCACCCACATCATCTCTGTGCTAGCCTGGGTCATAGCCCTATATTCGGATTCAGCACTAGATCTAGCTACCACCGTCTGTTTCTTGCTCCTCCATGAGACTAGAGCATCTCCTACATAGACTGCAAACCCTGAGGTGGACTTCCTGTCCTTGGAACATCCTGCATAGTCTGCATCCGCACATGCTGAGATAGAAATCCCCTTTCCCTTCTTGAATAGCAAACCTGCACCTGGAGATGATTTGAGATATCTAAGAATCATATGTATTGCATCCATATGAACCTGACGTGGTTGCTCCATGAACTGGCTCACACGATTCACTGCAAATAATATATCTGGTCTAGTGATCGTGACATACAACAGTTTGCCTACCAGTTCTCTGTATCTTCTCCTGTCCACCTCCTCTGTGTCATCATCATAGAGCTTCATGCTGGGATCCATTGGTGTCGTAGCAGGCCGACACCCAAGCATACATGTTTCACTCAACAGATCTGTAACATATTTCCTCTGCGACATTACTAATCCATACGGATTTCTAGCAAATTCCAGCCCCAGAAAATATCTAAGGACTCCAAGATCCTTAGTGACAAATTCGCTTCCCAACTTTTCTTTTGCCTGCTTTATGCCTTACTCATCATCTCCTGTAATCAAGATGTCATCTACATAAACCATAATTGCAATATTACCTCTAGAAGTAATCTGTACAAACAAGGAATGATCAGCATTGGAGCGTTTGTATCCTTGTTTTTCAAAGAGGTCTGAGAGCTTCTGAAACCATGCTCTGGGGCTCTGCTTAAGGCCACAGATAGCCTTATGAAGTCTGCACACCTTGGAACACTCCCCCTCAACAGCAAAACCGGGTGGCTGTTGCATATAGACTTCCTCCTGCAAATCTCCATATAAGAACGCGTTCTTCACATCCAACTGATACAGCGGCCACTCTCGAGTAACTGCGACTGACAGCAAGATCCGGAGAGTGGAATGACGGGCTACTGGCAAGAATGTATCAAGGTAATCCACCATGTATGTCTGTGTAAAACCACGTGCAACAAGGCGTGCCTTGTATCTGTCAATAGAACCATCTGCATTGTGCTTCACCGTAAACACCCACTTGCAGCTCACCGGGGTCACATCTGGAGGTATAGGAACTAGACTCCAAGTTCCTCTAGATTGTAGTGCCGCCATTTCTTCCTCCATTGTTAGCCGCCATCTATTGTCCTGCAGAGCATCTTGATAATTCCGTGGAATATCTACAGCTGACAGGGCCACCACAAAGTTCCTGAAATCCCCAGATAGTCGCTCAAATGACACAGAAGCTGACAAGGGATATGTAACGCAACTCCTCTTCGATTTGCGTATAACAATAGGAACATCTAAATCAGTTGTGTCCTCATCTGGCCCCTGCAATATATCCTGCTCATAAATAGCATTAGATCCGTCAATAGAAGTATCTTCATTACATACCATAGGCGAGCTAAGAGACGAGTCATGGCCATGAGCAGGAGGATGCCTGCGGGTATAATGGAACGGTAGTGGTGAGACGGGGATTTGTGGTGGTGGTGGTGGTGGTGGTGATGGTGGTGCTGGTGGTGGTGACGGTGCTGGAGGTCGTGGTGTCATGTATATGGCATCAGTAGGCAGTGGAGGTAGCTGTTGATCACCTGAGGCTGAAAAATACATTACAGATTTAAAAATGTAACATATGCACTGACCATATACCGCCGACGCAGAGGATCAAAATACTTGTACCCCTTTTGAGTTCTGGAGTACCCAACGAAGACACACTTGACAGCCCTAGGAGAGAGCTTGTCAGTACCAGGAGACAACTGATGGACAAAAGCGACTGAACCAAATACACGGGGAGTAAGAGAAAACAGATTCTTCCTAGGATAGATAAGGGAAAACGGAATCTGTTCATCCAAGACAGAGGACAGCATACGATTGATTAGGTAACATGCAATGAAAACTGCATCACCCCAGTAAGAGTAGGGAACATGACTCTGTATAAGAAGTGATCTTGTGACATCAAGTAGGTGGCGATGTTTTCTTTCAGCAATTCCATTTTGTTTAGAGGTATGAGCACAGGATGTTTGGTGAATAATCCCTTTTGAGGAGTAATAGTTGGCAAGGACATGAGTGCACAGTTCTAAGGCATTATCACTTCTCACAAACTTCACAGATGTGGAGAAAACATTTTGAATTTCATTCAGAAAATGGATAATAATATTGCCTGCTACAGATTTATTTTTCATTAAAAATACCCATGACACACGAGAGAAGTCATCCACGAAAACTATATAAAATATGTGTCCCTGATGATCAGGTACACGACTCGGACCCCAGACATCAATATGAAATAACTCGAACTTGGAGGTACTACTCCGACCTGGACGACTGGGAAAGGTCGACCTATGATGCTTTCCCAGCTGACACGCCTCACATTGGATAGGTGTGTGAGGAAGACCCTGCGGTAACAGACGACGTAACTTCTGAAGCGGTAGATGTCCAAAGCGCAGATGCCACAATAAAGGAGATACTGGTCCAGTGGGAAGGGATGAGGTTCCAGCGAATGGAGTCTGATTTAGGCGGTAGAGGCCTCCTTGCTCATAGCCACGACCAATCACGTTGACTGTATGGATGTCCTGAAAAATAAGAGAAGATGGATCAAAAATTGCCCGACAATGTAGATCCCTCGTAATCTGACTAATTGACAACAAATTCATTAAAAAGTCAGGTGCATGTAGCACATTCTTGAGCGGCATAGAAGATGTCAATCTAATCTCCCCCTGACCAGTGATGGGGGAATGTGTACCATTTGCAATGACTATTGTTCGGCCTGGAGGAATCTGAGAGTATCCTGTAAGTAAACTCTGATCGCCACATAGGTGATGTGTAGCGCCCGAGTCCATAATCCACGGTAATGAATCTGATCTACTACTGGTAAATGCAAGTATGCTACCTGAAGCACTGGTCGACGCAGAGGCAGAAGCAGCAGCATCAGATTGACTCTCAGTAGTAGGTGTTGGGCCAGATGGGGGAATAATGCCCCTCAGACGGGCAACTAGATCATCGAACCGCTGATCAAAAGTAGCAGCAGATGGAGGCTCTATCTGCTCAGCGACTCGTGCAGATGCAGGAAACCCATGCTTCGAGTAGCATGTGTCTTCATTGTGTCCAACGCGATGACAGTAAGTACATGTTGGCCGAATACGGCCTCCTCTTCCACGGGGTCCACGTCCACGGCTCTGATGATGAAATCCGCGACCCCTGTTGGCTGTCATGGCTGAAGTATTCTGATTCGTGGCCGTGGAAGGAATTGTGATTCGACTCAGTCTATGGAAGGCTTCCTCCATGGGAGGAATAGTAGAGTCGGCCAAGATCTGGGATCGTGCCGCCTCATACTCTGGATCAAGTGCAGCAAGGAACACGCCCACCATAGTCACGTCCCTATATGTCTTCTGTTGTTCTGGCGTGGCTGTCAGGGGCATGAAGCTGTAGAGCTTCTCGAACATCCCTCTCAGTGATGTGTAGAGAGAATGTAGAGGGCGACCATTCTGCTTTACTGGAGTTGCAGAATCTTTATCTCGTTCTTCGCCTGCGAATATGTCGCCGTCAGAATGTCCCACATATCCTTGGTCGTGGGTTGATGTAGAATGTCATTGGCAATCTCAATTGCCAACGTACCAGATAACCAAACTTTGGCGTATGCGTCATCAGCCTCCCAAGAGGCATTGGCCCCAGTCTTCTCAGTAGGAGAGGAAGAGAGAAAGAGAGGCCGGCGGGTGGGGTAGGTTAGGGTTAGGGTTTCGAGAACTCCGGTCTAGGACCGTCGCTCTGATACCATGTTGGGAAAAATGAACGAGATGTTTATTCCATAAGCCATAGGCTCTCTTATATAGGAGAGTAGACTATGGGTAAATTACACAAAGCATACAACTGAAAATAAAAATAACAGAGAGACACACAGAAACTACTATATGCGTTAACAACCTCTTTACAGTCATTGGCAGGATGTTCTTCTGATCCTTCGATATTTAAAGGAATCTCCGGGGCGAGGCCTCTTCTACAGGGTCAATGGTTACATTGATGTCACCGCTTATATAGATGCAGATTATGCCAGTTCACCTGAGGATCGACGATCCATTACAGGTTATGTTATATTTGTTGGTGGCAACCTTGTGACATGGCGAAGCAAGAAGCAGACTGTGGTTGCTAGATCGAGTACAGAGGAATATAGGGCAATGGCCCATGCCACTTGTGAGATTACCTGGCTTGTCTCCTTTTTACTGGAGCTTGGACATCATGTTACTACTCTTGTACCTTTATATTGTATTATTGTGATAACAAGTCTGCTACATACACTGCCACCAATCCGGTATTTCATGAGCGGACTAAGCACATTGAAGTTGACTGTCACTTCATTCGAGATGAGGTACGAGGAAGAAAGATTATTACCCCTCATATCTCCACAGACCTTCAACTTGCAGATATATTCACGAAAGTACTACCAAAGAAGCGTCTCTCATTGATGATTTCAAAGTTGGGCATGATCGACAGATTTGCTCCAACTTGAGGGGGAGTGTTAGGAGAATATTCCGTGCTAAGAGTATATTTGTTAGGAGAATATTCTATGTGCTAGGAATATTCTACATGAGAATATTCTCTGTGCTAGGAATATTCTACATGAGAATATTCTTAGGAGCATATATGTATTTTCTCCTTTGAGCTCTCTAGGGTTTCATGCTATATAAGAAACCCTAGACCCCTTGAATAATATAAGTCCTTTTCATTCTTTCATCATCTTCCAGTGATGATTGAGCTTTTTCTGGTATGAGAGAATTTCTCTCGAATTTTCATTTCTTTTTTGGCTAGTTCCACTGCTTTTACCAAAAGTTGGCGCACATTGATCAACAATTTATTTAGGTTCGTTACACCCTGCACATAGGTAGATATCAAACGATAGCATGCGAACTTGTTCCCATACTGGCTATGGTTTCGCTGACAATCAGGTTTCGTGAAGCCTTCATTAACTTTATCTCATCCTCGAGCATCATTAAAATGAGTCTAGACTCAAATCACCAGTCCTAAATCCTCAAGTGATAACTCAACTTACCTCATCAATCATGCAGTTGTGAATGTCAAGTGTTGATCATATTCTTTAGAAGATAGAGATGAAAAGCGCAATACAGCGCTCAAATCTTTCAAACTAGGGAAGTGTGGATATTTAAGTCTCAAAAACCCTAATGACTAAGGCATGTCAACTCAGTCTCTCAAGATCTCATTAATGAAGTGTCTACAAATCCTCAAGCTTTGAGTGAAAGTGAATGTGTCAGAAATACACCAACTCCTTAGTGAATTTTGGTGGTTTTCATATTTTGCATTTTTTTATGATTTTTTTAATTCTTAAGAGAAAGATAATGACTGGTCCAAGCTCATACGAATAGTTACATCTACTTCTAGCCAGTATGGGTGTAAGTACGGACCGTTAGACGGCTACCCATGATACTTGAGGACGGAACCATTGACAATGTTCTCTAAACCACCCAATCTGCTAAGAGAGACCATAGTTCTCTCACTGAAGAGTAACTACTCATTTTTAAGCCTAGTAGTCAGAGTCTTTAAAGAAAATTTTAAATTTTTCAGATTTTTATATGGAAAATTTTAAATAAGAATAATTTTATTTAAAAAAAGTTAGTCCTACAATTTTCAAAAATATTTTTACCAAAAAATTTTACAAAAATCAATTCACTGGTAAACTTAAACCCTAGCCCAAAAAGTTTTCAAAATTTTAACATACGAGTTATGGCTAAAGTATATATACAATAATATATGGTATACCCCACTATACTTAACTTTTGCTATGTCCTCATTGCACAAGTGATATGAAGCCATAGTTTCGGTTAAATATAAGATGATATGGCGAAACTGAATCGGAGGTTCCTCTATACTTAGGTCAAAAATGACCGTAAGTATAAGAAGACAGATAAAGGGAAGGTTGATGGGTCGGGTCCCCCTATACAGTATCGGATGAGGAATTTGGCCGAGGGGACCCATGGTTTTAAGGTTAGAGGGGAGATATATACAGGTGTTTGATTGCTTGGAGATGGAGGGGGAGATGAATTTTTACATATGAATATGAAGATGTGGGGAGTAGGGGTGTATGTATAATTACGGATGTATGAGGAGAGGGGTGTGTGTGTGTGAATATACAGAGATGGATATGTGTGTGGGAGGGGTAGAACATCGAGTGATCTACCTTCTCTCTCTTTTCTTTTTTCCTTCTTTTTTTACACACACGAGTCCTCGAACGAGGACCGCTAGAAATGCACATGATACATACATACATACATACATATATTACAACAAAATGCATGAATGAAATGTTGACTAAGGTTCCTTGAATCCTCCTGAATTCTCTTTTGCGGCACCTTACAACAGAAGCTCCCAACTCCACGCCTTCATAGGTCTTAAGTGTACTCGATCTCCATGGGCCCTGCCACAAAAGAATAAGGTTAGAAAAATATCAAAAAAATTAATCATGAAATGATGCAAAAAAATCACACGATGAGAAGACCTAAAATTTTAAAAATACTCACATGAAAAATAATATAATAAAATTCAACAAACAAATAAAGATGAGTCGTGTCCCCAGCAACAGCGCCATTTGATGAGGCACATTTTTACAACATTAATAATCGTATTTTATCGTAGTATAAGTGGTCAAAATGATTTAACAAAAACTACACTTTTGAATATGTGGAAGTTAATTTACTTAACAAGTCTACCAAGGTCAAACAAAGGGACACGAGCCTCTAAATCAATCTATCGAAAATTATTATTTCATTAATGAGTGATTATTTTCTAATCCTAGGTCTTCATGCGCAGACTTAAATACATAATACAGAACGAGATGCAGATACATTATGCACACAAAATGATGCAAGGATAGAATAATATAATGCAGAAATTTTTATTTTCTTTGGTGAAATTAAAAATGAGATGAATGTAAATAATGAACGACATTATGCAATGATATGCAAACATATAGGTATGTACAAATATGCCCGATAAATAATCAAGTCAATGAGCAGTAAAAGTCAGTTGATTTCAGAGACAAGTTGAGCATTAAAATGAAATAATGGCATCAAGGAATTGAGAGCGATAGACACTTTACATTTTAAAAATTAGAATATTAAATGTAAAAACATGAAATAAATAATACCATCAAACAGAGCATGAAAATAGCAACACAATGAGACTGAAATCAACTGAAACGGAGTCCGTATGCTCAAGATATTAAAGAAACGGTGCAAAGGTATAAATGGAATAAAAATGCATGGAAAAATAAGGATAAATATTACAAATAAGTCACTAGAGGGACCCATTTGCAATAACCAAAATCCATAGGGGGGCAATTGAAATTTTTCCTTATGCTCGCAGGGTCCTTATTGCAATTTGTGAAAACCGGCAGGGGCTCCCTATAAAATACCCCAAGCACGCATGTGAGGCATGTGCCTGGAGGACCTGGATGCAATTTCTGAAAGTGTCGGGGATTGCAATGTAATGTACATAGCCCCTCATGTGTGGGGCACGCGAGGGGGCTAGGCTTGGGAGGTGTCCCAGACTCGCACCATGTGGCGTCTAAAGGTGGCTTAGTGTACGGCTCGGTGGACCTGAGAATGGAGGCTCGTACGGAGAGGCGTGGCAGCACCTGGGTCGTCCGATCATGAGGATCGGAGGTGTTTGTACGTGGTAGCTCCTCCCTCTTCCTCCTCACGTACGACAGAGAAGAGGGGATTCCGGTGACGTTTTAGGAGCTCCACCAACGTCCCTTCGCAGGCCCGAAGGTTGAGAACGCTAGTTGAAGGCCTCGCGAAGGAGCTGGAAGTACGAGGAGGGTCTGGCCATTGTTGGAGGGGTTGGTCGATAAGGCGTTGCCGGAGACAAGGTCCGTGAATGGAGTAGAGGCGTGAATTCCGATCATTGAAGGTTCCTACAGTATTAGCATAGCCAAAGTGAATCGTGCGAGTGATTTGTGTGTGAGGTGGTGGTGAGGAGTAGAGGACCAAAGATTTCCTCTCCGACGAGTTGGAGAAGAAGGGAAGTGGATGCAGAGGAGGATCTAGAGAAGGAAAGCAGGCGAACGGAGATGTTGGCGAGGATGTTCGATGTGTGGTGGAGCTAGAGGGATGGTCGGGTGAGGGTGAATGGCATTGTGTGCGATGGCTTAAATCAGAGAAACGAAACAAAAACAAGGGAGAGGTATACCTGGAGATCGGAGGTGTAGCTGCGATGGAGGAAGCAGTCTGGGGTGAGCATTGGAGGTGCTCGAGTCGTTGCACGATGAGGGGGACCTTGCCTCGGTACTTAATGACCGCGGAACTGTTGTCACTCGGTCGTGATGGCTAAGGGTCGGCACCAGGTCAGGAGGCACCATTATGGCCTTTCCTCCACCTTCGTCTGGCACAAAGAGGTGGAGGAGAACTAGGGCTTCGGTTGTAGATTGGTGGATGAGGAAACAAGGCGGCGGAGTGGGGGCATTTAAGGGTGACGGAGTTCGGGCATTATGGATGTTGCGGGGGAGGTTTGCAACGGCTGTAGAGATGAAGAGGAGTAATGGAGAGGGTGATAGGGGTTACGCGTGGATGGAGGAAGATAGGGCTACATGGAACGACGTTAGGGAGTGAAGAGGTGTAGTGATGGCAGAACTAAAATAGAAAGGGGGGGAGGGGATTGACGAGGTGTAACGTACGAAGCAGGAGGCGTTTGAAGGAAGACGATGAGGCGGAGATGTTGGATCTGGTGATCCAACAGCCCTGATTAGGGCAGAGACAGAGGGCTCAGATCAGATCTGATGATATGATCGAGTGGTTAAGGAGTGGGCACCAAAGAACGGTTGGGATGAAGAGGGGGGACGATCTGAGGGTTAAGGATGAAGGGGTAACGTGGAGAGTGCAGATCCGCAGGATGGGAAGTAATCGGGTGGTGGAGGAAGTCGCGAAAAGTAGAGGTTCGGATGAGATCTTATGATTTCATCCAATGATGGAGATCGTGGCGAGTATGGATGGGCAGGATGAAGGTGGGCAGCCAGATCAGACGATGGAGAACAGTGACGGGTGGCGCGAAGAAGATGTGGTCGTGTGGCAGCTCCAGAGAGCGTCACGTGGCCGCTCCAGAAAAATCAATAAATAAGAAAATAAAGAAAAAAAACAAAAATAAATAGTAGGGTGTTAAATTAAGAAAAAAATAAAACATGAAGTTGTAGATCTCGTTGAGATCTACAAGTTTCACGGTAGTCAAAAAGTCAAAAGAGGTCATTTGTATAATGAAGAATTTTCGGGAGTATATTTAATGTGTAAAAACACCGTGTTTTGTGGCTTTGATATTTTTTATCTTTTTAATTTCTTTTAAAAGCTGAGATATATATATATTGTTTAATCTAATTTTTAGGAGGTTTTAATAATAAATAAAATAAGGAAAAGGGTTAGTAATTAAATACAATAAATAGGGTTAGAATATTAGTGTTAATTATACACATATTTACAATATAATACAAGTTAATTTTAGGGATTTGATTGTGGTATTTATTGAATTATTTAAGTTAGGAAAATAATAAATGGATTTTATCATGATGTAATTGTCATTCATCACTTCACCGTAAAGATCCATTTGCAGTCAACCTTAAAAGCCCATTTGGGGTTATAACCAAACTCCATGTACCATGTGACTGGGCTACAACCATCTCCTTCATATCTAAATGCAAAGGACTATCTTGCATAGCCTCCTAATATGTGCGTTGGGATTTCAAAGACTGACAAGCCCACCACAAACCTCATGAAACCCTCTGATAGACACCCCTAAGAAGCATAAGCAGCAAGAGGATACATAGCATACGAACGCCTCCGCCTCTGAAGAGCAATGAGCGAATCAAGATTGAACGATTTATGCCCTGTAAAGTAGCCTCATGAGGTTCCGCCTGCTCAGCCTATAAAGTCTCATGTTGTACAAATAAATCACTAGTGCCATCAGTAGAAATCAAAATTCTCATAATTTACCTGAGATGTGTTTAATGATGGGGAAGGCAAAGGTGCATGGGGTCTATAGGCAACCTGTAAATGTAGGCTCTAGGAAAAGTCTGAGCTAAGAGATGAGGTGGTGGAGTATCCACAAGACAGGAGGAGGAGGTGGAAGAACCATAACTGGAGGTAGTGGTGGTGATGGTGACAAGGATGTGGAATGTAAATATCCTTACCAAATTCAGACGAGGTCATCTTGTCACCAGTAGGAAAAAAAACATGACAAACTCAAAGAGTGTGACGTCAGCACTAACATAGTACTTCTGTCTGACAGGATCAAATCATCGGTACCCTTTTCGGGTCCAGAAATAGCACAAAAACACACTTGACAGCTTTGAGGGAGAGCTTGCCATGACTAAGAGTTAGGTGATGAACAAAAGTCACAAAGTGAAACACATGAGGTGTTAGAGAGAAAAAACCATTGTCGGGAAACGCGATCGATAAAGAAATTATTTCTCCTAATATGGAGGACAATATATGATTAACCAGGCAACGCGTAGTAAGGACAGCATCACCCTAAAAGAAGTAAGGAATACGACTGTGGATAAGAAGAGTCCTAGTAACATCAAGATGACGATGTTGAGGGGAAGGTCGTCTCCTTCTCCACGCTCCTTGTGTGTAAAGAATGATCGATTTCGTGGGACGAAATTAAGAGCTTGATCATCCTTACATGGACAAGTTCAAGAAGTCGACATCAAAGTTCATGGAAAGCTACGCGACTCATTATCGTGTCCACGAGAGAAGCAAGCACGGATTAGACTTGATTAAGGAGGTTTCTTACATTAGAAACTCATGTTTCAAGAACTAACTCTGATATCATCTCAATATTCATTGAATATAAGAAATCACGTTAGGAGAATTATTTCCCTAGATTAATGATTTCACAAAGTACAAATTTGTATTGAAATTGCAAGTTCATGCAACGAACATACAATGTTTTATGCAAAAAGTCTGCTACTTTCCATGTTTTAATGATGTGAAGTTAATTACTTCCTTCAAAAAGTTCAGGTAACATCATGGAGAGAGCCTAAACGGAAGAATGCTCAAGGAGCAGATGTCAAAGGAACAGATCTTCGGAGATGAACGCGGCACCAGCATACGCAGAATTCAAGGGTATGTCTAGATAATAGAGGTCATTCTTCTCATGCCCCCTACCAAAAATCTGCCTCAACTGGATATCCTGAAAATAGCAACATAATTCATCGAATATCACATGGCAATTAAGCTCAACACAAAGCTTATGAACAGACAATAAGTTGGAGGGAAATCAGAAGCATAGTGAACCTTAAACAGTCACAAGTTAGAGGAGAACTCCGTAGATCCGATGGTAGTAACAGATGAGGGAACCCCATTAACGACTTGAACAGATTTCACTGAGCAATAGGTTTTGGAGAAGGTTAGTAGACTACCTTCTCTGATCAGATGAGTAGAGGCTCTCAAGTCAATGATACATGCGGAAGGAGGGGATGTAGAGTTGACTATTGAACTGAAGGGGTAGCTAAGGGCCCAAGGCAGCAATGGTAGTCTCACTGAGGGAATAAGAAGTGGGCCCGAGAGTACAGAGAATCTGCATCAAACGGGAGTAATCGACATTATTGAGATGTACCATCTTTCCATTAGGATTCTAACAGTAGACGCCTCTTCAACATCACAGGCGTCCACAGTGACATCTATGGTCAAAATCTCATACACAGATGTGGCCCAGTCATTCATATAGATGGTTCCAGCGACCACAGTGAGTGTACTATGGGTACTGAGGAGTAGTGGGATCCTGTCCACAGTCATGGTCCAAGTCACGTCTATGGTCAAAATCTCATGCACGGATGTGGCCCAGTCATATCTACGGCTGCCTCAGAGGCTCTGTCATCCTCCTCTCCCAGATGATGCAACTTAAGCAGAGTTTTCTACAGAAGGTAAAGTAAAAGGTTGTATAGTAATTGTCTCCAGTTCTTCAAGACGTCTAAAGATGATCTTCATCGTTGACAGTGTGTCGAATATCAAATTTTACTCATACACTGCATGATATATAGGATGTAGGCCATCAAGAAAGCGATACATCTGTCAGTTCGAATGCTCCTCTGCATGTTTGGTACAACATGAGGGTTGAAAAAGCGCAAGCTCCTCGTACATGCTAGTGAGATGCTTGCAGTACTCAACTAGGGTCGAGTCACGATGAAATGCAGATCAAATCCGCTTGTATATGTCAACAAGACGAGACTTCATCATCTTCTAGGAGTACATCTGCTCAAGATCCTACCATATCTCCATGGTTGTGTCCTTGAAGAGAAGATTCGAGGCAAAATGTGCCTCAACGTTGTTGGTTATCTAGTCCATAACATGTTAGTTGTCTGAGAGCCAATTGTTATAGTCTTTATCTTTGTCATCTGAAGGATCTTTAATCAAGATATAGATTTTCCGTTGACCACCAATGAACACCTTGAAAGAAAACGACCAGTGCACATAATTTTTTATGACCTTAAGTTTGATATTAGCACCTTTTCCCATCATGTTAGTGGACAAGGGCCTTGTCTCGGCAGAAGTAGATGTCATGGTGGTCAGATAGAGCGATCAGTAAGGTCTTGGGGTTTATCAAGTATGCATATAATGGATAAAAAGTGCCCTGGAAAACATGCTTGGGCATGCAGGGGGTCTGAAAATGCATTGTACAGCAGATCAAGAGGTTGTCGGGAAACTTAGCGGCACCTAGGAAGGTGCAACGGTGACCTGCGAAGGCTGGCAGCAGCCCAAGGGGTCTGGTGGCAT
The DNA here is from genome assembly GCA_037367405.1 of Ottelia alismoides. Taxonomy (NCBI): domain Eukaryota; kingdom Viridiplantae; phylum Streptophyta; class Magnoliopsida; order Alismatales; family Hydrocharitaceae; genus Ottelia; species Ottelia alismoides. The sequence continues at coordinate 23,022 of JAZKJV010011083.1, forward strand.
TGGAAAGAACACTTACGACACAGAAGAGGCATTGACAGTACTGGCAGGAGCCGTTGGAGCATCGTGTATGACCCTTAGACAAGGGAGAAGGCCTGCGCAATGAGAAAGGCGAACGGAGGCTGGCGGTGGCGGTAGATTTTAGGTATATGCCCCAATCTAGGACCGTTTCTCTAATACCATGTTGAGAAGAGAATGAATCGTTACATTATTCCATGAGTCTAAAGTCTCTTATATAGAGAAAAACTCTAGAGAGCACAAAAGAGAAATTACATATAAGACCCCAAAGGGTTACAATGCTCAAGAAACATAGAAATACAATTACTCTAACAGATAATAAAATGGTGATACGATGGCACTTTTCCTTCTAATATGGATATTCCCACCATATTTTGACCCTTAAGAGAGATAGAAATATCTTCCGTTGAGGAGACATGTTGTGAGCCAATATACTCCATGAGCAGGATTCATGGTAGTACTTATGACTTTGATCGATGCATATTGAGAACATCGGAATGAATTATTACCCATATTGCTTGGAGGGTCATCACTCCATACTCTAACAAAACAGCTCCTCCTCATTAGCATGACATGGGATACATCGCCGTCGTTGTCAACAACAACTATTAGAGTATATGTTGAGTCGAAGTGGGTAACGACAATTGCGCATAGGTTGCAGCCCCGCGTGGGTAATGGCCACACTTTCAGATTTTTGAGAGATGACAGGACAGGAGAGGGTGCTCTTGGAGGAAGATATCCTAGGCTGGAGGCGTTGCTGGCATCGAAAAATGCAACTCTTATTTAGGTGGCGGACCACGGGGCATGGGGGCCACTGTTCGTCGCGGACCTCTCGGACCAACGCCTCGACGACTTCATGAGGATGCCGGCAAAGATTCCGCCTCCAAGGGAGATGACACAGGAGGCGGACCAGTTTGAATGGGGGTGGAGGGAGATTTTCGGTCAAGAAGGCATACGAGTCAATGAGGAGGTCGGTGGCGCATGAGGAGTGGGATGAAGATCTATGTCAGGAATAGGATATGAAGATCATTTGGGCAGCAAATATCCTGCAAAGGGTGAAGATTTTCCTATGATGCCCCAGAAGAAATCGGATATGCGATAAAGCAAGGAGGGGAAGATTGTTTGGCATCGACGGCACGCGGTGTGACAGATATGAGGAAACAGTGGAAGATGTGGATCATTTGTTTTTTGGATGCACGACGTCAAGGCAGGTTTGGAGAGACACGGAGGTCACTTGGGTTGAGACCAACGGGTCTGACCCGTTCTGGAGATTGATCCGCTCGGTGGGCATGGGATCATCGGATGACAGCTCCACGTCGTTTGCGGTGTTGTGGGCCATTTCGTTGGGGCGAAATGATTTAATATTCAAGAATCAGAGGTTCTACTCTGACAATATTGTTTCTCACTTCAAGGCCTTGTATAATTTTTGGGCCTCATCGTAATGTAATCCTTGTTTCCAAAATTTTAATGCAATCTGCGGTCACTCCCGACTCGGGAGCGCACCCTTTTTTCATGTCAAAAAAAAATGTTGAGTCGAAGTGGTTTATGTTGATTCGTATTTAGTGCATGCATGGAGTCTTTAGTTGGTCTAAACTGAGCATTGCATATTCCAACTAAAGGGGAAGTGTTGGGGATAGTGAAGGTTGACACTTGAACACTTCTTACATGTTTAAACTCGCATTGTATAGATGAGGAAATTGGGCGCATTGATGGGGCTATATAAAGGTGTCCACACCTTGTCTGCTCATTAAGAAAGATAATAACAGTCTATGACCCTACAGAATCTTCTTCGGAGAGTGGAATGATCCCTTGGGATTGCATCGAACCACAACAATTCATGTTTTCTGCTAATTCTTTGATTCCTTTTATTCTAGATTATATTTCCATAAACACTATAACGAAGATTGAGTTAAGTAGATAACTAAATAATAAACCTTGGAGATAGTACTCTCTTAGAAAATAAGTATAATCCCATTATGTTTATGCATATTGGTATATACGAATAGATGTAATATACACTCGTAAAGGTTTAGTGATTGGAGCTACATCATGTCATCAAATTCATATAAAATGTTGTTCAACTTCCAACAAGGACTTAGGCACTAGATGCATGATCATCACTATTGAAAGTGACAACATGAAGGACTATTGTTTTCTTTTGTATGTGCATTTGTGCATGGGTAAATATCAAAAAGAAAGTTTAGTTAATTTTTTATATGCCTTGAATCATAACCATTGACCTATGTCAAAGAACAGTGATCTGCACATGCTCCTTATGTACCATACCCCAACAAGACAGGGGTCTCGCTAGTATCAAAGATCTGTATGTACGGGATAAGTATATATACCCCCATAAGTTTAGGGTTCTCCGTATCCTCTGTACATTCTTCTTACTCTACATAGTGAAAATCGATCGCTCTGCCTCCCAAGGATGTAGCCCACCCTTGTAAATCCATGTGTCTCCGTGCTTGCACCATTGACTGTTTGTGCGCTTTCCTTTTTTGCAATTCACAAAACTAATGATCTAAACAAATTTGCTTTTATAGCAACTTAAAAAAGGAAATAACCAGAATCAGGCGACCATGACTTTTGGGATTGTCATGAATCATGACTCGTATGTTTAACGCAGTGCATTGCAAAGAACGATTTTGCAACGCGGTGCCCCCCACCCCACAAACATCTTGTGTATTCATATTTGTAGTAGTTACTTTTAGGGCATCCATTTGTATGAATGTGTTGTATAAACACCCTACAACTTGGGCCTCTAATATGTTCTTTGTAGCACCAGTTCTACCATCAAGAGAAGATCTACCACCACCACTAAGGATCTAGCTCAGTTAGGGGTAAACCCCATACATTTATTAGTTATATGATTGCTAGCTTGTTTATGTACTTGGTTATGTTTTTATCCATTGCGCACAACAAGACAAAATAGGGTGTAGTCATCAGTTGTTGCTTTCTTGAAGGAGGCATTTGATGATGCACGATAGAAATTTACACAACGCGGTGGGCTCCTAATTATGACATTCTCACACTTTGTGGCAATGAGGATGAAGACCATGACCGTCTCTTGAGAGCTTTGGAACCATTTTGACATCCCTTGGAACCTCAGATTTTAAATCATTTATAAGCAACTGCAGTCCCATATAAGGAAGCTCTCTCTCTCTCTCTTAAAATGAAATTTTGGGTGATCGCTAATCCCTAAATATCAGCCTTTTGATTGTAGAGAGAGAGGTAAAAAATGGGCAAAGACGATGATAACTATAAAAAGATTGCCATGATCTATTTCGTAGAGAAAATTGTGGCAATTGTGCTTGTTTAAAAGATAAGAGATAATGATGATTGCATTTCGTCTAATAATTAAGAATAATAAACAGCAATCAAATATATGACTTGCTGGTCAATTACCTTTCCTTGAACAATGAGTTCCTGGAAGGCTTTAAGTTGTTCGACAAATGGTATGCTAGGCCTCCACTTTGAATAATCATATCGATATTCACCAAACAATGTAACATAGCGATCTGGCCTGAGTCAATGTTGAAAAGCTTATCATATCCCTGATCAAAAGAAACCAAATCTTGATAGGGTAGTGCATGAAGGCAACCTCCATCACATCCCTGAAGTTTAATTACATTTCATCACATACATAAACTAAAATGATCGTATGTATGGATATTGCATTTGAGAAAGATTAGCATGACAACACTTGAGACCAACCAGTGTATCTGCAATAGATCAATGTAGTCAGTTGAGAGGCGTTCAAGGCTCTTTTCTACACTAGCTTTGATGTTGGCCGCATCAACTCTCAAAACCTTTGTATCGTCACCACGAACATAACCCGCTTTCTCCGAATAACCAGATACTTTGGTTGCCAAAATTACCTTCAAAGAAGTGACCAAAGGAATTCAGTATATTTGATTAGATTCCATGTTTTTTGTTCATGTAATATATATATATATATATAGGAAAAAATGGGGCTGCCCCCGCCCCATTTTTCGGCGTCTTTTTATTATTTTTTTTGAAAAATAAAACCATGTATATTCATCCATATATCCCTCCTATATACCATTCGAATTTCGTCAAAAACAGAGACTCCTACGGCCTCCATCTCGATGGTATCGATTTAAAAAAATCCTGTTACCGTTAAAAAATTACTGTCCGGATGGAGGCCGTAGGAGTCTCTGTTTCTGACGAAATTCGAATGGTATATAGGAGGGATATAGGGATGAATGTACATGATGTTATTTTTCAAAAAAAAATAAAAAAATTTGCCCAAATAAGGCGGGGGCAGCCATGTTGGCTGCCCCTAGGGGGCAGCCACATATGACCCATATATATATATATATATATATATATATATATATATATATATATATATCCCTTCATAGTAGGATGGTTTTTTTGACATAGATGATTAAACAAAATAGAACAAAAAAATGTCTGCATGCTATTGTTATGAGGCATCGTTCATGGAAGATCAATTTCATTTTGTTACAAAATATTGAAAAGTGAATACGCTGTGCCTTGATTTTTTTTCAACGAATAAAACGAAAATACAAACTCCATGTGCCATTAATTTCCATAGATCTAGTTGTCAGAAAATGAACCACATGTCGAAGCTTTTTTAGGTTTATAGAAATACAGAAACAACATAAATAATCCTGTCAGGAAGAGATTTTCATTCCTTTTTGCAAGAATTGGAACCTTGGATGGCTAGACATGAGTTTCACCCTTCCAACCTAATCAGGACCCCATCCCTAGCACCACAGGATGATCAATTGATCTTAGCTAGCCAATTCTCTAGGCACGGACAAACACAGCTAGAATAGCTGAATCTGGACCAAGTCATGCTCGCTTGATTTGCCGATATGACTTCGTCCCGATCAATCATATTTCACTCAACTAAATAGGGAATTTTTGTGAGTAAGAAGATATATGAAAGAAGCAAAGGCACAATTATAACATCATTCACAAAACCACGCTAATTATTAAGAAATATACTTGGGTAAGAAAGCAGCTTTGGAGAAAGGTGAAACCTACTCAGTCACTCTACTAGATTTCTCCATTTCTTAGTCTATAAGAAACTTGAGTAGGTTGACCTATTCTTAACCTTAAAGGTGAACCTTCTCTCTCTTCCGTATGAAGAGTCCTTTCCACATGAGCCATATATGTTCTCACATTGTGATGTATTGATGCTTTTACTTTTAGCTTATCGTGATTAGCATATTCACCTTTTCTAAAGTAAAATGGGAATATTGGGGCAATTTACCCAACACCTAGAAATGTGTCTGATTCCAGCAACAAATGGAAGATGGTTTTGTTTTTTGAGAGGCAGCAGATGGCAAATGATAAATTAATATTGGTAGGTGGACGCCAAATTAGGTACGGAAATTTCTGTTTAATCTCCATATCCTGAATAGCATTTCCTCCAACAGTCAGAGAGCGTGCATGGGAATATTTGAATAAAAGACAACCATACAACTAACTTTGAAAACAGAGCAAAGAGATCACTATAAGACATTGAACTGGGTTTGCACCTCCTGGGAGTGCTCGTTCTTTCTTCTTTAAAAAAATTAAGACATTAATATACCTTATCACGAGGTCGGGACTTCAACCAGCTACCAATGTAAAGATCTGTCCTTCCCTGTGTCTCCTTCCTTGGTGGAATAGGATACTGTAGACAGAAGTAGAGAGACCACTTAAAGTGTGAAAATATTATTGTGCTGCATTACTTGCGGCCTTCACCCAATGAAGCACATTGGACCTTCCCAGATAATTGGACCTTCCCACAACCGCAAAAGCTTTTAAAAGAAACTATCCTTGTGTGATGCGAAAGATATTTAGGCAAGATGAATCGAAGGAAAGCCATTGGAGACAATTGCATTAAAGATGATTGGATGCACGGACTCGAAAACCCTCCGGCAATATACGATGTAAGCAATTTTCTGGTCTGTAATGTTGTCTATGTAAAAGGATCACTCTCATCAAGGTGATGATTGCAGGAAATATGATTGCTTTCCAACTGGTGCGAGAACAATATTATTGCCTGTAATTTCTGTGCTTTATATTAAGGAGTGGTGACACCGTGTTTAATCCATTTAGCTGCACGCTTCTGATAAATCGTGTGTGCTGCCATCATTGTTTATCCGTTTGTTTGAGCACTTGGTTGACAAGCATTTCGATATGGCTCTGTCAGCAAGAGCACAGATAGTGTGGGGTTTTATTTTTCTCCTAAGACATGGCCTGTTATCAATCAGGTAAATCTTGTAAAATCCTTATGCTTCTGTGTGTGCAAAATCGGTCTTCAATACGATGGTTATCCACAATCTACACTTCCGAATTTACAAAAAAATCTCGTGCGCATTGCCCCATCATCGATTGCCATTTTTTGTGGCTCCGACACGATTTGGTTAGGTTCCATGGCCACGAGATTCTGCTGCAGCTCAACTGCTAGCAATTAGAGTGTTTGTGGCATGGAGCATCCAACTTATTGCCATTTTCTACAACCCACAAGGCCAAAACCCTCAAACAAACACGCAGCTTACCATCTCCGCCGTATCGAGGCAATTGATGCCATTCTCGAACGCATAATCGAGTATATCGTGCGCCTCTTTCTCGGTGTTCTGCTCCCCAAACGTCATCTGCAGTAGTGACCTATAGATAACTATCGTGAAAGGTGATCAACTGTCGCATCGATCTGTTTGGGGTTTGTTTTTACTTACGGTGCCGATCATGACCTCGCTGATGGTGAGATCGGAGTCGCCGAGCTTCCGGTGCAGCAAAGGGGCCGCGATGGCGGCGCGCATTGATTTGGTGGACGCCGGACGGAAGCGAAGGAGGCGGCGAGGGCGGCGGCGGATGGTGGGGCAGGGGAGGGGGTGAGAAGGGAGGACAGCGGAAGCCATCTTTCCCCGTTATGCTCACTGTGCTGAAAGGATAAGCGGAGGCCGCGAAGAAGAGGGGGAAGTGGCGCCGCGTCTCTGGCGGGTTTCGATGATGGGTAATTTGTAAACAGACCCTTTCTTTTATTATTCTTCTTGTCCGCTCGTAAAACTAACAAAAAAAATTTCTACATGGAAATTTCAGAAAAATGTCCGTCTCAAAGGGCGTGTTAGAGGATAATCGATTTTGATGTTTGGTTGGTGGGTTTAGAGTTAGTGGATTTGTGTGATGTGATTGTATTGAAATTTTAAAAAGTAAGTATTATTATATGATTGTATTGAAACTTGAAAAAATGGGTTGTTATTGTTAGTTGATTGTATTGAAGTTTATAATAATGAGTAAAAGTTGAGTATTTTATAACTTTTAAATGGTATGCTAGTATAATATATTTTTTTGATGGAGAGAGAGTGGGCTCCACTAGCATGTTTGAGATATGGGTTTTGGAGGGTAACCCCCTCAAAGTGGGGGGGGGGGGGGGGGGGGGGGGGTAACCCCCAACCGAACCCCCTCCCCCCAAATGGATTGAGGTAGGATAGGAGATAAGGGAAGTTAGTCCATCATCCGTGTATGGTTGGTTTAAAGGATGAGGGGTGAAAACTATCACATACATGGAGACCATGGATGATTTACTAATGATGCGATCATTTTCTACTTGGATAAGTGCATAGTATTATGCAACTAGACAAGGTCACAGGAATTATTACTCAAAGTATTACTCAGCTGCTTCAGCTTCAATATTTTTCAAAGTGGACAATATATTGTCCACTCCAGGGTACTAATTGTAATAGCGAGTTGAGGTTCTTCGATCTTGATTGTCACCAGAACAGTCCAGTGTGAATCTGTAATGTGATGCCATATTATCATTGTCATGGACAATATATAATCTTCTTAAAAATATAGTATATGTTGATTTACATGAGTACTATTATATGTAAATCAAATCATCTATCAATTGACAAATTGGATTTTCAATCACTAAAATCATAAAAATTTGCTAAATACATTAACAAATGCACTCTCGCATGTGTTAAATATTATATTTTTGTATAAATACATGCATGTATTGCTGCCAAGTGTTCGTTGGTGGTTGATGACGGTGTCGTTGGCGTTGTTGGCAGTCCGGTGCAGGTTCGCAACCACTTTGTAGCACTGGATAGGGATCTCATGCGACAGCTGGGGTCATTCCCCCAAAGAAGATGGTGCTTCATGTCTCTAAATGAAGATCTTTTACTTGAATGTGAGGGGTCTGGGCCACCCCGATAAACGGCTTGGGTGTGGAATATGGTGAAAGATGCTGGGGCAGATATTTTCTTGGTGCAAGAGACGAAGTTGCAGTCCTTGGATGAATGGTTGCGGCGGGAGATGGCCAGGGGGTGTTTCTCGTTGGCGGAGAAGGGGGTGCTTCCGGGGGGCTTTTATCTAGTTGGCAGTCGGATTCTTTTGATTGGTTGGGGACTTCGGCGTCGTCGTTCTCCTTGACGACGAAGCTGCTGCGGAAGGCGGATGGGGTTCAATTGTGGGTCACCAATGCATATGGTCCGTGCCGGAGGGAGGATGGTTCGTTGGCTGTGGACTTGGCGGGCGTTGCTGCGGAGGTGGGGACTGCAGTTTAGATTATCGGCGGGGATTTCAACGTCACATTGTACCCTGATGACAGGACTGGGAGAGCCGGTGGTAGAGATTTTGGATCTGAGGATTTCAGGACGGCGTCCCGATCCTTGGGCCTATCTGTTGTCGATGCGGTTGGGTGTAAGTTCACTTGGAGGAATGCGAGGTCGAGATCCAGGCTTGATAGGTTCCTGATGTCCGTGAAAACGGCTGAGGCCTTCCCGTTGGCAAGGGCTTGGGATCTTCCTATGATGCTTTCTGACCACACTCTCATTCTTTGGTATTCCGAGGAGGAGCGGCTGGGCCGGTTCTCTTTTCATTTTGAGAAGGCTTGGTTGTTGGAGGAGGGTTTCCGGGAGTTGGTGATCGACCATTGGAGGTGTTGTGATGTAGTGGGCTCTGCAGTGTTGATGTTCAAGGACAAGCTCTCGTCGCTTCAGCAGCGCCTGTTGGTGTACGGTAGGGAGGTCGCCTTGCGGCGGAGGGGGCCCGGGCGGAGGCAGAGGTGGGGGTGCAGAGGTTGGATGGGGTCGAAGATGAGCTGGGGCTGACTCCTGAGGAGGTGGAGGAGAGGGCGGCGTTCTTGGAGGTGGCTTTGCTCGAGGACAAGAAAGAGGAGGTTCATTGGCGGCAGAGATCGAGGCAGAAGTGGCTGAAGCAATGAGATACGAACACGCGCTATTTCCATTCCTTGCCATCCGGGCGAAGGAGAAGAAATTTTCTGCATGAGGTGGAGGTGGGAAGCGTGAGGGTCTCCTGTGAGAGGAACATTGGTGGTGCCTTGTGGGAGCACTTCGTGAGGGATTCGCGGAGGGTGCGGGAGGAAGATGGGAGGGGGTGGACGGTTCTGGGGGCGGGTTCCTTGAGTGGACCCCAAGCTGACTCGTTGGTGGTGGCTTTCACGGAGGAGGAGGTGTGCATGGTTGTTTGGAATTTGAATGCAGACGGGGCTCCTGGTCCTGATGGTTTTTCGATATCTTTTTATCGGGAGTTTTGGGCTTTGCTGAAGGATGACGTTTTGGAGGTTTTGAATGAATTCCGGTGTGGCAACATGGGTTTCGAGAAAGTTAACAAGGCTCTGATTTTTATGCTGCCGAAGAAAGAGTCCCCTGTCGGGGTGGGGGATTTAAGGCCAATCTCTATCTCTAATGGCATCTATCTCATTGTCGTGAAGGTGCTGACGAGCAGGGTTAAGGTTGTTCTGAATTCTGTGGTGTACCTGGGCAGTCGGCCTTCATTCCGGGGCATTGTATGGCGGATGGGATTGTTACGTCTTCGAAAATTTGTCTTGAGTGGAAGAGGTCCGAAAAGAGGGGGCGTTTAGAAGATTGACTACTCCAAGGCTTGTGACTGTGTCAAGTAGAAGTTCGTATGGGTCTCGATGCAGAAGAGGGGATTCCCAAAGGAGTGGATTCAATGGATCAAGAGATGCGTCACTACTTGCTCGAGCTCCATTCTGATCAATGACAGGGCAGAGAGGCAGTGGTTTCAGCCGCAGCGGGGAGTTCGTCGGGGCTGCCTGTTGGCTCCTCTTCTTTTTGTGTTGGTGGACGACTGCCTTGCGGTCTTGTTTCAGCGTGCGGTGGGCGAGGCTTGGTGCGAGGGCTTCCGACTGGAGGACATTTCGATACCTGTGTTGTAGTATGCGGACGACACGCTAATCTTTCTAGGGGGACGTAGGAACAGAACCACAATGCTGCTACTCTGGTGGATATGTTCGGGTGCCTCTCGGGTTTGCAGATCGACAGGCAGAAGTCGGTGGTGGTTCCGTTGGGGATGGATGGCGAAAGCGGCAAGCTCGCTGGTTAGACAGGATGCCCCCTGGGGCGGTTGTCGATCTCCTATTTGGGGTTGCCTCTGGTTGACGGTAGGTTGAGGAGGTCAGACTGGGATAGTGTTAATCGAAGATTGGAAGAGCGGTTGGATGGCTGGAAGGCGACTGCTTTGTCCAAAGGTGGGAAACTTACCCTGCTAAAGCACGTTCTCCCTGTCATTCCGGTGTTTTTCTTCTCGACGTATTTGATGCCGGTTGGGGTTAGAAGGAAGACGGAGGCTTTAATGAGGTCTTTCTTTTGGTCGGATGGGCGGCAGATGAAGAGGGGCATGCATCTAGTTGCATGGGAGGATATTGCTAGGTCGGTTGTTGAGGGGGTCCTTGGGGTCTGGGACGTGGAGATGATGAACAAAACTTTGCTTGCCAAATGGGTGGTGCAAATTTGGGGGTCCTCCCACTCTCTGGTTTCCAGGCTTCTGAGGAGGATTTACGGGGTCACTGGGGATTGGTGGCTGGGAGGAGGTCTTTTGAGTCTCCGTTGTGGATGGGAATACGTGTTGTGCTTCTGGAGATCAGGTCTTTTATGCGATCGAGGATGGGGTATAGGCAGCTCTTTAGGTTTTGGATGGATGATTGGACGGGGGAGGGGTGTTGGGGAATCGATTCCCAAGGCTAATGGCCTTAGCAGCTAACAAGGGGCACGGTTGGCGGAGGTGGCGGACTAGGGGACTTGGGCCCCTTTATTTCTTTCGGATCTGTCGGATCAGTGGCTGGATGATTTCTTGAGGTTGCAGTCGGAGGTTTCCTCTCCGGGGAAGATTTCTGGTGAGCCGGACCATTTTGAGTGGGTGGATGGGAAGTTTTCTGTGAAGAAAGCTTATCGGAGGTTGTATGGTGGGGGCGTGGGGCGTGATGAAGACCTATGTGTGGACATGAGGGTGGTTTTGGCGCCAAAGTTTCCTTCTAGTGGTAAGGTGTTTCTTTGGTGTCTTAGGAGAAACCGTCTGTGTGACAAAGTGAGGAGGGGAAGATTGTTTGGCGTGGCAGACGTGTGCCGTGATAGATGTGAGGGGTCTCTGGAGGACGCGAAGCACATCTTCTTTGGCTGCATATCTTCGATGCAGGTTTGGGATTCATTGGGGTTGTCTTGTATTCAGGCTTCCGGCTTGGAGAGCTTCTGGAGATCTATTCGCTCATTGGGTCTCGGGTCCACGGACGATGTCTCAAGGCCATTTACCGTTCGTTCTTTGGGCTATTTGGGCTGGCAGGAATGATAACATATTCAAGGGTCAACAATTTTACTATGAGAATGTGCTCGCGCACTATAATGCTTTTGTACAATTTCTAATATCCAACCGATGTACCTCTTTGTTATTAATGAAAGTGTTGGTGTGGTGACTCCCGCCTCGGGAGGGCTCCCCTTCGTTTTTGATCAAAAAAAAAATAAATACATGCATGTAGATTTGAAGCACGAATCAACACTTGAAACACGAAAATGTTCGAAGGGGAAAAGGGAAAAAAGAAATAAACAAAGAATAGATTGTATGCATGTACATGCATGCAAACTAACTAGAGAAAACCGATAAAATAATCCTATAAAGCATATTTACAGCTCCAACCTAAAGGTCGAGGTAGTAGGCTTAAGAGGATATAAAAAGAGTTGCAAATATAAGGAATGCGTAAAAAGTTGCAACTTTGGATATAAAATCGGAGAAAGCGACATATATACATGTGCATGCTTACTTCAAACTACCATATCTATTTTTATACGAGTACGAGTGAAGGGGGTCTTTTTCATTAATTCAAATGGAAAATATATAAAAAAATACATAAAAGGATCGCTTCATGCATGTGATAATAGAAACTGAATCGCCTTTTCTAATATGCATGCATTCTGGATTTTATACCCGGAGACCATGAATGTTGATGCAGCAAATTGTAGGCTTTCTTTATTTTTATCTTGTGTTTCTAGATTTATTTGTTTGCAAATTTGTAAGAATTTAACTAGATACTTATATCTACGAAGATGAAAAAAATCGATGGATTTATTTATCTAGAATAAAATAAAGGGATTTTTACCCGACAGATCCTAGAATCTTTTGCAATTACCGCTACGACATTCGAAACATCGTAATTCCTCCCCCGACCCTGTAAAGTTGCTAACCCTTACCCTATAGACCCTGCGGTTAAGCCCCGTTAATTTACCCATTAAAATTAACCAGGTTCCGTCATGTTTCTTTATATTATAGCCATTTTGTTTATTAAATTTACGTTGAGTGCCACTATCATCTGAGACCCCCGTGACGATGGAAGCCCCCTGCCCTCGCTGCTTGCCCCCTCGCTGCCGCTGCTGCTTTGCCCCGCCGCCACCGCTTCGCCCCCCCACCGTCGATGCTGCTTTGCCCCCCTGACCGCCGCTGCTGCACCCTCCACCGATGCCGCCTCCACATGTCCCTCTCTCCCGCTCACTGCCATGTCCTTCCTCCCCCACTCTCCTCAAACCAAACCCGTCTCCCCTCCTATCCTCCGCCTCCTCTTCCCCCGCCGACGCCTCCCGCCCTCCCCGCTCCGTCACCCCCAATGCTCCTCCTTCCCCTCGACCGCACCGCTCCGACATCCCCCCGATGACAAAAACGACCACTTCGTGGAGTGGTTCCGGCAGGCGTGGCCCTACATCCGCGACCACCGCGGCAAAACCTTCGAGGTATTGAGCCCAACCCGTCTAAACACATTACATCTCCCTCCTCTATGGCCTCGGCATCAGGTGCGATGGAGCCCCCTCCTACCCGCCGACGATGGAGCCAACCCCCCCCCCCCCCGGTGCGTGCGATGGAACCCCCCCCTCCCTGCGCGCGCGTTGGAGTCCCCCTCCCACCCGCCGACGAAAGGAGGACCCCTGCCTCCGGCCGCCCCCACCCACCCGTCGTCGCTGCCTCTTCGCCCCCAGCCACCGCTGCTGCTTAGCGCCCCGCGCGATGAAGCCGCCCCCAATCTTTTCTCCTTGCTCAGCTTGCCCCCTCCGCCGCAACAGGTGTCGCCGCCGGCACCTCCGCCATCCTCTCGCCCTCGCCCAGCCCCATCCCCCACCGCCGCAATCGGCGCAGCCATCGGCACCACCCCCGGCATATCCCCCTCGCCCAGTCCCGTCCCCTCCTCCGACACCCATCGCAACTGGTGTCGCCATGTAGGATAGATCTGTCAACAAAGTACATGCGAGCGTCCTCCCCTTGGTAGGATTTTTTTTCTATTTTGGCTAATCCTAATCCCAGCCGTTGGATGGTAAACCGGTTAGGTTAACTCAAGACTAACCCAAGTATTTGACTCAAATATAGTTAAAATTGACGGCAGGGTTTGTTGGGTAAGACGGAGCAAGTTTACGAGGTCGGGGAGGAATTACGATGTTTCAAAGGTCGTAGCGGTAATTGCAAAAGATTATAGGGTCTGCCGGGTAAAAATCCCTAAAATAAATATATAACAAGGTGAAGAATGAATATTTTATGGCTTTTAACAGTTTTTTGTGTTTTTTTTGTATTGGGAAACTATGGGTTTACGTTATTCCTCCGGTAAGCTGGCTTGAACCTTTCCCCGGAACTATAGAAAAGGTCGGAATAAAATAAACAAAAGAAAGTTGTAAAAATGGATTAAAAAAGAGGCATGGGATTCTTTTGCAAAATAGATTTCTACGTCTAATTGAGTCCTAAAAATCCTCATGTTATTTTCCCTGAATAATCTTTCAATGAGGAAGCAAGAACATGTTTTGTTATATTTTTTGAACTTAAATAGGTTAAATACACTGGATGCACTTTTTTTGTTTTATTCAAAATTTTCAATGAAAACATGCTTTTTTAAATACAAATATTAGTTGATATGCAATTAGTAAGCTGTTGTGATTTTTAGAGATTCCCAGACAAAATGAATAAATGAAAAATGCAAATGTGGAAGCTCTTGATCTGGAGAATGAATGGACAAGAAATGCAATCTATAAACTTTATGATTTGGAGTTTTTGATTTTTTAACCAAGTTAATCATGTGTATTAAATTCCAAATATATCGTCATTCATATAGCATTTCGTCGTGTATTGAGATATTGTTCGAGCATGAAATGATTAGGTGGAATGCCATATAAATTTCAAGCAGGATTCCATGTAAATAAAACATATAAGGTGCGAAACCTGGTAGAATTAATTCAACACTGTACTAAATGTTTCCCTATCAAAATAGATGGACGGTGAATATTTTTTGCCCGTCTTTTAGAAATGTCCTTTAATTTACGTCCATTTTACAAGCTCGGAACATAGGTTTCATCCGATATTCACAATAAATCAAACTCATTTAAGAACAAGATCCAACAACATATCAGACAAAAAAAGAGGTAGTAAGTTTTAAAATAGCACTAACTTCACAGTTATTGGACAAGGGGCTCGTAAAATGATAAAGATAGAATACATGGGCTAAATTGTAATAAAATATAATATAATAACACTAACAAGCCTCCGAGAGGACCTATTTGCAAATTAGAGAAGCAATTACATCCATTCACCTTGCATAGTGTAGGGCTAGATGCGCAAAAAACACAACTGGTAAGGGTCGATACACCCTCATGATCAGGTGATGGGGCTTGATGTGCAAATAACACAATATGTAAGGGTCGATACTAGGGCCGGGCTCGGGCCGGGTTCGCCTTGGCTCGGCCCAAGCCCATTTTAGAATATGGGCTAACGGGTCGGGCCTAGGCCCATTTTATTTTCAAAAATTAGGCCCAAGCCCAAACCCAGCCCAAATAAAATGGGTCGGGTTCGGGTCGGGCCGGCCCAATTTAACACCTATGTATACGAATATCATGTCTTCCATTCTTCTTGCATTTGTGTGGTTGTTTCTTATGCATGTGTGTATGTTTAAAACTATAAAGTATGCTAACTAATTTGTGATTTTAACATTAGTTGTATGTTGGAAATACAAATGTGGTAAAAATATGGCGATTTAAACCACCATTCAATTCACCATTACATATTCTATTGTAGATGCGGGCACTATGACCCAATACAAATTGGTTACTTACAGTTGTACATGTTGTAACACTTGAGGACACAGATTCCATTATTGCATATTAATGTAATAATCTTGTATATTAATGTAATAATATCCTCAATCCACTATTGGATATGATTATTAATGTATCTAAGCATTTATTCTACACTTGAATAAGGATAGTCAAGTTAGAACATGGTATTTGGAATGAACATGAATATAATTGATATAATTATACCGTACTGGATATAAATATACTTGCTTTAAAATGGATCGGGTTATCGGGCTAATGGGTTTGGGCCTTCTAATGCCCAAACCCGGCCCGTTAATCAATATGGGCTCATTTTAGGGCCCACGGCCCGCCCATTAAATTTCGGGTTCGGGTTTGGGTCGGGTTATACGGGTCGGGTTTTGGGCCGGGTCGGGCCGGCCCAGCCCAATGCCCAACCCTAGTCGATACACCCTCATGATTGCACGTGTGGCATCGCTTGTGTTGCTTGACGGAGGAGATTGTATAGGGGCGAAGGTCCTCTAATGGCTGAGATCAAAGTTGATGAAGGTTGCTTAAGTGAGGTCACACACTCCTCCCTTCTTCGTCCTAAGCCGCTTGTGATGGTACTCCGACAAAGTCATGTTGTAGAGCATGGACAACGTGGTTTCACGAGAGCAGATCTTATATTGCATCCATCGATAAAGATAAACCGATTGGCCAAGCTCGATCGAGGTTCACTGCTACTGCCGGATAACATTGTGTGAATGACATGTTGTTTATTCATGCATAAAAGGGGAGATTGTTAGTGCATGGGTGTGCATATTTTGATAATAACAAAACATGTGTAAAGATTGTAGCTAGGTCAAGAGTTAGAAAGTTATTGGGCCAAGAAGAAGCTCGAGCCGAGGAACTCCAAATTAAGTGAGGAAGAATCTAAGAAGCTCGAATGAGTTTGAATCTAAGGAACGTCAACTCGAGCTCAGGGAAGGATCTCCGGCTCGATAAGAAGATGAAGTCTCTTCTTTTAATGTTTCATGCATTTTGTAATTATCCTGGAAGGTAAAAAACCCCAAGACTCATGCATAATGCATATCAGCCACTTGACTTGACTTTGACTTCTAGGCTAGAGACTCAAGTTGATAGATCAACTATTTACGATGTGATCGATCGCATTTGATCGATGAGTTGTGTTTCACAATTAATCGCAATATTCCAATGGTTATACTATGTTCAATCAATTTTAATCTAAGATTGGTCATCGTCTGATTTTAATTGACCATCTAGATCCACATGATCGATCACTGTTTGTATCCTAGTTGATCACATTCCATTTTCAGAAATATCTTTGAAGGTGTTTTCATTCATGATTTGTTTACAAATGGTACTTTTTCAAAGACACTGTCCACATGGACTATGTAGCTATAATATGACTCCATACCTCATTTTACAACATACATCAAGAGCAACAAGTTCTTTTCACTTTGCTTTCCACTGCATACTCTGAGAATAAATATCAAAAAAGTATTTTTTGATATGTTCTTCACCCCAACAACTCAGGGTTCTGCAATCGATTCTTACGAGCATGTTCCTCACTCTCTAAGATTATTTTATTCTTACCTCGTATTATTATTTGCATATTCACATTGATGATGATGTTATTAGGTTTATTGCTAACTTGTAATATGGTTACATGTTGTTCGAAAATTTTTGTTGTGATACGATCGTGTTGCCCACTAAGCAACGTATGTTAGTGAAAGACATGTGTGGGTCAGGTTAAAAGCCCGAGTCAAGAGACTCATGTCGTGGTTTTTACACAGGAGAGTTTTTACATCATATACATGTGCACATGTGGTTTGACTGACTATATTGTGATCAAGAGTGATATGCAATGATGTGGTTGTTCAAATTTATCATCTGTGGTGATCCAAGTCACATTGTTTGATTTGCCTACACATATCAGCCTATGTTTGGGAAAACCAACACCTGCAATGAACGAAGCCGAAGGTCGAGCAATAGCTCAGTGACAAATATCTATTCATCTAACCAGAAGATGGAAATAGAGCTATAGCTCAATGACAAATATCTAATTCATCTAACCAGAAGATGGAAATAGAGCTTAGTTTGTTAGTAAAAACTCGCATTGCAGTGTATATATCACATTATTAACATGCATGCATATATAAATTGAAAACATACATTAGGCTGTAAAAATCAGAAGAAAAAAATTGAAACCAGTATGTATAATTCACATGTGAGTATATCATGTTGTTTTATGATGGTTTATCATTTTTTTACCATTTTGAGCAAAATTCACAAGCATTCAGTTGTATTTTCCTTAATTTAATTTATAATTCTCATGGCAATTTTCCATGATTATTGCATTCAAACTCATCATAATTTGCATAACATTTTCTTTGCAAAACAAATGAAAAAGAGAGAAATAATAAATAGTTAAGTTTTCAATAAATATGGACTTTGAAGCCCGTATTAAATTTCCAACAATATGTGTTTATGTTTTTTTCATGTCCACCTCATAAGAGCCCCAAGGAGACCCTCCAGTCCTCTCCATATTTTATCTGCAAACAAATGAAAAAACACTACATGACAAACTAGCTGAACATTTCAAAAAAAGAAAAAAGAATAAAAAGGGTGTTGACGTCATCTTTACGTAAGCCCCCTCCCATCTTCTTCCTCCAACGAACAATGCATGTCGCTTCTCCTTCCAGCTGCGCCTCCTCCTCTCCCCTTCGTGCAACCGCCATGAGGGTGATCCGCCTCCCCTAATGCCAATGCACCTCTTTGCCCTCCCCTCTCTCAAGGTCTATAAAATGGAGGAGGAGGATCCATCTCCATCAAACCCAACACGAGATCTGGCTACTACTCCTCCGCGCTGCCGTCGTACGATGGCCAACCTACGCGGCACCTCTCCTCCTCGTCTCCTTCACAAGGAGGCAACCACGCAACATCTCTGCCTCCTCTTATCGTCGCCACCCACAACTAAGCAAAAAGAATCAAGGATCCTTCGTAATATGGTATCCAAGATTGATATAAAGTTCTGACAGTAGTTCTTTTTATTTTTTTTCCTGGTCCACGTTAAAAGATGTCTAAGAAGTCCCTCCAATTATTTACATCTTTTATATGCAAAAGAGTCATTACATGGCAAAATAGCCAACGTCATCATTTCAAATACGTAAAAAACAAAAGGGATGCTAACGTCAGCCCCCTCCCATCTTCTTCCCCAACGCATGTCGCATCTCCTTCCACTCCCAAGTCAGTCCCTTCTCCTCTCACCTCCGTGCAACTGTTGCAGGGGGCGGTATGCCCCCCCCCCCCCCCCGGTCCCTCCTCTCATCCTCGTCCTCCTTTGCGTGGGTGACAGCCATACAACATCTCCGCCCCTCCTGGAGCCCTTCGTAATTTTAGTTTTCTTTAGTTTTTTTAAGCATTTGGATCTTTTGCATTTAGTTAAAACTCTGCTTTATTTTATGTAATTTTCCCATTTATGTATTTTTATATCCACATTTTTTGTTTGAGTTCCTCTTAACTGCATTCCAGTCCTCTAGTGGCCATTCTATAATTTTCTTAAAGTCCGTTCCATTCTCTATAATCTACCCATTAAGTTATTTTTTGGAAACTTTTACATATGTCCATACTCTTTATTTAATTGCAGTCACATCCTCATCTTTTTTTACTTACAATCAAGCCCTTGGGTTTCTTAGAATATTACATGAACGCCCTAACACTTCCAAAATCACAAAAAAATAGCAAACAAACCCGACAAAAATCCAGAAATTCATGTGCAATTATCTTTAACTATACTATTACTGGGTTTTTACAAAACCCTTCCTAACATGGACACGTGGTGTTGTGGGATATTTCCCCGCTCTTCCCCTCCCGCTGTCTCTCCATCCATTCTCTCCTCTTCTCCATTTATTCTCCCTCCACCAAAACACTCTCTCTCATCCACTACTCTCCCGTCATCTCTCCATCCTTTCTCTCTCTCTCTCTCTCCATTTATTCTCCCTCCATCAAAACACTCTCTCTCTCTCCATCCACTACTCTCCTGCATTTACTCTCTTCATTAAAATCCATTTCTCTCTCTCTCTCTCCTCATTTAGTCTCTTTCTCTCTCCATCAAAATACATGTATCTTTATTTTTCCTCTTTCCTACTTTTTACACACTCTCTTCTCTTTCTTTCTATCATTATTTGAAGCTAACATTTTTCAAATTTAATAATGTTTTCATATTCAAATTTTAGCAATGAATATAAATAAGATCCAATATAAACATTTCATTATTATACTAAAATAAAATTATTTTGAAATGAATGTGTATGATTAATTATAAAATGTAAGATATAGTGTATAATTAATAAAAATATTTAAATATAATTCTTTTCCATCCAATATTCTCACCAATTTTATATTATGTTAGATTAAATAAATACAACATCAGAGATTCAGTCTTCATAATGCATATAGAATATTAAGGTTATAATACCTTTTCATCTAAAATTCTTACTAATTTTATATTATGTTAGATTAAATACATACAACTTTATGACTCAAATCTTCATAATGCAAATAATAATGTATAAAGAATAAGAATAAAAAATATGATGTAAAATATTACATCTTTATATATGTATATCAGTTATACAAATAATACAAAGATGGTGTATGAATATGATGTAAAATAGAAAGAATAAATTTCTCCATCTCTTGATCATTTATTTTTATGTTATATTTTCCTTATAAGACACGGATGGATAACATGTATTTATTAAACTTCTTTCAATTTTAAAATATCACCATGTTATTAGTATAGAATAATCACAACTTCACCGTGTAATATAACTAATATTGATAAATATCGACACGTTAACAAGTTACATTAATTTAGTAAAAAAATTAAAACCATAAAGTGATTTTTTTATTTTTTTGGTCTTTGAACTATATGTTATTATAGATATAAAATGTGTTTCCTTTTAAAAAATTCAAAATGTGCAAGTCTTATCAGTTGTTTAGTTCTCCATAAATAAATTTTAATCGATGTAAAATATTTTTCGAATTATGAGAAAAATATAAATTTTGAAAATTCAATCCAACACGTAGTGTTGGCTTATTTGCCTATATTATATGTAGGAAACACTCATCTCTTTCTCGCCACTAATCCTTCTCTTTCTTTATATTTCAATGCGTTCTTTATCTCCATATGCACGCCAAAACATGTATGAAATAAATAATATCGATTTTTTTCTTTTGCAAGTGTCATATACTAATGATATGGATAATCATTTATGCAAAAAATACAATTATCCAATTATCCAAAGTATTTATCTATTAGTTTATTGTATATAAGAACAATTCCAAATGTAAAAGAATTTATTTTACAGATATATTTCTAAATATTTGGATAATGTAAAAGTTCTATTATATATGAATAATAACAAAGACAAGTGAGATATTGATGTGTATGTATTTATTTTATTTCCTTCTCTTAAGTTCACTCCTATATTTATTATTTCCTCATTCATCTTATCTGACATAATTCCCTTTTTTTAAGGAAAAATAAAACTTTCCTTACGGTAGGAAATGTTCTATAAACACCAACATTAATTAGAAGAAAATATATGCATATTTAAATTGAATTTCTTACTTCTTAAATTTTATATTTCATCTTTATTTTGTTTTCTTCTATTATGCTTCAATTATTTTTTCTAGGTTTTACCATTTTCAACAAACTTTATCTTAATTTATTCACACCGCGAAGCACGGATATGCACTCTATCTCCACTCCATGTAACCTCCTAAAAAATAAAAATTCTCTCCACTCATGTGCTCTCTCGCAAATAAAATGTAGGTAGTTTTTGAAAATGCTTACAACACATTATATGTAATGCTAAATCCTTGAAATAAAATAATAACTAAAAATAATAATTTTAGGCAAACTTAATGTTGAAGATATAAATCTTAAATAAAAAAAATAAAACCTAGAAATAACTTCAATTTGATACTTGAGTTTTATGTGATACAAATAATTCAATAAATAGTAAAATAAAAAATAACCTATGAATTTGATTATGATATAATGTTACTTATATTAATATTTTGTTAATAGAATTTTAATACAAGTAATAAAAAATATGTAATAGTAAATAAATTTTTTAAAAATATAATACATATATAACTTAATTTCTCTCATCTTTTGAAATTAGGGTGACATATTAAGTATCAGATTTTATTCTAATTATATCCATCAATCGAATGTTTGAAATAATCTTCACAATATTTCTTATGTATTTTTAAACGTTTATAGATTTTTAAAGTATATTTTGATCATCATAGATTGATTAATTACTGGCCAAATAATAACTTAAATAAATCTAATATCGAATATATACAATATAACAAGAAAAAAATGAATGAATATTTTTATCAATAATGATTTCAATAAAATTATAAATTCAAATGATAATTTAATACACAATATATTAGTAAAATCTATTTAGAAGTCTTGATCAAATATATAAAAACGTTGATATAATAATCTATAATTATACATGCGATATGATCTTTTTCTTATAAATTTTTAAAAAGAGTGGCATGCATGTGTAGTTTTCACTACATAGCCGATAATAAAAAAGCATGATGGTATAGCATAGCAGGATGATATAGTCTCTGCACAAGTGACGATGAGAATAGAGAATACCATAACAGGAATGCAAATATGTAGTAGAATTGATGAATTCAAATACACGTAAGGATGATAAATAGTTCTATCAATACACCACCGACCATAACTATGCCGCTAATAGGTATTATGACAATTGGGTTCATATACTAAGCTTGCTCAGAATCTCCCTAGAAAATTTGTTTGTCTTGATTGGGTCCTCAACGGGAAGTTTCTTAAATCCAAAGTAACCACCTATGAAGACAAGAGGAAACTGAATAACAAACCATACCAAAACCAGGTCAAACATTGTCCTGAAGCATCAGATGACTTTTGGCCGCCATATAAGCTCATTTAATATGAAAAAAGATCATGAATAAAATGGTTGTGGAAGTATATGATGTCTTGAAGGTAACCTTCTTCCATTATACTCCCTTGAAAAATTTGTAGCAATGAGAAGATGAGTAGCCGACAAATACCCATAGTATCCAAGGGGAGAGAAAAACAAGGATAACAAATAACAGTGTAACAATGGTCACGTCACAGAAAAAGAGTATAAATGTAAATTATTTGAGTAAATTCTAACTTCCGATGGCAGGCAATTTAGGATTCCTTTCTTTTTCACACAAATTTCTTTCATTTACATTCAACATGTTACCAGGAACTAAATCTCACTTTGCATCCTTCCTACGGTTAATAACACATATGGACAAATCTTTATAAGCATCAAAACACCGACATATACTTAAATTTGTATAAACGTTGAAGTACCAGCATATGGACAAATTCTTGATTAAAGCATTGAAGTACCAAATACGAGGTTTATGCTTATTTATTTATATTCACATTGTAATTGTTATAGTTTAATTTGCATTTTAAAATTCTTCTTATACTATTTTTTTTGAAACCACCCTATTTCATGAGAGAAATCTAATGGTAGCTCTCCGATTAGAAAATCTTGCGGACAATTAGCTACCAATCAAAAAAATGGATCTAAGAATATGCAGAGACAACTTATGCTTAATACAAGATCCAAAAGAGAAAAGTTGTGTTTTTGTCAACCAGAAAGGATATTCTTTCTATTGTTATGTCTAAACTCTATTAAAAAATCAGTAACATCCGGTTATGATAATGGTAATTCACATGCACTATTCACTTCTAATTGTTACTCAACTAACATTACAAATAACCAATCCACCAATTATTATGCAATATTTTCTCATATAGCTCATGTCATTTTACTATACACATTTGTCGTGTACCATATAGAATTAAAAAATATAGAGCCGCAGCAAAGTGCAGGTATATATACTAGTCAAGACATCTAAAACCCAGTGACAAATGTTTCAACGCATTTTAGTCCCATATACAAAAGTAGAAATAAGATTTGATTTTAAGGCAATATAATCGAAAACGCCTTTGTAAACAGAATAAAAATTTGTGTGAAATGTTCGAGTCCATGTGGATAGATCATCTATTTTCTATGTACGTTACTAGATAATATTGGCTTGAAGTTGTAGAAATTTTTATATGAATATCTCAACTTTTTGTATGTGCACAACGACGCTTATAAAAATCCAGTGACAAATGTTTCAACGCATTTTAGTCCCATATACACAAGTAAAAACAAGATTCGATTTGAGGCAATATAATTGAAAATGCCTTTGTAAATAGAACAAATTTTTGTGTGAAATGTTCGAGTCCCATGTGGATCGATCATCTATTTTCTATGTACGTTACTTGATAATATTTGGCTTGAAGTTGTAGAAATTTTATATGAATATCTCAAATTTTGTATGTGCACAATGGCGCTCGTAAAAATCACCATTTTAACACAATGAAAATTACGTTTCCATTCTCCGCATCATTGTTGGGGACTCAAACAACTTATGCAATTAATCGCTGGTACTTTTATTTTTATTGTGTAAATTAATTTCATTAATTTTGTTTCAGGTATACAACAAGAAAAAAAATAAAAAAAGATGTTGGCAACTCTCTCTCTCTCTCTCATTATCTCTTTCGCGAGGATTCAAGCACATCCAATTTTTCACTTACAATCACAATCAACAAGAATTGCATGATCAGTCCAAACACTTATGCATTCTAGGTGATTTTCATTTATACGTGCTTCAAATTTTCTCTAAACTGTAAAATCAACTTCTTCCTATTGGATTCAACTATGTGGTATCTCTCCATCCACTCACCAATTAAACAAGATCACATATTGTTGCTCGCATAAATCACGTAAGTCTGGAAAGTCACTGCGTAGCTTGCACAAAAGTGGATTGGAGTGACTGAATTGTTTCACTTTGAACACCATTTCACGCGCACAAACATGATCCTAGGTCAGAGCCTATGTCCTTGTGGAATTTATGTCTACCAAAAACTAAGAATGAAAACTACTTCTCTGTGAGGGACGATCTCCCTTAACATGTTGAGTGGTCAAAGGAAAATGCGTAAGGCACCGTCCTCGAGCAAAGATGGGTAGTCGTTCTACAATCTGTACTTACACTCATACTAGCTAGTCGTATGAATTCGGAACAATCATTGTTTCACATGTGGATCTATATAGGATACATGCATGCTTGATTTGTTGGGCATTGGAATTAAAAATTGGAAAGATGACCGCTACAGTGCAACTTGTGTTGTATTGGCGAATCGAATATTGTATTGTGTTAGAAATATAAAAGTCTAGAGGAATTTGATATGTAGGTTCCTCTTGGATCATTAACTAAGTATATCTTTTCACATGACTCGGCCAATACTCCACTCGGAAAATAGATTACACGCCATTATCTTCGTAGTTTTTGCAAAATAAGAGATCTTGGATATGATACTTAATCCCTCTCTATTGATTAAGCAAGGTTTCAAAATTCTCAGTTCACTGAATGACGTCATTAAAGAAATAACAAGAATAATGGAAAAGCAGGAAAAGAATAAACTTGAGTCCAGAAAATCAATATATTTCATGGAAATTTCCTTCACCACATATTCATTGTCAGAGAAACTCTCAATTTTTTTACCACACTCAGAATCCGATCTTCCCTCATCTGCTTGCCAGAGCTAATCATTTTTAAGCAGCATCATTCATTGGATAACGATCCTACCATGTCATCCCCCATGCACGCCGTCAAATTTATTCAAGGATATCATTGGAGACGAACATAGGGGATTTTATGAAAATATGAGGGAGGGAAAGGAAGATGTTCTTTATCAAACCCGGTGAACAATTTTACAATCTAATAATATAGTCATTGAAGATATAAAAGAGGAGTTTCTCAATTCAATCGTGTTTCCATCCACTCCCGTTGATCTTGTACCAAATAATTTTATTGACATTCTTTATGTACATCGTGTGATTCTCGAAAGTTGCAATGATTTAGAAACATATAGCATGAATATAAAAAGGTTCAGGGATTCTAATGTCGTGGCTTCACTATGAGATTTTGGAAAGGCAAATTTCATATTTTCATTTTAGGGATTATCAGGAATTTCAATTTGATTTTTAAAAGGAATAAATTGATATAATCTCAACATTACTGACTTTAAATAAGCGAAAATGAACTTTAAGAGTTGAATGATATAATCCCCGGGCTAGAGATTATCACAATAACTGATTAGTTTGTGAATGAAATTGATAATGATTTTGGAGAAGAAGAAATTGATATTGATTCATATGAGAATTCAACTTCCAAGACAATATATGAGGACAGAGACGAAACCAAATTACGATTTGTGCAATGGTTCTTGGATGATATGAATGAAGAAATTATAGATTGAGTCTTGCTCAATATTTCTCATCAAAACCCGAATATAGGCTGGAAGTCATCCCTGATAACTTTCTCATGGATGAGAAAGTAATTTCCACCTCCATCAAAAGGAAAGAAGAGCCACTTAACTTGTTGTACTAGTTTCAAGTAACGTCTTCGGACATTGAGTCATGTTTGGATATGGAAGTGCCCTAACTCCCACCCTCAGAGTTTATTGAGTACAATTTCCAATGGCACAATATGGATTTTAACTTAGACTTTTCAAAGGAAACCATATGGGACAATTATAATGATAACGTGGAGGGAGATTATTATGAACAACCAGATGATCTATCAGAGGCCCACAACCCGCCATTCTACCCGACCGAGCCTCAAGACTTAGTAGGTATCTCACCTGATGTGCGAGTAGTGCTTGATTCAGATTTATACTACCGGTATGGTTCATATAGAACACATGTCCCATAGTCGAAATTGAGATATCTAGGTTAGTCACTTTTCCAACCCCATATACCATCTTTCTACACTTTCACTGCACCACCCCAGGCTACCTACTGCATCCCGATGTTTCAAACATGGATACTTGTCATACTCAAAACATGGGTTATTGCTAACCATGGAGCCTAAATTGGGGGGTTAAAACCGACATATCGTGGGACAAACCCCGCAAATATCTTTTGGGTATTTTTTCTCTAGGTTGCACTTTTTTATACTTCAGTTATCATAATTGTAGCTCGACATAAGAATGGGGGAACCTCACAGAAACGACAAATTCAAATCGAAAATAATCACTACAAAAAAAGGCGGGATTAGCGTGCACGTCTTGGCGTGCACCTGGCGTGCACATGTGCTCGCCCCGTAATGGGCGAGCACACTAGGAGCACATGTGCTCGCCCATGAGGGTCGCTGGTTTGAATTTTGCGGAGAGGCGCGGTTACCAGTATTGAGGAGCACATGTGCTCGCCCATGTGCTCGCTCAATGTGCTCGCCCACTTGAATTTCATTGCGCGGAAAATTTTAGCGGTTGGAAATATATGGGCAAGCACTGGGCGACGGCCTGGCGAGCACTTAAGTGTGCTCGCCCAAGCCCGATAACAGAAACTGCGGCACCCTTCTTCCTCATTTCTCACGCGAACTCCTCCCAAATCCTCCCCTCCGGCGACCCGCAAGCCCTCCGCCCCGACCCCGACGACCGTGGTTTTCGTGTTTTGAGTAGATCTACATCTACTACTCAGTAAAATCTTTAATCCTTTCTTTTTTTATTTGATTTCATTACGTAGTTGTATTGTTTGGATAGATTAGGGTTTAAAATTTTTGTTGAATGTAGTGTAGTATTTTGTTAGTTTATATGTCTTTTACACATTAAGGATAATAGTAGATCACTATTGTATTGTTATTTCGAATTTGGTTGTCTAAATAATATGTAGAATTGTATGCCCTGTAGGTGTTCGATAAAATGCCTCAACGAAAATTATGTTTAAATTTTGTAAATTTTAAATGACAAAATGCTTGTATGATTAGTTTACATTAG
This sequence comes from Ottelia alismoides, assembly GCA_037367405.1. Taxonomy (NCBI): domain Eukaryota; kingdom Viridiplantae; phylum Streptophyta; class Magnoliopsida; order Alismatales; family Hydrocharitaceae; genus Ottelia; species Ottelia alismoides. The sequence continues at coordinate 50,352 of JAZKJV010011083.1, forward strand.
TTATGCTTAGAAAAGATTAGTTACTCAACTTTTATAATGCCTTGGAATAATGTAGATAAAATGCCTCAACAAACATTATGTTCGAAAATGATTAGTTATGAAATTTGTGAATAACTTTAGTTACTCAACTTCAATAATGTAGATACTAGATATTATCAATATCATTAATAACAGTTTTAAAATTTCATATCGTTTTGATATGAGATATGATATACACCATTGTTTATTTTGTGATAATTTATTATCACATTAAATTTTAGTTAATGTGACCAATTATATCACATTAACTTATACATAGGTTTATAATTAGTCCAAAATATGATTTAGTAATTATTAGAAAATCGCACAAAATTCTTCACACACAGTGCGTCCTTCCACACCGGGTGGTGTGTGGCCCTGCACAACGGGTGGCGTGTGCAACACGTTAGAGGATTTGATCACCTCTAACTGTGTTATATTTTTTTTATTTTTTCACAGCACTATTGGACTCACTTTGGGATGTTTATCCCAGACCAATGGTCGTGGTTTTTGATGTATGCAGGTTCAAATTTTTTTGCAGGTGCCCATTACATTTTAGTGACCCAAGCACTGTATTAGGCACTAAATAAGGATCACACTTATCCCTATCCCCATCGTTAATCAGCCAAATATACGTAAATGCCCGGCTAATATAAATGAATAAATATTTTAAGATTATTTTATAGTCTCATTTGTAGCACTTACAAATGTATGACGTAAAATGATCTTAAAGTATTACATTTATATTAGCTTTCCTTAGTTCGGAGGTCCCGGACTAAGGGGGTCCGTAAGGATTCAAATTTACTAAAAGGTGATCCGTGTCACAGTGTCTTTATTTCTTACGGAAATTCGGTTCATAACCCCTTCCTCTTCTGTATACCAAATCAGTCATATTTATTATTGAAATAATCAATAATATGATTATTTTGATAATTAATTACGAATGATTTATGGGGTATACGGGAGAGGTGCAGGGTTATGCTGCCGAATTTTCGTTAGAAATAAAGATACTTGTGACAACGATCATCTTTTAGTAAATTTGAATCCTTATGGACGGGCTAAAGTGATAACATAATTAATACAGTTCTCTTCTCATCTTTTATCTCAAAAATGTGTTACGTTTAGATATCCTCAATATTTTAGATTTGACATTTTAGATTATTTAATTCAGGTTCATAAATATGACCAATAGAGAATGGATGTACAACCGTGTAGTAGATGGGCGTATAGCAGATGCTTTTCAAAGAGGTGTTCAGGAATTCATACAATTTGCTTACGCACAAGGTTCCCGTATTGTGGATTCAGATGGAACTATCTTGTGTCCGTGTAAGAAATGTCGTCTAATGAAGAAGAGATCAAAAGATGAAACTCAGTTACATCTGTATAGAATGGGTTTAATGGAAGGATATCATATTTAGTGGAGACATGGTGAGAATTTCGAGAACAGACATGATGTGGAAGAAGCTGACAATATTAATCCCTTTGCAGATATGGTTATGAATGTTGCGGGTCCAGAATTCAATGATACTTTGTTAGATGATGAGGAACCATATGGAGAGTCTGCAGAATTTTACGAGCTGTTGAAAAAAGCGGAAGAGCCATTATGGTTGGGTTGCAAGACATATTCAAAACTTTCTGCGGTCTCGGATCATCTATCGATGAAGATGGAATATAATATGACCGATCGTAATTTTGATGCAATGCTAAGGATTATTAAGAAGATGTTACCAGAAGATGCGGAATTACCTGATAATTATTACAAAACCAAAAAGATGATCCGGAAGATGGGTTTAGCAGAAATTAAAATAGACTCATGCATAAATCACCATATTCTATATTACGGTGAACATTAACATTTAGACCGGTGTCCTGAATATAATGAGCCAAGATATCAGACAGCTAGTAAGAGTGGAAAAAAAATATCGAGAAAGATTTTACGTTATTTTCCGCTGACTCCGAGATTGAAACGACTATATTATTGTAAAGAAACGGCGAAATACATGACATGGCACGCGGAACATAAAGTCGATGAATATATGTAGCATCCATCTGAATCTGATTGTTGGAAAGAATTGATGTCAGCTTTTCCTACATTTAATGATGAAAATAGGAATTGCGTTATAGGTTTATGTACAGATGGGTTTAATCCTCATGGAAGAAGTAAAGATTACTCTTGTTGGCCTGTAATGACAACGCCATATAATCTACCTCCATGGTTATGTAATAAGCGACAGTTTATGTTTCTTTCGTTGTTGGTACCAGGACCTACACATCCGGGAAAGTACATTTATGTTTATTTACGTCCTCTTATCGATGAGTTGAAAATGTTATGGGTCGATGGAGTTGATACAAATGATGCTAATAAGAGTCAAACATTTAACATAAAGTAGCTCTACTTTGGACGATAAATGATTTCCCATCATATGGAATGTTATCTGGATGGAGTACGCATGGACGTAAAAGTTGTCCATATTATATGGATAGTAGTAAATCATTTCAGCTTTAACACGGTCAGAAACCATGTTTTTTTTATTGTAATAGACGATTTCTTCCAAGTAATCATCTATATCGAAGACAGAAACATTCTTTCAAAAGAAATACAATTAATCTTTCAGATCCTCCACCAATTAAGACAGGCGATATGATATTATCGTATTTGGAACAATTAGAAAAATCATTTTAGAAAATGGAGATAAAACAAAAAACCTTACTCGTTTCGGTGACAGTCATAATTGGATTAAGAAGAGTATATTTTGGGAGTTATCATATTGGAGTAAGTTACTGATACGACACAACTTAGATGTTATGCATATAGAGAAAAATGTGTTCGATAACATCTTCTACACTGTAATGAATGTAACCGGTCGATCAAAAGATACAGTAAAGTCTCGTTGTGATTTACAACTCATATGTAATCGCCCAGAATTGCATATCAAGGAGCATGATAGTGGAAGGGTTGGAGTTCCAAAAGCAAAGTATACTCTAGATAGAAATCAAGTTAAGCTTGTTTGTGAATGGACAAGTAAATTGAAGTTTCCATACGGATATGCATCAAATTTTTCCAATTTGGTCGATCTGAAGAAGTTTACATTTAAGGGAATGAAGAGTCATGACTGCCATGTTTTTATAGAAAGATTACTACCGTTAGTCTTCAGAGGATTATTACCAAAAAATATTATCGATGCTCTTTCAGATGTAAGCAGATTTTTCCAGGTGTTATGCTCGTCACGCATACACCGTATGGAGATGGATTATCTAAAAAAATATTCCTGTGATTATGTGTAACCTGGAGAAGATATTTCCTCCGTCATTTTTTGATTCGATGGAACATCTGATGATTCATATTCCATGGGAAGTAAAAGTTGGTGGACCGGTAAAATATCGTTGGATGTATCCGTTTGAAAGGTAAATAAATGTATTGGAAAGTCATTTTTTCTTTACTATTTGGTCTAAATGTTTAACATATTTTCTTATAAGTTTATGTTCTTTCTTAAAAGAAAGGTCCGAAATAAAAGTAAAGTTGAATGATCTATAAGTTCACAATATATATATGAGGAAGTTGCAACATTCTACGCAAGATATCTTCCAGAAGATGTGGAGACTATCCACAATAAATGCGGGAGGAATGAGACAATTTCTTCCGATGAAGAACCTTGTATCAGTATCTTTCGGCCATCCACTCATCTAATAGGCAAAGCAACTGAACGTTTCTTATCGAAACAAGAGAAGGATGCTGCAGAGTTATACGTATTAGACAATTGCGAGGAAATAACACCATATGTTCAGTAAGTATTTGAATTGTTTTATGTATATATTCATTACAAGTAATGAATATTTTTCTCTTATAAATTTTAGGGAATTTAGAGAGAAAATTATGGAGGAAAATCCTATGTATTCAGATGAAGAAGTTTTGAGCACTTATAGAAATCAATTTCCAGCATAGTTTAAAGACCGATCAAAACAGTTGGACGGTAGAGATTTCTATTCTCATATTATGAAATATTTTGGAGAAGGACCTGTTTATAAGGTTCGATCGTACAACTCATGTTACAGTAATGGGTATCGTTTTCATACCTTAAATTCCGGTAAATATTTGACAACTCAAAATCATGCAGTGATGGTTCGCGGATCTTGTTATGAGGAAGATCATCTGAATTATTACGGAATTTTAAAAGAGATTATAGAAGTGGAATATAGTATACAGGCTTGAATAAAGTAGTTCTTTTCTTGTGTGATTGGTATGAACCCAATGGAGGTGTAGTACTTGATAAAAGAAATAACATTGTCGACGTGGTGCAAAGGAAATTCATACGCAGATTTGAACCATTCGTCTTAGCATCTCAAGCGGATCAAGTATGTTATATACCACAAATATCAAAGAAGAGAAAGGGCATTGAAACAGTAACTGTTGTGAAGATAAATTCTCGAAGTTATATCTCCAATGATTCCAGTAATCAGGAAGATGATATATATGAAGCATTTACACCGACAAATGAAAGAATAGACTTAACGGAAGAAGTCCCAGTAATCGAATCGATTCGATTGGCTGATAATGAAGTTTTCTGTGTTGACTTACAAGATGATACGGGCTCCAGTAATGATTTTTCAGAAAACTCAGAAAATGAAGAAATATCGTTTAATCCCACCGAAATAAGTGATGAAGATTAGTTGTAAGTATTAGTATACAATTATAATTGAATTAACTAAAATCTTAAATAATAACTATGTAATGCATCATTATTACAGTCATGGCAGGTTTTGGACGCGGTGGGTCGCATGGATCACATAGATCCAATCGTCCTTCTTATTCAGACACACCTTCTTCCAGTAGGCAGCCCACCTCAGATGTTGCTCCTGATTCACAGTCCGACGAGGTTCGTCGGGTGATAGCTTAGTACGAGTCTCTTGGTTATCCTCCGCCACCCTTTTACGTAGGAGGCTATGGAGAGCCATCTACCTCAGCAGCCCCTACAGGATTCCCAGTCCACATCGATGGGTTCTGACTCTCCTTCTTCTGGACGGCCGAGCACATCCGTGCCTTTACCCACTGTAGTTGGACAGACGTCGGCGTCCCACCCTTTGTTGGAGGTTACGGCTGATGGGAGGTAAAAATTTTATATATTTTATCTTTAAATATTTTCCAAATTTTTTTAAATTGTATGGAAGTTAATTTTTTTGGTAAATGCAGGGATTTTTTGAACAGCAACAGGGTGGCAAAGGAGATAACCAACATAATAAAGACACACCTGACTTTTTGACATATTTCTGGTAAGAAATGTTTCTTATAAGTGATACAGAATTTTTTGATCAAGTTTTTTGTATCTTATAAATTGTTATTATTTTTCAGAGTAGGTTTCGCCTTGGCACTGGTATGGGGAAGGAGGTTTATCGTAGAGCCTTCATTCGTTTGGCAGAAAAGAGAATGAGCGATACATTTTTCAAGGCAAGGAGAGACTCGCATGCGAAGATGGGATGCGAGGAGATGAATTTTGAGGAGATGAAGAGGTTCCCGCCGTCATGGTGTACGGAGGATAGGTATTATACTTGTCAAATAATTTTTATTACACTTTTAAAAATAATCAATTATCACAACGTAATCCTTGCAGATGGGCCGATTTCTGTGATGCATTCATTGCGGATGATGAGTTTGGACGAAGATCTTCGGTGGGAAAGACAAACCGCCAAAAACAAAGGATCAAGTCTACCAGTGGCTCTAAAAACCACAATCAGATTAGAGCGGAGATGGTATTACGATTTAAAATTATTTTTTGGAGATCTACTTTAAAATAATGCAATGTTTTAATAGATCTTGAAAAAATTTTCAGGCTGCTAGGTTGGAAAGGGATCCCTTTTTTCAGGAGTGGTGGTCGAGGTCCCACATGAGTGGGAGAGAAGGAGAGTCGCAATGGTCCACTCCTGAAGCCGGACAATTGTTGGTAAGTCTATCAATTTATTTAAAATTAATTGATATATTATAACATATTTATATATATGGTAAACTTTGTATTTTAGAATCGTTATCTGGCACTATCTGCAGAAAAATGGGGTGTCGATCCAACTGGGGAGCAATCACCATTTGATAAAACGATCTGGAAGCAGGTATATATGGATAAATATTATCTTACTATATTTATTTCTAATATATACTTTTATTTTAAAAATTGAAAAACTTATAAGGTGTTGGAGGAGAGGGACGTTGTGGCGAATAGGAAGCAGACGCTTGGTGGTCTTCCTCCATACTATGTGGAGGAACATCGTCACTCCTATTCTGCATACTCTCAGCCGTCGTATACGCACCCACATACGTCACAATTTTCAGTTCCAATGGAGTCGCAGATGGCGATGATGGTGGAGCAGGTGACGAAGCTCCGAGAGGAGTTCACGGCGTACATGTAAGTATTCTTCTTATAGAATGAGTAATACAATTAAATTTCTATATCTACAAAATGCATTTAATAGATAAATATCTTCCATATATAATATAGGTCGCAAGGGCGTGCATCTCAACCTGAAGAGATTGAATCTGATCACGAAGAGAAGGAGGAGAACGACCCTGAAGAAGAGGCACGCATGTATGCGAGGTTCAAAGAAAAGGAGAAAGAAAAAAAGAAATCAAAGCAGGGTTTAGTCTCCAAATTTTTTAGATCAAAGAAGAAGTAGTATTTTTGTGGTTTGTACCTGTATTTTCTTTTAAACTTTTAGAACATCTTTTAATTTATATGAACTTTGTTGGCGTTGACTTGTTTGTAATATTTAGATCTTATATTATATTGTTTATTTCTGAATTCATGTATATTGCGTTCCTTTAAATTTTTAGTGCTAGTTATCTTAATCTACGATTTGCTATAATACATATATCTTTAGGAAGATACCTGCAGTGGTTTATTGGCAGGGTATACAGGTTCGACGGGGCGTCAAAACCCTGTCGAACCTGTATATTTTTTTCTTGGAAATCAGTTTGGGCGAGCACATGTGCTCGCCCGGTGCTCCGTGTTCAATCGCCGATTATAGAGAAGGCGATCACACTGGCGAGCACATATGTGCACGCCCGACGGGCGGGCGAGCACATAGCGTCCCATAGTGCTCGCCCACCACCCGTGGCGACTCTCAGATCAGCGAGCACGACCGTAACGAGCACATGTGCTCGCCCACTCGTCAGGCGTGCACATGGCGTGCACTAGGCGTGCACATAACGAGCTCTTATGTGCACGCCAATCCCGCCTTTTTTTGTAGTGAATGAAAAAATATATTAAATCGCTTGCATCTTGCATTCTCTCCACTCATGTTGTCTCGTATTCTTTGTTACCACGGTTTTATCGCCACGCGGACATGCCTCTTTCTAGTAACAGGGGGTGCAACACATTTCATACATGCCATTTTTATCGTATTTTCCACGCATTCCATTTGTTTTACATTGCTTTTATTTTTTCCTAAAAATTAATTTTTTACCTTGCATTTTAAAAAATGTAGAAAATGCCAACAAAATATATAAGCTATGTATCATTTTCTTCATGATTTACAAAAATACCAAGAACATTTGCGTATGCCAAGAACCCCATAAAATTTCACAGAACTCCCATTCTTGAAATAAAATAAATAAAATTTGTTTTCAAAAATCCATTTCCGCAGTTTCCTTCCAACTCCATTAGATTTGAAGTCTAGTTTTTACGAGTTTCAAACTTATTGTAAATTATCTGTACTCGGAAGAATTATGCGATTAGAGATTATTACGAATCATCTACATGTTATTGAATTTGAATTTTCTAAGTGGTTAGCTGACACTGGGTATGGAAATTGCCAAGGTATTTCTTTTTATGTTCCTAATAGCTGCTTATGGATTAACGTTACATCCGTGATACTGTAAAATACCAAGTTATTTCTTTCCATGTTCCTAATAGCTGATGAGATACGTCTAGGTATCTTTATTAATTTCATGAAGATTGACTATTTGAAGGATCGTGTGGTTTTATCACCAATAAATGGTGATATGGATATAATTAATGATTTAACCATGGACAAGATACACAGGGAAGAAATGATCAATTCAAATAAGTCAATCCCACTTCTTGGAGATGAAAGCTCCTCGATCGTTGATTATCCTATTGAATACCTCGACTCTAGATTTACCTGGAATTCCAAGAAGCATGTTTAAAACTAAAAATTGGTGTGCCTTGTGTTATTGAGAAATATAGATCAATTTATTGATCTTTGTAATGGTATTCGATTAATCGTTAAGTCATTCCAACGAAGAGTTCTCGATGTCGTAATATAGACTGGTGATTATTTTGGACGTCGAATATATAATCCATGAATTGAGCTAACAACTTCAAATACCGATCAGTCTTTTATTTTGAAAAGAATACAACTTCCTACCAAATTTGCTCTTTGCAATGACAAATAATAAAAGTCAATGACAAACATTGCAACGTGTCGAATTATATTCATATATGCAATTTTCTCTTATGAACAATTATACATTGCTTTGTCTGGAATAAGATAAAAAGATAACATACAGATTTGTTATCCAATAATATAGACTATCCATCCAACTCTACTAAGAATGTTATTTATAAAGAATTTCTAAATTAAGTAGACACACAATTTACACAATAATTAGCTCTTCGCATGTACTCAATGCTTCTGAATTATTTCTCTTAAACTTGAACCTTTTTGCACACGTACTTTATGTTATTTTTTATGTGTGTATCCATGCAGTTGTGTTTCCAATTTCCAATCATTTATGTTATACCTTGCATTAGTTTGGTAAATATATGACACAATTGGTTACTTCTTTAGATTATAGATATCTTCTAACATACATGATATGTCACAAGACATTATATTATTATTACAGCCAGAAAACAACAATAATTGATATGGTCACATGCTTAGCAATGACTTCTTTCATATCTCCTTATACATGTATCTCCCAATAACAAATATCTCCATCTATTACATAGACGAAAACTAAGCCTTCTACGGTAGCAGTAAAGAAGCACGACTATAAAAACAAAAAGAGAGCATTACAACTTTCTAACATCAATGACTCTTCCTCCGACATTTAAAAAAAGAATATGAACGACGATGGTAAAATGGCAACACAAATTATTTATATATCTTCACTTCACTCGTAGTATATCGATGCGTGAATTATACAACTTAATCTAACTTGCTTCCATCACTGCAAGAAAAGGTGCGAATGGCATGCACGCACAAGCGAGCACCTAGTGAGCACTTGTGTTCGCCCGACCTTGGGCGAGCACTTGTAGAACACATGTGCCTGCCCATCCCCCTCACCTACATTAATTTAGAGGTGTGGGGTAGGTCAGCGCGTGACAAAAGTTGGATGGCACTTGTGGGACACACTAGGCTAGCACAAAAGTGCGCTCATCAGTGCCTATAAATAGAACACATGTGCGCCCTAGGACTTCATTCTTCACATTTTCTCCTTCCCATAATCTGGCACTGATGATCCTTGACGAGGTTCCACAGCTGCCGACGAGCATCTGTTGTTGCTCACTCGTCAAACTCTCCTCTCTCTATAGGTATTTCAACCACTCCTCTCATGTGTTTTTTTTGTTTTTGTTGCATGCACGTGAAGAAATGCAGGTTTAGGGTTTTTTTGATTTGGGATATATTTTGAATTTCATTATGTAATGGTAATGTTTTATGGAAGATATGTTATTTACGTGGGGTGTGATGAGATAACTAAAAATGTTTATTGGTTTAGAATTAACGTGAATGAACTATGTTTCAATGAAAGAGATGTATGTATATGTTACGGTGGAATGTTTATGGTGTGAATGTGAATATGTTTTATGCAGAGGTACGTAGCTGTGAATGTGAGGATAGCAAATGAATGTGTAGATAATGTGAAGTTGTTGATATGAAGGTTTATTGTAATGTCCCAGGCTTAGGTCCCCGGTCCGTTATCGAGGAAAACTGGCCCTGACAACTGTAGGTGAAATAAAAAGATATAAATATAAATGTATAAAAATATAAGGAGGGTTAGATAGTACCGGATTTGATGAGATGAACAAACTTGACGAGGCGTGCAAAAGCATTGACCTTAAGAATAAATTCGTACCCCCACGGAGATTCCGATGGTGCAATCGGTATTGGTACGATTATTCTCCGAGATACAACGGTGAGATCTCAGTGGGTATGCACGTACCAACATCGAGATCTATTGAGCAACAATAGATCATTCCTTCGGAATAAACTCACTCACAAGAGTAGAGAAGATATAATGATTGTGTATTGTGTCTTCTCAAAGCAATGCTATAGGCCCCTTTATATAGATACATAATAAGAGAACGTTACACATTTAAAACAATCAATTAAATCCTCCATTTAATATGAATACTAATCATTCATAAAATAACGTATTAAAAATACAATAAAGAAGATTCAATATTCTCATAATGTGCACAACATTCATCATTAGTTTTATAAGGTAATATATGTAACATGCAACATGCAAGCGTTACACAAAAGATTTAAGTAATATATTAATGATATTATTATGAATATATTAACAATAAATCATATCCATGTAAAGACGTTAGAAAACATGATAGTGATATAATATCACTAATAAATTATCATGCAAAAACGTATGCTATAAATCACATGCTCATTGATGCTAACCAAATAAAGTTCATGCACCAATGAATATAAAATAAATTCACATTTATGTTTTTAACAAAATAATAAAAGTATTTGAAATATAATAAAATATCAACAATCCCCCACTATTTCAAATACTTTTTTTGAACTATCTCTTTTCATCCCCCACAATTTCAAAAAAGAAATTAAGCATAATAAATATTAAAAGATAGATGAGAAACTCAAAGAGGACACTTGAAGAAACTCAAAAATGTAAAGCATTAGACTTGCTGTCTTATCGACTATGAACCAAGACTTAGAGAATATGAATGTGATTGCTAAAGGTTGGTGGAATTAAAATTCTTATTAACCAATCCTTTATTTGTGAAACCATTGACTCATATCTCACATTACATTTTTTTAATCTATGTTGCTCATGCGGGTTGACACGTTTTGGACATGCGTCTACCTGTATTTTCATGAGTGCTCTAGAGATTTTGCCCAAAAATCTCATAGGAAGTGACCTCACCTCCACACCCATATAGGTGGATCATCGTCAAGTGTATACTGCATTTACACACCACCCAATTTGGACTATGACGTCCATTAAGAACAACTATGTTCAACCTCACCACTTATGATACTATCATATTGTACACTATAGGAATAGGGAATAATTGATAGCATCCTCTTAGTCGTCCAGTGAATTGTTTATCCCATATGAACCTCCTTCCCGGGATCTTCGTTCATGAAGGTTGGGTTTCCATCACTTCGACTATTGATTTGGGCACAATCCTGTTTCCCTCGATGTACTCTCCACAAGCTTTTTGCTTAGTGGTTTAGTTAGAGGATCCGTCAAATTTAACTCTAACTTCACATAATACATTGATATTATGCCATGAGATATCTCATAATATTGTCTCTCGGATAAATATGCCTGCTTTTTGACATTATAAAATATTTTTAGCAGCATGGCTTTCACAGTAGAAATATTGATGGCATTGGCTTCATCCAAATGGAAAGATCTGCCCAGAAGTTTCTCAAGCACATCACGAGTGCATGCATTCTCTAATGCAATAAGCTCATGTATATCGAGCAAAGAATGCTTGCTAGATTAATTTCAAAAAATATCTCCTCTTCCAGGATAAGAATATGCCCGATAATACTTTTCGACTATTCTGAATAATGGAGTTAATTTGCACCATAATATCCTTCAAGAACTGTAGGATCTTCATAAAATATTAAAGAATAACATATCTCTTCTTTGAGATATTAAAGCATTCAAACAGAGCATCTCATTGCTCTCTTCCAAATTTGGAGTATACCTGCATAACCTTCAACAACATATGCAATATCTTGTCTAATGTATAAGACAATCAATAATTTGTGCATATCTAGTTTGAAGCATACGATCACTTTCTCTTTTTTTCCTCAAAAACTTATGCAGTAAAACGAATGCTAACTTGCTTGCATTCAAAAGAAGAATTTTTTTGTGTGGTCAATAAGTGAGACATTGATTAAACACCCCCACATTTTCGGATATTTCATGCTTTTATAACGACATCATTCAATTTTAATGATAAAAAAATATTCCGTGATTTTTTTTAAAACATCACAGGGAGTCCAAAAACTACTCAATTACGGTTAAGATTAAAAGGCCCATGGAGAAAAGAAATAAGGATGAATTAATCATCCTGGAAGAGAGATAGAAAACGTTTTTGTGTCAATTCTCAAAGAAACAACACCCTTAAATAGAGTGGTAGGCAAAATCCGTTATCAAAAATATACTAACTCTAATCACATAATGAAGTTAGCCGTTTATAAAAGAATTAAAAGAATATAAAATACCCGCGGTTACACAGAAAAAAATACAAACCGCAAACGCCTTCTTCTCAAAGTCATTATATTAAATTTGCAAATCAAAGATCCCAAGTTATTACACATAATGTGTATGGCTTAAAGGAGATGCGTTGCAAATATGCACGGCATAAAAAAAGTTATTACATATAACGTGTATACTCACCATGCACGTTATCAACAAGGACGAAAATTAATGGCATTATACAAATTTGAATGACTCAATAAATTATATATATAATAAAATAAGTATTTGGAATAAATAGTAAAAATGCCAACTTTCCCCCTCATATTTAGATGTTAAGGTTATATACTTTAAGGATATAGCCACATCAACTCTCACAATATATTTGTGTGTGTGTGTATATGGAAAAAATGGGGCTGCCCCCGCCCCATTTTTCGGCATTTTTTTTATTTTTTTTGAAAAATAAAACCATGTATATTCACCCCTATATCCCTCCTATATGTCATTCGAATTTCGTCAGAAACAGAGACTCCTACGGCCTCCATCTCGATGGTATCGATTTTAAAAAAATCATGTTACCGTTAAAAAATTACTGTCCGGATGGAGGCCGTAGGAGTCTCTGTTTCTGAAAAAATTCGAATGGTATATAGGAGGGATATAGGGATGAATATACATGGTGGTATTTTTCAAAAAAAAAAATAAAAAAAATTACCCAAATAAGGTGGGGGCAGCTATGCTGGCTGCCCCTAGGGGGCAGCCACATATGACCCTATGTATGTATGTATATATATATATATATATATATATATAGGGTAAAATGAGGTTGCCCCAGGGAGTAGCCAACTTGGCTACTCCCACCCCTATTTTCCCCTCATTTTTTTATTTTTTTGAAAAATAAAAATTTGTATATTCATCATTATATCCCTCTCACATTCTATTAAAATTTCGTCAGAAACAGAGACTCCTAAGCCCTCCATCCAGACGTCATTTTTTTTAACGGTCGCAGGATTTTTTAAATCGACCATGTTTGGATGGAGGCTGTAGGAGTCTCTGTCTCTGACAAAATTTTAATAGAATGTGAGAGGGATATAATGATGAATATACAAAATTTTATTTTCTAAAAAAATAAAAAATGAGGGAAAAATAGGGGTGGGAGTAGCCAAGTTGGCTACTCCCTGGGGGTAGCCCCATTTACCTCATATATATATATATATATATATATATATATATATATGAAACCACATGATCACGAGAACACTTCTCGGATCGTTTCATTAAACCACCAAGTATAAGGAATACCTCTTGAAGCGTGGTTGTGATCGCAAGATCCCAAAGTAGAGATCCTCCTGTCTTAAGTCCGATCCACGAAGAACGCACTTGCGGGCGCGATGATGAGACACGTTCCTTCCCGCAATCCTCGATGAAGATCCAAGCGATGGCTCCCCCGATTTCGTCAAACGAAATCCGCCGTCTTCCTTTAGAATAAGAAACTCCAAAGAAGAAGGGGATCCTCGAGTCGTCGAAGAAGAAGCCGAGAGTCTCTCCTTTCTCAACACAAAGTGGACGGCCACTTGGTGGAGAAGAGAAAGAGAGAGGGCGAGAATGAGAAAGAGAGAGAGTTGTAACCTTGCACAACTCTTAATGATGTCCCTTAGAAGGCTACCCTAGCCCTCCTTTAATATTAGTTTATGATCCATTGGATCTCAATCCATGGACTCATAGATCCAACGGCTAGGCGTGGTCTATGTAAGATCAATGGCTATTATTGTTGTTGGTTAAAACCAACAACATTAATTTATAATTGAATTAAATATATGTTGTAACATTATCAACACAATTTAATTCAACATAAATTAATTTGTCAAGAGATAATTTAATAATAAAAAGAGGAGGCAACTAACCACCCTAAATCATAGGGGGCGTCACCTATGAACAAGTCATAGGTGGCGCCACCTCTATTTAGGTGGTTGATTTTGTCTTCTTTTTTATTTTATCTTATTATTTCTTGATTAATTTTGCAATGACAATTATCACAAAAAAAATCCACCAAATTAATTCTAAATTAATTTGTGAATATTTCAATCATGCCATTGAAAATCATGCGAATCATATTCACATCCCAAACTAATTTGTAAACCACATTTCCAATTAATTAACAAATGTGAATCCAATCAACATTTAATAATTAACAAATGTTATTTACTAAATTTCTCTCTTTTGAATATATGTATATTATAAATCATATTTATAATACACAAATGTTATGGATAGTATTATCCACATTCTCTAATCCTTGATAATTAAATCTCATTTAATTATCTTGGATAATAATATGACTCATATTCATATTATGCTTGATAATTAAATCCCATTTAATCATCAAGTCCTTGCTTGGATATACATTTCATCAAATGAATTATTCTTGATCCCTTGCAAGAATAATGTGCTTTCTCCGCAGATACTTGGAGATAAGGACAGGGCGATTGTATTGTTCCATGTATAGTGACTTGGATGTTGAGATCTAATATCAAATCCAGATCTTACGGACCTTCCACAGATGCTTGATTAAATCAAGACCGCAAATCTAATCTTCTCATTGAATCTGAATCTCATTCAGACCAATGTCCAACACTTGGACTAAGATCAGATTGCTTCTCTACTGGAAGGAGTCACTAAAATCCAGACCTGTTTCATCACTCCCTCGGAATGGAAGCGTCATGGATATACAATCGTTTATGATCACATCACCCTCAGGTATTCCCGATACATGTACATCCTGCATACTGGAAGACCCATGGTCAACCCGAAGATCAAGATCAATTTTACACTGTCTTCTTCAGGGTTTGATCACTAAGTTTCTCATTTGACCATTGGGATTTGGTATCGATCATATAATTTCCAAAAGCATATATCATACCTAGGTCTTGATCATATACTTTCCAAAAGTATATATTAAACCTACAAATTCAGTCAAGCTTCCAAAGCGAGACGACCGTGCACGGAATTTGATTCTTCCCAATATCTCATGAGTGAGCTCATGTCTCCCGGTTCAGTAGTGAACCTGTATGATCCCTTTGAGAGATCGTATTACTCATATGCCCTTATATGCATACCAGTGCGCCGGTGTATAGACCTTGGTTAGGTCATCAACCTATTGGTCTGCCAAATGTACATACTCAGACATATAGCAATACATCTGTCTCCGGTCAGAGGATGCGTGCCTATGCTGTGACAGCATTCAACATGGGACTTAGGTTATCTCGATCTCGTTAAGTCAACCCATTGACCTAACTAATCTGACACCTCCGAAACTCTATTCCTATGCAGATGACCTGCATTAAGAGGTCGGTCAGATATCAGCCTATGTGAGAAAATGATTGCCATCTCCTACTCAGGCTGGAGATCACATCTTAACAATCATTTGACGGTGCTTGATGAGTCCTCAATCTAACTCTTTAGATATTCATCCAAGCATCAGCCTCTATGATTCAATAATTGAATCAACAGTTGTATGATCATTAAGACAGCCATGGTACATAACCCTAATTGTACAAAGGGACCTATTATGCAAATTATTTATTCTTCATTTCAGATCAGGGAATGATATTTGCAATAACATTTTATTGCACGATGGCTCGCCGTGGGCTCACATGTCCAACAATCTCCCACTAGCCCAAAGAGCCATTAATGGGCTAATCATATAAACCCACACTCATGTGACAATCATAGGCTATTTAGAAATAGCTAGGTAAGCTGATCAGTCACTCTGTTCCCAAAAGACTATGCCTTTACGGCACTTGCATATCCTTAGGTAACAGTGCTCGCATCCAATGCGAATGTTGCATCTAATGCAACCTATACTCAATATAGTCAAAGCAGTTATAGTGTCCTTGACACTATTGCTCAATTATTATAACCAGTATTTCCATAATCCTTATCAGAATACCCTTATTCCGGGAGATCACTATCTCTAAAGGTATCCACAATTAAGACCTTTTAGATCTCTATATATAAAGTCTTAAGCTTTTGAAGATATGACTTTGGGATAACTATCTCAAAAAACTTGTTATCTATAAAGATTTTGTTATTTACTGCAATCAAGTGTTCTTTCTCCATAGGATTAGTAACAGTTTACTACTCCCACTGCATGGCAGATATCTCGCTTTTGTACACATCTAGCATACACTTAGCTTCTCGTAACTGATGCACAAGTGCAAGCAGTTTTAGCATTCACTTCCTCAACTCTTTGAGGTGCTATCCCTTTTGATAGGTCAGTACCAAATCTAAAGGGAAGGAAGCCTTTCTTGAAATTTCCAAGAATGGAATATGTCCAAGGTGTACTACAAATGTGACAGTCCCAATACCCTCTTTTCTTTGATTTTGAACAACTTCAGAACTAAGATCCAAAAGGCATCTTTGAGATCATATCTCAAGGTTTGGAATAGCCAGATCATAAAACACTTATGATCATCCTTATATCATTCCAAATGATTTGGATATTATCTACATTTAGCATGATGAACACAATGGCACTCCCACTAAGCTTCACATGGTACATCAAGATTCTATCTGAAATCATAACACTTGATTTCGTCAAATCTTATGTTCCAACAACAAGAAGCTTATTTGAGTCCACAGATGGATTTCTTTAGCTTTCACACCTTACTTTCCCCAATCATGAAGCCCTGGGGCTACTTCATGTGAATATCCTCAGAGAGGTATTCTTTAGAGGAATGCAATCTTGAATTACATCCTAAAGATGTAATAGTCAAGTTGTGTAGCTAAGGTTAGCAATATTCCGATGATTTCAAGTACGAAGAGCAAGTCTCATTGCAAGCAATGCCTTCTCTTCAGTGTATAGCTCATGGCTACGAACCGAGCTTTGAAGGTATCTACCTTCTCATCAGGTTCCCTTTCTCTTGAAGATCCATTTACACCTTAATGGGTCTAACCCTTATAGGTGGATCCTCGAGAGTCCATATACAACACTTGTATATGAAGTCTACTTTAGACTTTACTGCTAATATCCATCTTTCCATGTCATGATCTTTAGGAGCTTCATCACATGAAGTCCGATCATTGTCAGACTTCACTGACACATGGAATACATCCTCAAACTCATTTGAAGAGGTATTAATGTTTCATCTTTAATTATCCTTTTAGTTTCCGATTTTAGGAGCCTCATTATCATCTCAAGTTTAAATGAGTTCCTTCACTTCATTTTCATCTTGATTCTCAAGAGTCTCAATCCTCCAAGAATCACATTCTCAGAAATGAGATCTTTTAAGAATCTCAAGGTCATAAAGTAGGTATCCAATACCATCCTTTATTTTCCTAATGAAGTTGCACTCTCTAGTGCTTAATTCCAACTTACTTGCATGGAATCTTATTAAGGATATATATTGTAGTCTCTACTACACATATATACCGAGAAACTAAGAGGATAATTATGCTAAAATTCATCGACCAAATCATGTCACACATGATCCAGTTGTATCTCTCTACAACTCTATTGAGTTCAGGTTTATCAGGAGGAGTGAGATAGAAATGATTTTCATATCTCCATAAGGTATTCTTTAAATTTTTTCTAATTCATTTCATCTTTCTTCAAACTTTGGTTCTAAACAAAAATTATAAAATCTTTGAACATTTCAAAGGTTTCTCAGGTGAAGAGAAGAAATCTCATATCATACATAATCATCAATAGATATCACATATCTATAATGTTCACTATGATACAGATGATCTACATACATCAACATGTATGAGATCTTGAATACCTCGACATTCAACACCATTCACAGAGAAGGGTGTATTGGACATTTTTACTTTGAATACAATATTCACAAGTATGTAAGATTTGAAATTTTAGACATTCTAAAGTTTCATATCTTACTAGTCTATTGATCAAATCAACAGACAGATGTCCAAGGCTTGATGCCAGATCATTATCAAATGATCTTCATCCTCCTATTGATCTTATAAGGTTTGATTTTCAGTATTAGAAATCTTAATGAACCATTCATTGATTTTCTAATTTTGTGAAGTCCACTAGATGTTAGATTACTGTCTGAAATATTTCCATAATAACTCTTTATGATAGTTCTATCTCAGAATTCATGTTTATTTCCAACATTTAGAAACAAACAATGAGTGTACTCTATTATCTAGGTCATAGAGACATTCTCCAAGACTAAGGGCTCTCCCACTGAGAATATGAAGTCCATCTATCCAACAGAGATCGTTGCAACAATTACATCAATATCCACGTAGATAAGTACTAAACCTTAACATCAAATTTCTAATCTTCTAATATATATATATGCAACCAATTGCAAATGTCATTAGAAGATTTGGAAACAATTGTCAGACTTTATCTTATGAAATAATAAAGTTAGAGTCAACGATTATATGTAGATTATTCTGATGCTCTATCTGAGTCCTTCACTAAGGCTTTTAGACATACTTGATAGTCATACTATCAACACATCAACTTATTGCAGTATTGGCATTCATCCAACTCTTTGGATGTGATATGGAAGTCACAGAAGTAGGTCAACTCTTTGACTTTCCTTCTTACTCGGGTCTGACCCATGCTTCCACTACGCTCTCTTCATCTATAAACAACCATTGTTCAAGACAAAGAATCTCTTATTTAAATTCAAAAATAATTCAATGTAAGAGCATTTCAACATTTACACATTCTTCATTAAATTCATACAATATGAATATCCTGAAGCTTCATGAATGACTTGAGTATAGATAGTCGAATGATGACTCTCATCATATCTACATACATCTTAACTCTTTGAGCTTAGGTTCAGATAGGTATTCAAACACTTTGAATACATCATTTCTTTCGAGCCACCATTCTGCATAATGTAGAGAACCATGTCATTCATGATTAAATGTCTAGAGCACATATGTATGCCAAAATATCTTCTTTTATTTTATAAGGATTATTCGACAATTACGATCACCATCGACATGTCACTTCCAAAGTACGCTCGATGACAAATCAAGAACATAGAGACATACAAACCTTAAGGTGATGTCTTATTGTCTTATTTAATTGTCAGTCCTCATTATGTTGAGGAAACTTGCACATTGCAACCACATACATTATGTGTTCAATTGCAAGAACAATATCTGGATCATGAGTCCAATCCATGATATTTTACTGGTTATTATTGAGTACAACATTGAGTGGGTTTAATGAAGGATTATCTGAAATAAGAATTTTGCATAAGTGTATATATATTATATATACATGTTTTACTTTGATTTAGGAATTTTTATATCAAAGTTGTCTTGCCTTGTCAACACTGAAAGTTCATTCCCTTAACCACTTTCAATGTAAGAGATATTCTTACCATTATATCTCTAGCAAGATCTGGGATCTCCTTTCCTATCTTCGTTGCATCCCAATAATACGAGAACCTACAACTCGGATAAAAAGAAGCGGGAACACATTCCGCCTTGCAAGTCCAACCAAATATACATATATTCTCGGTTAACATAAATATACATATATTCTCGGTTAACATAAATAAATAACTATTTCACAGACATCTTACAATTCTCAGTTGTAGCACGCACAAATGAATGACGTAAGTTATATGTATAATATTTCATTTATGTTGGCTTTCCGTAGTTCGGAAGTCACGGACTAAGGAAGGTCGTAAGGAGTCGAACCTTATTATAAGGTGATCATTGTCACATGCCATAATCTATATCTAAGGAAATTCGACCGCATGCATGATCAACTCTAAAAACTATCACTGAAGTGACATTCTTAAGAGTAGATAATGATTGGCGGGGTACACCGAATAGGTATATTAGTTATGCATGTTATATACATTACCTATTCGAATTAAATTTATAGGTATAACGAAATGTGGAGTACATGGCATGATACTTGTATTAATTTTAACTGTAATAAACATGTGCAGTAGTTTCTAAGCATATTTTACAGGTTTGACGCAACGTCAAAACCCCACCGAATCAATATTTTTTTTCAGGTGGACATGTTGGGCGAGGACATGTGCTCATCGGGTGCACTAGAAGTGCCCATCCGCATGTACACGTGTGAGGCCTTGGATGATTACAGAGTGCGCTCCCACAATGCGGGCAAGCATTTGGCGGTCGCATGTGCTCACTTGCCTGACCTTGCATCTTGGCGATCAACGACCACAGCCTGGGCGACCACATGTGCTCGCACATAACCTTGGCATGCACTTGACGTGCACATAGCCTGCACATGGAGAGCCATTATGTGCAGGCCAATCCTGCCTTTTCTTGTTGGCAGCGTTTGGTTTGCGAGTTACCTACGGGTTAGGGGAGTTTACCCCCCTTAACCCGCATCTCCCTCTCTCCCCGCAGGCCCCACTTTATTATTTTTTTTAAAAATCAAATAAATCAATTTTACATCATCAATCCTATCAAAAAATAATATATTATACCATCATATCGTATAAAAATTATAAACTACTCTACTTCTACTCCCTTTTCCAAACTTCAATACAATCACATCACAATAACTACTCACTTTTTCAAACTCCAATACAATCATATCACCCCAAACCCACTTTTAACCCACCCCCAGTTTAATCTTCTATCCAAACACCAAAACACAAAAACGGGTTACCCTCTACCGGTTTAACCCACCTTAACCCGTCAACCAAACGCACATATATGCATTTCCTTTCTCACTTAGTAAAGATTGATTTAAATGCTTATTCCCTTCGACGTATCTTCGCGTGCAGATTATAAGACATTGGAAGTTCAAAATAAAGACGCAACAAAAGGAAAGTCATAATGCATCTTCAACTAGCAATCACCACCGGTTCGTCACATTGAGTACGGCATGATCATGTTTGTGATATGGATGTTATCACTTTATGATTGCTCATGATATGGTCCAATAAAATCCATGGTCAAAAAATTTCAAGTGCACCTGCATTTATGGTCATGGATGAAACGATGTCATCTTATAATGCCTTGCTTTCTTTCATTCACACTTAAGCACACCGATTGTTTCTTGACTTTCCTGTTTGTACTTTTTTTTAATAGTAGGCCCGGTAATTTCGGGGGTCCGGAGCGTCCCCACTAGGATTTGAACCCGGGTCGTTTAAAGCGGAGGCGCACTGCTCTACCACCCGATCACTCCTTGGGTTTTCCTATTTGTACTTCATGGATAGGACGATCAAATGCGGGGGCGATAAATGATTTAGATTTGATTAAATGGAGAAGTTCGTCGGAGATAGGTTCGGTTTACGTATTTCAAAAATGTCTGGCTATACGAAGCTAGAAAATGTTACAGTATTGCACATTGTCGTTATCATATGGTGATTACAAAATCGTACAGTCGTTCGGTCGGGTGAAACGACGGAAGCATGCCTCTAATCAAGCACGATATAGCTTCTCTGGATAACATATCCTCTATTAAACTTAAGGGAGAATAACTAATAGGTATTATTTTAGCTTCTTGTTTTAACACCAGCATCTAACTATAAGTTACGCTACATCCAATCTTTTACCTTTTTTGCCTTTCATAACATTCATCTTGTGCAACTATCTTTAGCATCTTCCTTATTTCTGCACGGGTAAAACAAGAGATTGTAGAATTAAAAACAAGCCAAATGTTGCAATTGTTGATGAAAGGTAATTTCAATTTCCTCTCTTGTCTCCATACATAAATTTGCAATACATGACGATATTAATCACCTTCTTATTATACAGTGTGACCATTATAACAATTACTATGTGGGTGTGAATTGGCCTTAAAGTATGAACTGGAACTTTCAAAGCGTTTACATGATACCGATCTTCTTTTCACGGCTCATGCATCCATTTCCATCTACTAAGGTGGAAAACTAAAAAATTCATTGATTTTCTTTTTATTTAACTTTCTCTGTATACTCGTACATTTTTTCTCAAAATTCCCACATCTTTACAGGTTCATATTATCTTTAAACGTCTCGCTTCCTAATCCTCGATCCTATGGACATCAAACAAATACCAACTCTTTTGGAATGCTGCCATCTCCTGCCACTATACTTAACCCAGCTCATTTATTTGACTAATTGCTCAGTATTTTCAAAGCTTCTCAAAGCAACCTTTCATGAACACGATTCTTGGAGGCTTCTTTCCTACACCAATAGGACTCCACTGTTTCAAGCTAGCAAAATAATTGATGTTTATATTGCCTGTCCAATATAGATCATCATAATGTGAAAAACATCAATTTATACATTCTTCTCGCTGTTAGATTAAAACACGCATCCATATAATTCCTCTATCTCTTTCCTACCTATTTGAGCCAACAACAAATGAACAAATGATGTCATCTCATGCATTTTCACTGATGCTCAATTATGGTATGATTGTTGTGGAGCATGCTTCAGGACATTTCATTGTGAAGACGACCCAGTTCGTTGCATCAACTCCCGGATGAGAAATCCATAGTGTGTGTGCCTAGGTATCTACGTTAAAAAACTCTCATTTGCCAATTTCCTTAAATATTACTAAAGCACTTTATTCGTTCAAAATGAATTTGAAGCCAACGATGTCAGATGATTATGGAGAATTTTACGCAAACAAATTTGGCGATGTGGTAGAATCATTATCAGAATAAAAATATCTGACCTGATTCATTTGCTTGACCAAGTATTGCATAGCTTTATTCATTGACACCAACTTCCAACATTATTCTTCTTTTGCTTATGATTTACATAGCTACAGTATAATGCATTAAAGGCACTTGATGCCCTGATCGCACGATAATTACATAAGGAATATATTTTGAACACAAGTTTAATGTCAGAAAAATTCGTTGTTTTGTGCATCAAGGGATTTCACAGCATTCTCGATATATGTTGTAGAAATTCCATCACTTTTTTGGTAGATGTCTCGATAAAATTATTTTACCTACACCACATTTTTCCGTCCCTTTATGTATCTCCTTTGTCTATTGCAATAAGGTTTCCTAAATAGATCAACATGGTTAGATGTCTTTACATCGCTATTCACTACATATTTATTTAAATCAGTATAGTTATAAAAAAATGCTACAAAAAATCTTGCATCTTAAGTGCATATTTTATAAAATCATCTAGCTGTTCTGCTTTCATTTTAAAACTTCAAGATCCTTCATTGATTTCTTCAACTACCAATATAATTATCTCGACAATTATTTATATATTTGTCTATGTCATGATAACTTCATTCTTTCATTTACAAGAATACACACAGTTGCGAAATTGTCTTTTCTATGGTAACCACTGTCTATGTGCAATTGAACCAATAAGAAGGAAGCATACATGCTGGTCACGATTTTTTTATTACCTCGCTTTCTGATGTACTAAAGCGAAAGGACTTCCATGCTAGTAAGGGTCACGTGTTTTGTTCAACACATGTTCTATTTGAGCCGTGTGGTCACTTTTTTGGTCTGTCTAAATATAAACATACATCAAATTTTAATGTTATATATCAACTATCTTATTACATGTATGAAATTCTTCCCATGCATGGGTATCTCATACTACCATTGATATCTTGATCTGACATCGAATTAAACACAATATATCAGCAACAAATCTATCCAGTGCAAAGTAAGGCGTTGCGCACCAGTTTATATGAAGGGTAAAATGAGGCTTCCCTCTAAGGAGGAGCTAATTTGACTCCCCGCGCCATCTCGCCCATATTTTAGTATATATTTTTGAATTTTTTTCTGTGAATTTTCATCAATATATCCGATATCATGTCATTCAAATTTCACACGAAAATAGAGATTTTTACATCCTCCATCTAGAAAAGTTATTTTTAGTAATTCTGTTACTGTTAAAAGAATGATTGTCTAGACAGAGGTATGAGTCTACAAAATATAATGATAATATTCACGATTTATTTTTAAAATAAAAAATGACGGGGAGCTAAATTACGTCCCCGGCCCAAAAAATAACGGCAAGAAACGAAACAAAAAGAAGCACTGAAGTGAAAGACGA
>JAZKJV010011084.1:0-348637 GCA_037367405.1 Ottelia alismoides
TCAAACACAATGCAAAAGGGTTTCACCAACTCAATACGTGAAGCCGTAAGGGTTCGGCTATTATCTTTGTAGTTTTTAGATGAATTCAGGCAATTATCTTTGAACGAGTCCTTAGAGCGCTACGCCTATAGGAGAGAGTACTGCCGGAAGAGTATCCCGTACTTGTCCTTCTCATATGTAACATGTAGTCTGCACTTTTTGAAGTCCTTGTAACCCTTCCTGGATCCCTACTCAGCCAAAGAAATAGAGAAAGGAAGCCAATAGGCGAAACCAATACTTCGGATCTCGCTCGCAACGGAATCACCCGTGAGCGTGCAAGAACCTACTCGGACGCAAGACGATGAGACAGACACCCCCGTGAAGGCGTGGCTTAGGCTCGATACTTCGGACAAGGTTGATGCTCTTCACAATAGAGAGTCATCAATGGTGACCAACCCCTACTCGTCCACGTACGATAGAAGCGCCAATACTTCGGTAATCTAGGCGATACACAAGGTAGCTACAAACTGGGTTTTGGGCTCTAATCTTACAAAGCCACTCTCTCACTTGGAAGGAGACTTTCCCATGCAACCTGAATACAAATGAGGGTATTACTCATTCCAAGCAATGAATCCAATTAACCAACTTTATTTAGGTCAAGTTTTCTTTAGCAGCCCATTTTTTAATTTTTTTGGTGTTATCACTTGTTTCGAGTAGCTTCAATACAAGCGCCTAACATTTTTGTATTTTCTTTGAGTCCTATTTGATCCAAAAACAGAGGAAGAGAGTCGAAAAAGCCAATGCAAGTCGGCACTAAGATGGAAATCTCACCTTAGGCCTAAATGATGGATGCTAAGATAGAAGACTTATAGTGATTCCCAGCTCTCTCCATACGGGATGCAAAACATGAATTTTTAAACCTGTGCTACGTGCCGATATGCACACGGAAATCGTCCTTAGCAGGCAATTGCTAGCGTGAAGAACCAAATGCTAAACACACAAGTGAAACCTAAGTGCCCGGCCTTGGGGGCCGATCGGTGTCCACCACAATGGATCCTGCACGTGCTGTATACGACCCCTCCCGGTGCGGTGGTTTCAAATTATGTGCCTAACAATTAATTAAATCTAAGTCCAAACTACGAATCTATAGGTACATGCAAAGGTTATTAGGTGTTTGGCCTTAGACTACACGATCAAGCAAGCCTAAAAACTAAGGGCTCATTCCACAAAATTAAAAGGCAGAAAACAAAACCGGAAAATGACAAGCGGTAGAAAGCTGAAAAAAACCGCGGTGAGCCCCCCAAGTGAACAATCACTTGGGAAATTAGGCCCGAGTGTCCAAGTGTCCAAGGTAGTTGTATTATTACAAATTAATTGAAATATCTCTCTCTCACAAAAATAAACTACTAACTAACTAACTATCTCTCAAATCTCCTGCTCTCTCCTGCCGGCTAGGGTAGAATAGTCGGCTCCTTCTCCCAAGGCTGCTCAGGATCCCCTAGGCGATCCTCCTCGGTCGGCGGTCCCTCGCAAGAAGAGAAGAAAGAAAGCGGTCAGATAGCTCAACAATATATATCAAAAATGGAGAGAACAACTAAAGCAATGATGGTAAACAAATAATCACAATCAAGCTCAAATTATAATCTATACATTCTTGCTCCCCAGTAACGGCGCCATTTGATAACACGGGAAATCCGAGGGTCGTACAGTTTCACAAGGCGAAACCACAGTCGATGTATTGACCGCTCAAAAATCCCGTATTAATCAACAATTAACCCACGATATGAAATCAAATAATGACAAGCAAAAGTGGAGTTAAATTTTATTATTAACTCTACATAAAATGTGTATAGTGCAAGTATGTGTAGAGTATCGAACACAGGGAGCACACATGATAGATCAATCAAGTGCAAAGAATGAATGTGATTAAGTGTCTACAAGTATGCAATTTTTTGTGGGTTTTTAATTTTATATTTTTTTATTAAATTTTTTATTTTATATTTTTGTATTTTGATTTTAAATTTACTGATTTCGTATTCTCTTTTTATATTTTATATTTTTTATGTTTTCTTTTTCAATAATAGAATATATACAAAGTGAGGAAGAGAAAGATGAGGTAATTATAAAAATGAGGAAAAGAGCTCAAAAATCAGAAAATAAATTGTTTTTGGTCTTTTTATAATTTTACGATGTTTTTGTGATTTTTTTGGAGATTTTTCTAAATGTTTTTGGTATTTTTAAAAGTCAAACTACAAGAAAACAGTGAACTAACCTACTGGCCGAAATTAAAATGAGGATAAAAATTATCAAACATTATTCAAAATTCCTTAAAATAATTTTAAAATAAAGGCAATAAACTATGGAAACTACAGACACTGAGTTTGTATTTTTAGCATTTTTCTAGAATTTTTTTAGATTTTTATGAAGTTTTAGGGGTTTTCTAAATTTAAGGGTTTTGTTTTGAATTTTTTAGTGGTTTTTGGATTGACACTAAAATATGATAAAAACACACAAAATATAATTTTTTTGGAATTTTTCAAAACATTTTTATAATTTTTATAGATTTTCTAATGCAAACAGTGTTGAAAATGCATGTTTTTGATTTTTAATAAATATGAAAATGCAATAAAAATGCAATACAAAAATATGGCGTGAATGAGCAAGCAAACATGAGCTTAAAATATTTTTTGTGATTTTTAGCAATTTATAGATGCATGAAATAAATATATACAACATCAAGAAACTACACTACTAGCAAGGGCATAAGTGCAAATAAGCAAACATCCAGGGGACAAAGTGCAATTTTTACACAAAATATATAACTAATAAATGAAGTTCCTGGATTGATTACAAATACCCAAATTCGGAGGGGGTTCGCTGCAAAATCACCAAGCCCACGCGTATAAACACGTGACCTGGCAGGGGTATAAATGCAATATTACAAAACTCCAGAGGCAAACATGCAAGTAATCCAAAAATATTACACTTAATATAAAAGTTCCTGGACTAAAACTAAATAACTAAACCCACGAGGGGGTCCTTGCAAAATCACCACCACCCCACGTGCACAGATCACGTGAGGTGACGCGGACTGGACCTAAATGTAAATAATAAAAGTGAGAGGGTCTAGATGCAAATATTACAAACTTTCTTACGCTACAGACAAAAGCTTGTAGACTAAAAATAAATACAAAAATGGGTGAGGGTTGAGATGCAAAATACCCACGCCTAAGGCCTCGTGCGCGATCCGACGGTCGGGGACGCTTCACCTGCCATGCGTCACGCCCTCATGCAACGATGACGCTTCGCTCTGACGGCCTGGATTAGAAGATCCTCGTGGATCTGATGGTGCAGAGCGGGGACTGATCCAACGGCGGCTATTCGCCTAGAGCTCGGGCCACGATCTGACGGCTCCGAAGGTCGGAGCAAGAACAACGGAGGAGCGCCGGCGAGGCCACTTTCTCCGAGCTCCAACTCCGTCCTCCAGCGTTGCTTGAGCTTCAAAAATGACTTGGAGACTCCTGGCGGTCCGTGCTATCTCCTGGGAGCTCCAAAAAGGCTCGACGACGGTCGAGGCTCGCGATGGAGGGCGGCGGAGCTGGAGAGGTCCACTGGACTCCGGCGAGGTGCAAAACTGCTACCAAGCTCGAGTCAACAAGCTTTGACCTGAAAAAGACGTGAGCGGGTCCAGGGGAAAAGTGCCTGGACCCCGCGGAGGTGGAGATGATGCGTAGAACGACGTGAAGGGGCTCGACCGGAGGTGCGCTCCGGCGAGGTGAGCGTGAGAGTGATTCAATTGATGAAACGTGGAATTTCGAGAGGGGAAATGATCCTGAAACTAAGGGGAAGAAAATACAAAAGAAATAAAGGGGATATAGGGCTGCCTCGATGGTCAACGACCAGAGGGTGGTGTACCTCGACGCCGGCGAAAGGCGGAGGTGGCAGAGCCGCCTCAGGTGTTGCTCGACCAGCCTGACGTGCTCGAGAGGAGGCTGTCACCTTCCTCGAGTGGTTGGGCGCAAGAACGGGAGCTAAACCTATGGAAGAGGGGTTCAAAAATTGAATGGGAAGAGGCGGGTGCACCTTATAGGGTTTGACTATGTGATTTTGGTGCTCCAAAGGTCGAGACACATCAGGCGATGCGACGATCCAATGCCCAAGGCAATCACTGGGCGAGTAAGGTGGATGATCGAGGAGAAGTTTTGCAGAAGGAATCGACGCGAATGGGTGAAAGACTTGATCTCGAAAAAATCGAGAAGACGAGACCTAAACGAGGTCTGACAAGGCTCACATGGGGGGGGAGGGGAGAACGACCAGTTGACCAAGGTCAACTAGGGCTGGCACCTGGTTGGTCCACGTGGACCAAACAGGAAAAATCCCTGGAAAATACTTTGTAAATTCAAATAAAAATAGAAAACGAATTAATTAATTTTTTATTATTAAATAAAATTTTTTTATTATTTTATAAGGTATTTTAATATGATTTTTAATTTTTTTATGAGGTGTAAAAATATAAGTTCCTATTTTAGGCCTATATAGGTATATTTATCTATGTATTTTAATATTTTATTTTTATTTTGTACATTTAATTTTATTATTTTTGTTTATTATTTTATAAATTTGTAGAATACTTTTATACACTTAAATATATTTTTATTTTATTTTTCTGATGTAATTGGTATACTTAATAAAATAAAAGAATTAATACTATATGTATGTCTATAGGTATTATACCTATGTATATGATATACAAATATTTTATTTTATGCTTCTTTTGTGTCTTTATTCTGATTTTAATATACACATAAATATTATAGATAATATTTACAAAATTATAAAAATATAAAAGTATAAAAATAATGAATAATAAATAAAGTGAATATTTTAATATGTACAAGTATACAATAGGGGTCCAAAACCCAACTTTCAAATTGTTACTCCGAAAACTACGAAACCACCTCCATTAAATAGATTATTTTAAATTATATACAATTAAAGTGAGTATGGTGCGTTTCGAGTTTTTATTTGGGAGATACAGGTCTAGGAAGTTGGGATTCCGAAATTTTATTAAGATCATAACTTTTTATCTGTATATTAGTTTTGAGTGAAATCAATTTTGTATTTTTCTTTATTTAATTATCTACAACTTTCATGTACAAAGTTTCTTTAATTGAGGTATAAAAAGTGGAACCAGAAATAGGTCCCAAAATGAACATAGAATGAATGAAATAGAAGGTATTTTTTATTGGTTTTTGGCCCTTATCTCCCCCTACTTTATTCCTTGTCGACCTAGTCATTGAGATGCCTAGGTCTCGGGGTTTTGGGTCATAAAATATTTACAATATTTTATTCTTTTTCTTTTCTTTTATTTATTCTATAATTTAGGTTTAATTTCAGTATTTTATACACTATTTACATACATATGCATGAATGCTAAAATGCTGGAATTAATAGTATTTATACGCATTTGCCAGGGTTTTTGATGCCAAAATGATAGAATAAATATGATGAAATGTGGATTCATCAGTGATCTTTCTTGTTGCTATGTGCATCTATAGTCCACACAAATGTGCCAAGAGGTAGGTACTCTAGTTGGAATATCATCTCCTTTATCGTTAGTTACAATAGTGATCCCCAATTTCTTAGGATTCACATGCAACAGACTTACCAATTTGGAATATGAGATGAGATATATGAATTCTGCATCGTACCACTTCATGATTACTTTCATTACGACTTCATGGAGGTCTGAGTTTATCCTACGCTGAAACTCAAGGGAAGGCCTACATTCATCTTCCAAATAAATGTGGTGTGAGCATAATGGAGGGTTTATCCTATGGAGATCCGAAATCTTCCAGCCTATGGCCTTGTGGTTTCTTTCTAAAACCTCAAGCAATCGAATTTCTTGATTCGCAGTCAACTGAGAAGTGATGATGTCGGGGAACATATTTTCCTCACCCCTATGAAAGGCACACTTCCTTGATGAAGGTAAAATTTCAAGTCTATGAGGGTTGGAGTCAACTCTATGGAGACTTCAACAGTTGTGACTGGTATGAGTTCTCTCTATAGTGTGTTGTCCATCTGGAGTAGTTCTGCCTTTGAGCACAGGACATTTTAAAGATTTGCAAAGAACTTATCGTGATCTAACAAGGATGGTTCAATATCAATCAATTTAGGTAGCATATCAACATGAACCTCATCTTTAGGGACATATAGGAATTCGACTGTGCTTTCCAGGGATTCCTCCTTGGAGAGGAATCCCTGGGTTTTTATATCATTGAAATATACGGATGTGTCTCTGATCCCTGCAAGAAAATCACAGTCCGATGTCTCTTTCTACATTTTCTCACTCTTATCAGACACGGATTTTGTGAGCTTGGGCATTTGAATCATCTCAGTGAGGACCTTGTTGCTACTTGAGCGACATTGCTCGACCTTCAAGATCCCTTGAAGAGCATACTATGGCTTTGCTCCAAGAAGGGAGAGACTCGCAAGCTTAACCAAAGCTCGATCACAATGGTCTAACTACCATTAGGGGATTAGCTCATGCCTTAGGTTAGGGTAATGGTGAGTGGAGGTGTGCTCCAGTTGGGAGTGGATGAAGGAGCTGCAAGTTGTGATGGTTGCAGGGATAGAGATGAACGTGAAAGACAGAGATGATGAGGTGAGATAACACGTGGGGTGAGGAGGGATCAAATGATTATAAGATGAACAAAGACCGGGGGGAGGGGATTGACATGGATAAAAACAAAAGAAATAAGTAAACGAAAGGTATATGGAAAGATGAATGGGTTTCCTGATGGAAGTTGAGTTGCAGGAGCTCGATCATTCCTACAAACCATTGGGCGGACGATGGAAAGATCAGACGAAGTGAGAGCTTCATTGCAGGTGCTTCTTCTGCACATGGATTGCACTACAGAATGGGGCCTATGTCATCAGTTCTCTACCTATCTTTACCCCTGTCATGAGTGAAGCTGGGAAATTCGAACTTAGCCATCTTCTTGTTGCGGATAAAGCTCAAATTTGGGGTTTCAAATGGGTATATATAGGCATAGTAATGGGGTTTGCTTGGCCAATGCAGAAGTAGGATGAAGTTGGCGGGTGTGATGGGTGATGGGTCGACATCTCGTCTAAAAACAAGATTTAACGGGATTTGTAGGAATAGAGAATGGATTTGCATAGTGGTGGTAGGTGTCTTGTTGGATATGGGCATACAGGAGAGAGTGTACTACTAGTGGCTTTGTCTTTGTGTGCAGCGAGGTGATGATGGATGTTAAGAAGGAGATGAGTCTTAGGTCGTAGACTCATAAGGATGGAGGTGATGGGATAATGAGGAATAGGTGGGCGATGTCGCGAGAAGTTCCTCTGTTGTTACAACACCTACTTTAAAGCAGGGAAGCCGCTCGATGGGCATGGACGATCCTTGGAGGCAGTCAGGGATGGCCGATGCGCATCCCAATGCCCATTGGTCGTCTCCCCTACATTACAGCAGGTGTTGTAACAATAGAGGATCTGTTCACGGACGACGTCTAGATGTGATGAGTGGCTAGAGGTGTGTTGCAATAAAGGAGAGGTGGTTTAGATGGGTGTAGGTTGTTTGCTAGAGGATTAGAAATGATGGAGAAGATCGGAAGGATCGAAGGGGAAATAATGTTGAAAGGAGACTATGGAGAAGAAGGCAAAGAGTAGTCAAAGACATGCTTGCATGAGAGGAACTATCCAATAGGAGAAAGCAATGACCCGTTATAGACTAGGTCAAGGAAGGTCAATATGTATGTGATAGTGACCAATTAGGGCATGCCATGTGGCACAACAATCAAGGAAGTTAGATTAATGACACATGTCCTCATGTGATAATTCTAAAAAAATAAATTACAAACAAAAAAATAAAATAAAATAGTAAATGATCTTAAAAAGTGATAAAAAAGTTGTTGTATAAGTTTTTTATTAAGAAAGTTTTTTTAAAAATAGTACATTTAATCATAAATCATTTTTTAGCTATGTATAAAATACACAAGTTTTTGGTTATATATTTTTTCTTGATAGATAAGGCACATATTATATTATACTTTATCAATATATTATTCAATATATAATTAATATTTTTAATTGGTGATTTAACATTTATAATATATAGATTTATTTTTTTACATATGTGTATAATATGCCTTTTCTTTTTATCATTTTCTTTACTTTTTCCATTTCTTTGTACATAATATATTTACAAATGCAATAAGAAATAGATTTAAAATAATTAATTTTTAAAAAATAGCATGGACTTAAAATAAAGAATTTATAGTTCTCTATTCTATATATAAGTGGACTGTTTCTTTCTTTCTCCATTTTATTCTATTTATTTTTTATTTTTTTATTATTTTAATAATTTAAGTTGTTTTAATATGAAAATATCGGTTCTTATTCATATATACATGAATGATATGAATGCTAAATAAATATGCAAATTTAGGTGTTTACAGTTTTAGTTCAATTTTCTACTTTTAGGTGCATGAAACATGATTTCATCACAAACTATACTTAAATTGTACTAATCCCCTAGAAAATACTTATTTGAAGAATGAGCGCAAAATGGATTTGGGTTCAATACCAAGTTTATGAACATATAAGAATTGAGCTTGGCTATTCTTTGAACTGATTATCTGTCGGAATTTCTTAAGAGTTAGAGTTTTAAACTCAACAATCTCCAACACTACAAGAAAAGAGCAAATGTAAGCATGCATGGGTGTACTCTGGGCGAGCACACACCCTCGTCAAGTTGCAAACGAGCACTCGACTAGGATTGTGCTTGCCTTTTGATCTTCACTTTAATTTCCGACCTCACTAGGCTTAGCATGCGACTCAAAAGCAAGCAAGGACGTAGTGTGATCTCCATGTCTGCTAGATAGAACACTGCTTGGCCTTGTCTTCGCCATTCTACCTGCAAACTTTAACCTTAATTCCTTTCTGACAATATCCTCTTCACCTCAGCTCTGCCGTCGATGTCCTGCTTGTCTTCACGTCGCTCTCTCATCATCTTGTTGAGGTATTGTAAGTCTAACTATCATTTTTATTCCCCATTTTCTCCTTTTGTTAGGGTGATATGGGTGGTTTATGTCGCAATATTGTTGTCAAAATTTACTCTTATATTCATAATATGACTTAATTATGAATGTAGTGTATAGTGAACTATGAGCATGATGTATATGTAAACTCCAAGTTCATTATTAACCACCCACAGTCACCCCTTACGGATGAATATGTAAATACAGAAATTATATGGACATGTATCGGAAGTGTGAAAAAGCCAAGTACAGAAGTGCTATTGCATTGCTTTACGAGGGTACAAAGGTAGAAAATTTTTTTACTTAGGTCATCAAAACTAATGGTTACAATTTTTTATTAGTCGTAATATAATTATTAAACATGTAAAGATACACTTGCTATTACAATAGTTTACAAGGGTACATGTAAACATGTAAGAATCTCATTTAAGGACACATAACACTTTAAAACCTAACCATGACCAGAAATTGATTTATGTTATGTGACTCAATGCACTTATAAGAATAAAACCTCCTCCAATTAGGGTTGAGCATTGGATAGGATAAGCCCGACCAAACCCGATGCATGGCTGCCAGATCAAACCCAAGCCTGAACCCGAGGTGGCATGGACATGCTTGAGTTTAATTTTAGGCCCATTCAAGTTTGGGTCGGGCTCGAGCACTGCTCAATCCAAACTCGAAGCCAACAACCTCGATCCAACCAATAGGCCCATCAAGGGCCAGCCTTTTGGCCCGATTTCAAGACCATGTTTGTTTGGTGAATAAGGCATGGAATAAGGGGACAAATCCCTACCAGGTGTGGTTCCTAATAGTGCGGCTATTCCGATCCACATCTCATTATTTCACCTTATTACAACATTACCTTTATTCCATCTTATTTTCCTTATTATTATCTTTCCAGACGAACAGAGAATAGATCCTTCTTCTCCTTATTCACTATCCTTAGCCATGCTTATTCTCGAACCGAACGTCCCTAAGAGTTTAGGCCCAATCCAAGTACCGACTCCTCCTGCGGCCCCATTGTCACCCCATCACACCCTCCGTTCTCTCGTTTTGATATGCAAGGTTTAAATGGTATGGTTGATAGTTTTATTCTATTTAGTTGTTCAAGAACTATGGGTATATGGATTTTTCTATTTAGTTGTGTATATGGATTTTTCTATTTAGTTGTTCAAGAACTATGGTTGCTAGATCACTAATATTGATTAAAGTTCACGTTCAAGATAGTTTGACAATATGTGAACAAGTCTCTTACTACCTTTTTCCAAGTAGGAGGTTGTTGCACTTTATTATTGAATAACCATGAAGTTGAGATAAGTGGGTGATGTTAAATTCCATGGGAATCCACAGTAGTCGATTAAATTTTTGTGTGTTCCATTTGAAAATAGAAGACAGCTACAACAAGATAGTCCGTGGGCTGATTTTTGTTGTGCATATGCACGTATATACGAGCTGGCTCGACTCAAGATTGACCCATTAATCTGTAGGGTAGGCTCAAGCTTGGGAATAATTTTTATAATTTTCACAGGCCTACCCTATCATTTTCCTTATTAAAACCTGAATATGGATTCAAAAATATACATTTTTGTGGATATTGAAAATCACAAATCATATCCTTAAAATACATACATATATATATATATATGAAAATGATGGATAATCATAATTTGGATATGATTATTTCATAAAAAGTTATGGATTATCCTATGTGTAAGATATCTTTCCTAACAATTTAATTCAATATAAGCATTTTTGTATAAATTGAATTTAATAGATAATTGAATCAAAATCACACAATTTACAAATACAATAAAACGTAAAATAAAATAAAGTGATGTTAAACCAAACATCTGTTGCAATAACAGTTAATTAGCATAAGCTATATATTTGGGTGATTACCAAATAAAGGCCACAATTGTATCTAAATTCTCATAGATGCCTCATTTTTTAAATGCTATAAAAAGTGAATCGAAATTATCGACTTTATGCCTTAACATTGACATAGAATGGTTGTTGAAGCAGAAGCCTGTATTTTAAATAAAAAAATTAAGATCTAACCATTCTTTGTCGCGTTTCAAAAATGAGGCATTGGTTGTTTTAGGTATTGTTGGGGCCTTTTTGTAATTTATCATGTATATTTTTCTTCTCGCAATTGAATTGACTCTAAAACACATTATATTACATGTAACCTATAATATATTTAGATTTTGTTCATATACACATTTATATATGTTTATGATATACATAAAAATATTAGTAAACGGATATTTGTATTCGTATTCGCTTGAAAATTTGTAATTGTATATGTATCCATATCCTCAAAAAAATGAAAATAGCATTAGCATTTATATTTGTGTTTGCGAAAAAACGTATCCGTATCCAAATCCGTATCCTCCAAAATAAAAAATACATATCCATATCCACTAAAAATGACATATGCGATGATGGTCGGATAGGAATAAATCCGTATCTGATTGCTTCCCTAAGATCCATTTATGATCGATCTTGTGTTATATTGATTAAGTGAAAAAGGTCCAATTCTCTTAGGATGTGTTTGGTACGTGGGTTAGGGTAGATTAAATCAGAGGAGGGTAACTCATTTTTGTATTTTGGTGTTTAGATAGAGGGTTAAACTGGGGATGGGTTTGTTGTGAAATGATTGTATTGAAGTTTGGAAAAGTGAGTAGTTATTGTGATAAGATTGTATTAAAGTTTGGAAAAGTGAGTAGAAGTGAAGTAGTTTATCATTTTTATATGATATGATAGTATAATATATTATTTTTTTGATGGAATTGATGAAAGAGACCAGATCTATTTAATGTTTAAAAAAAGAAAAAGAAAAACCCACGTGAGAGAGGGAAATAATGAGCTGAGGGATAACCTCCTAGCCGAACAAGGCCTTAAGTTCGGACAAGGAGATTATATCTCAAAATAAACTATTTTCAATATAAATGGTCACACCATGATATCATCTTATTTAATATTCTTCGTCCGAATAAGTTAGAATGCATTTAGGGCCCGTTCGGTTCGGGAATAAGCAGGAAAAAGGATGAGGAATAAGGAAAATAAGGGTCTATTCTTATTCTTTGTTCGGCTGGAGGATAGGAATAAGGAGAATAAGATGAAATAAAAGTAGGTAAGGTGGGATAAAGATAGGAATAAGAGTGAAATAAGATGGAATGAGAAAGAATAATCGTACTATAGAAATCCGTGTCGAAAGGAGAATAAGCCCCTTATTCCGGGCCTATTCTCCAAACGAAAAGGCCAATTAGGGTGTTTGATAGGAGGGAGATATTTTGGGGAGACACACGTCTTTGATAGATCCCCTTTTCCTCGTTGACCAGGCTCTCGTTAATCAATATAATGAGGGGTCAATTGCTAATTCCTATTTACATTTTAAATGGGATTCCCAACCTTCTATTCCGTTTTGGACGAGGAAAAATTGCACCGACCATCCTTAACGTTTTGTTTTCAAACGTTCATCCTTTTTGCTAAATACAATTAATGGCATACCTTTGTGAAGAGCATGGATCATACAATGTCTCCTTGCTATATCACACAATTTTTTACAAGAACACGCTATTTATGTCCAATATTGTTACACTTCTACACATAAAAAAGTTTGGTAATAACACATTACCATTATATTTACACAAAAGCCCCTAAAATTGTTGCATTATACTTTTGTGTTTACTCCTATCAATACTCATGGATCAAATCGTCAGAGATAGACGATATCGAGGTATTAGAGATAAACATTAAAAGAATAAAATACATTAAAAATATATACAAAATTATCTCTAAGATATTTGATACTTATATTTAGTCATTTTTTGCTTTGTTTTACTCATTTTGTCCTACATTCCCACCACCGATCGACCTCCCCGACATCTTCCCTCCTCCAATTACACTTAATGATCTGGAAAGTACCGAGCCTAGCTTGTGGTGGCTATCGTCATGGAGTGAATCAAAGGAAGAGATGTACAAGAGGGTCATGCTAAGCAACAACATCAAGATTCCATCCTTAATATGATTGCAATGGTGATTTTTGGGACATGTTTCTACGATGTAATTAAAACAATTTCTAAGCAAGTTGCTGAGGATCAAATTTTTAGTTATTTTAAAATGAGTAAATATTCGAGGTGAGATATTTGAGATCCAAACTTCACAACAAATTTGTAGCTCATATATGCAGTACGTCGGGAGGAGATATAAGGGTAAAGGCGTTGCGAAGGTTGGGGATATCAAGAAGGTCAGTGATGTTTAGGTGAAGAGGAAGAAGAAATGACACATGAAGAAGTCCTTTTCTCATAGCTATTTTGGATACATCGGTCAATTTCCACCTCATTTACTTCTCCTTTTTGAAAAGGGAGTTAGCTAATGAAATGCTAATTCCACCTCATCCGCTTATCGCCTACTGAGCTAGTCTAAGTTTCTTGAAGAAAATATAGAAGACTCGAAAATAAATATTGAGATTGATTTGTAAATAGTTCTATCATAAATAGTTTTTGGTTCTTCAACCATTATTTTTAATGTTTTACATTAATTTGTATGGGTCGTCGCTTAAATGTGAAAAAATAGGTAGAGTACAAGTAATTGGCAAAAATTAAAGGGTAAAATCGCAAAATCCCAAACAAAAAGGTACCTTCCTCCTTAAGTTCATAGACGCGGCTTTTAGCCAATAAATACCATTACGTACCCAAATGGCCATTTAAAAAAAAACAATAGTTCCTCTCTTCTTCGACCTTCAACTCCTTCCTCTCCCGATCCACACGCAGCAATGGCCGGATACCCCCCCTACTACTATCCCCCCGGCGGTGCGCCCCCACAACCACCGGTCTACTCCGCCTACTCCACCCCCTACCAGTACGGCGGCGCATCGCCGCTGCCGAGCCGCCCCCCCAGCTACTATCCCTACGGCGGTGCGCCGTCAGCCCCGCCTTCGGCGCCCCCAGGGGGATACGGAGGAGTCGCATACCCCTACGCGTTGTCAGCACCGCCGCCCAGGCCTTACGATCATCTCTTCCCGCCGGGGACGGACAGGGACATCATCGAGATATTCCACTTGGCGGACGCGGACGGGAGCGGGCAGATCGACGACCGGGAGCTGCAGAGGGCCCTGAGTGAGCACCGGAGCTTCAGCATGCGGACGGTGCACCTCCTCATGCGCCTCTTCACGGGCAACAGCTCCTTCAAGATCGGTGAGTCGGATTACCCCTTCTCCCTCTCCTAATTTCCGAGCGAAGGGGATGGGGTTTTTTTGTCGGGGTTTGGAGTAGATAGTGCCGTTATCAACATTTGATCACACAAATATCTTCTTGTTCTTTGACATTATCAAGA
Source organism: Ottelia alismoides (assembly GCA_037367405.1). Lineage (NCBI taxonomy): Eukaryota > Viridiplantae > Streptophyta > Magnoliopsida > Alismatales > Hydrocharitaceae > Ottelia > Ottelia alismoides. The sequence goes on from JAZKJV010011084.1 coordinate 14,379, forward strand.
ACATCAACATAATGGTTTGATCAGCTATTTATGATCTGTAGATTGTGATTTTGCATAATTTTTATGCCTTTTTTTAGCTACGTAGAATTAACTCTTTAAGGTGAAAAATCGCCCGCTTTTATCCTTTTCCCGGTGTAAAAAATGTTTTATTTCTAAAAGAAAATATAGCGTTCGATCTGAATGGGTTCATGGCAGTCGATAAACTATAGCCATTGTTGTAAAAAAGGCCAGTTTTAGAATTTGTCCGGACAGACCGACGCCTAAAAATGTGAAATTTTAGTACCTTTTTAAGCTCTTTGTGAACTTTATGTGCATCTAAACTCTTTTGGGGGCTTTAACTCAGATAGTGTTTCAGATATTCATCAAATATATAAATAAATTAATAAGTATAGCATAACGCAGAACATAAGGCGATTCTGGGACATCAATTGTTCAATGTTGCCCGCTGGCCTTCTGTTTCAATGTAAACCTTTCCTATTTATCATTGTTATTTTGATATATGCACACCGGATTCTTATAAAAAAATTGTTCAAGGGAGAACTATATAAATAAACCTCTTTCCGGTTTCCTCGAAAAGGTTTTGTTTTTTGGTGTGAGGGATGTGGGGGGGTCTCAACGTGGGCTGACCACGCGTTATATTTAACAGGTCTTTGTTTGTTTTTCATCAATTTTAAATATGGTTGTAGCAGTCACGATTAACTTATTCAACGTCAACTATTATCTTTTTGTTTTCACCTACATCTCCTACCGAACTTCTTTTGTTTCTTTTGGGTCAACGTTTTGGACATGCTTTAATTTATCAGGAAATAAAGAAAGCACTGTTTTAATATATTTCACAATTAAAAGGCCCGGAAAAAGGCATTGTCAGGGATTTATATGCATAATGTTTGACGATTTTAAAAATTTTGAATTTTTGACTATCATCTTTCATTTCCTGTAGACAATTTTATACTCACAGACGGAGAGAAGCAGTCTCCAGGGACCTGACTAAATAATATACCTATTGATGTCCTGTCCGTAATTCTACTATAGGCAATTGTAGATCTACTGTGACACACAACTAAGTTCCAACAAAACTTGTGCATCTTTATTCATAAAATGATGCTGGATGCAGTTAGGCCTAGGATTCAATTTGATCCATGCAATGCAAATATAAAATCTGATTACAAAGGATCTGGACTCAAATCCTGACCTACCTGGACAGATTGTAATTTGCAATGCTACAGCCATCTTGGATTTCCGGACTTCGAGACCATTTACCAACCTCTTGTAATGTATTAATTTTAAGTTCTCTTTATGTTTGTGTGAATTTTGTAACTTTAGGATCAAGGAATTACCTAATAAGTCAATAGACGTGGTATGCTAACAATATACTATTGGGGAATAAAAAATATACACAAACTGTCCTTTCACTTGGTATGTGTCTAGGGATTCTTACAGTGCCTTGACTATTATAGTTCGGTAGAAGTCGTTTTCTGGACTTTCATTCTTCCAACTATTAAGTTTGGATCTGAATATTCTCTTTGTCTCATTTGTGTCACTATTAACTAACATGAGCTTCCTTTTGTCTTTAGCATTTTTCTGGCTGTGGTGTGCAACTCTTTTTTTACATGGTGGTTTTTCTTAGTACTATTTTGGAAGGGCAATAGGCAATAGAACCTCGGTCTTCATTTTAATAGTGTACTTTAACTTTAAGCATTCAGTCTCATGCTAATTTGTGTTTTAAATCATGAAAACTGTTTGCAACTTATATCAGAAGCATTGGGCTCACACCTATACGGTGATGGGCCTTTTTTCTTTCAAAAAAAACTTACATCAGAAACATTTGATATGTTTTGGATGGAGTCTTGTGTGTACATATTCATTTTCTTTCTAATCAATCTTATAAAAATGCAAATTTCAACTTGTGTACCCTGACATTTGATTTTTCCATTAATGCAGGGCCAAACGAGTTTGTTTCTCTATACTACAGTCTTCAAAATTGGAGAGTATGTTCAGTTCCTTTATTTTTTTTGCAGATGTATTTGTATTACATATTGATCTTTAGGCCTTTTGCCTTATAGGTTAAAGTTAGAAAGGATAAGCTTTATCATGCCACTTAGAAAACCATCGGATACTTTATATTACTGTGGGTGTTACAAATGAATAATAATTAAATAGTACTAATGTTGCAACTCATGTCTGGCAAATTATTTGCATTGGAGAAATGACGTGACATCTAATAGGTAGAGTACTGATGTGAAACTTGATGAATATTAAATGATTGTGATAATGGTAAAAGGATTGGTGGAGGTATATTTTATATTATGCAACCCTTCCTATAACCGACATTGCTAATATTATGCAACAATACTTAATCATCTCTTCTACATTTTTTCACTGGTTTGGCAAAATTGGAACATTTTTATCATTTGGTACACCTTTATTTTTTTCCTGCAATACGATTATGGCAATGCTGTTTACATTTGTCAGGCAATTTTTGAGAAGTTTGATCGGGACAGAAGTGGTCATATAGATGCCTACGAGTTGCAGGAGGCACTCAGGAGCCTTGGATTTTCTGTTTCGCCGGCAGTCGTGGACGTCCTTGTCTCCAAGTTTGATTCATCTGAGCACCATTTTAAGGCATTGGATTATGACAGTTTCATTGAGTAAGAATTGCCTTTCTCTTCAGGTTTTTTTGGTACTTGGTAGAATCAGGCAGCCTTCATATATGGAGATAATTAGAGAAAAATTTAAGGTGGCTACTTCCTTGGAAGTATTCTTAGATAGATCTTTCTTTACAAGTCTGTTATCACTATACTCTAAAATTGCATTATATGCTGACACATTTTTACTTTATCCATTATATTATTATGGATCCTTAATTTAATTATCTCTTTTCTCTATCTTATAACTGAGATATTGATAGTAGCTCAAAATTTTAATGACCACTTTAAAAAAAGAACTGTCCTGCATCAAAAGCTTTTCATATAAAAGATCAAAGGGAGAGTTCAGCTGCTTATACACCGAGGATTGTTTTACTGCGGGAAAAGAAATTGATTTCCATTTTTGGATTCTATACACAAACAACAAAATGACCAAAATAAAATTTCCATTTCCATATATTTTTGTTTGATCTTTGGTCATTTTTCATCGAGTCCTCGAGTTCAGAGCAACCTTGTATTTTCTCTGATTGGTTACATTACATATATTACATAAAACTATTTAGATACTTTTATCATCAATTGCTTGCTCATAAATATGTTTTTTGAACGATTATTGTCAAGGAGAAGGGATTTTTAATGAAAACCAAGAGATAACTCTCCTCCTTTTGCAAACCTTTCTCACTTAAATATAATATTGAGAAGAAAATCAGTATGTCTGATATCTTATAGTGTATTTAGTGTCATCCACCGGCAATCCTGTGTGGAGACGACATCCTAGGCCTTTATGTTGGTTCATAGTGTTGTTATAATGCTTCAAACATAGTGTGAAAGTGGGTTATAAGTGATGGGGGTTACAATTTGGCAACTTAGGAGTAAGTTTTTGGGCGGTTGTCAATAGGGTCATTAGGGTTTGTGCCCAATAATTAGTCAGGGTCAGTTTCTCGATAACAACTCGAGGTTGTGAGCTTGAGATTTTATAAATGGTATTGGAAAAGATTCTTTCTAATAGTGGAAAGAGCTACTCGAGAGGTGGAGTCACCTTTACAAATAGATAGGAGGAAAATTTAACGCGGACTGTACAACCGCCACTATTAATCGGAATAAGTGACGAGCTATATCACAACGAGGACATTGCAAATATAAGTGGGGGAGGGTATAACGCTCCAAACATAGCTCAACATCTAATAATCTCAAAGAGTGATTGTGGGTTGTAAGAGTGGGGTATACTACTTGACAACTTGTACTTAAGCATTTCAGGTAGTTGTCAATCGGTCTCTTTGGATCCAAACTCAAGTAGTTGTCAAGCCCATTCTTCCTTGATAAAGGACGGGGGATCTAAGCCGTGGACATTAGAAAATGTATCATTTGATTGTGGAAAATGATACCTGAGAGGTGGAGTCATCCCTACAAAGAGATTGGAGGAAAACACTTCCTGGAATGAGCAACCACCACTATTACTGAGAGCAAATGATGTGTCACAGTGCAACGAGGACATTGCTAATATAAGTATGGGAAAATGTGACATCCTAAACATAGTCCCACATCTAATATTCACCAAGTGTGAGAGTAGGTTATAAGTGACATGGATTACATGAACTCCCATAACAACATCGTAACCACATCAAGTATTATTCGAATGTGAGATGTAAAGATGCTTGACACTGTTGTTTCGTTGGAAATATCAATGAAATTTCATCTAGTTCTCAAACACATACGTGATCATAAGTTTTTGTTGCAAGTGTACTCAAAATGCAGATTATTGATGTATTGGGTACATTGATTTAAAGTTCATCATTAACCCTTGCTTTTTGTATATTGTAGCACCCCATATCACTTTTTAAGTGAAGAAAATCCTAGCCACTAGCAAGGGCTAGCGAACTGTTAGGACATTTTTTGTTGTGGAGAGTTTTCCATGTATATCTTTTCATCTGTATATTTCTTTCATTCCTTCATCTCTGCAAGAACGTTTGGGAATTTTCTAGGGATACAGGAAGTGAGGCTATGCATATTTACACATATGCATAACGACTGTAACATGAGTTGTTTGCTTACAAACTCAAGTTGTAGCAAACTTAAGTTGAAATTGAATGTCAAACTACTAAACAAGCCGGAGCTTGATCCACATCCCTAGTTGGTCTAGACAAGGACAATAGTTAGGGAGCACTAGATATGTTAATTGGCGCTGTGGTGATAGTCGGTAATTATGACTTAATTACCTGTCACTGCATTTTAATATTGCACTGATTGCATATTTAAACAGCCATTTAGTTCATACTCCATTTCTGCTTTGTCTAACTTCCACCTTTCCTGTTCTTTCCACTTTGCTATGGGATGTATTGCAGTTGCTGCCTCATCATCAAGGTAATTCAATCTAAGAGTCAGCTTAGATTACCTTCTTTTTTACCTTCATGTTTTCCTCTAACAAACTGGAGCTATTAAACACGTTTATTTTCTTAAACCTTACTTTCAGGGTCTTACAGAAAAATTCAAGGAGCACGACACCAGGTCCTCAGGAACTGCAACTTTTTCGTACGAATCGTTCATGTCCGCGGTCTTGCCCTTCCTGGTTGTGTAGAAGTTGGTTTCAGGAGGTGGAAAGGTCTTGTTTCATAGTTTCTGGTTCCATATGGTTATAATGTTTAAGTGGACTAGTCCTTGATTTATTTCTTTCCATATCAACTGGTATTTGAGAGTGGGGAGTTTTGAATTAATGTTCTTAGATTGGTTGCCGAGCTCGCATCAAAATGTATAAAAGGTCAAATAAATTTGTTGTTGTACATGCTCTGAGCGTGTTATTGAATGGTGAACAAGTTAAGTGATATTAAATCTTGATCCTGTTAATTACAGGATTGTCAGCTTGTGCATAATTTGTCATGCTAGGCTGGAGTTGTTCCTTTTTAAATTGGTGGAACTTCGATTTTGTTGATAGAATTCAATGTTACAATTCTGTCACTGATGTCTGTAGGATTTAACCATGTATCACGTGACATTGAAAATTTAAGGGTTTTATATGACATGTTGCAGTTCGGTTAGTAATGGAAAACTGTGTATAGATTGCTGGAAATACATGCACGTGTGGCATGAGCCCGGGTTGAGGGTGCCCTCGTTTCTATATAGACAAGGGACAATTGAGGTTACAAATACATAGCACAGGTTCTCTTCTGGTTAGAAAACAACTTTCTCTACTATTGCGGAAGCGTATCGAACCGAGTACCATAACAGTTTAACAAAACCTAATGGCACAAGAATCACAAACAATCCAAACAACAATATGCGATCACAATCACAACCACAAAGCACAAGGGATTTTAACGTGAAAAAACCCCCAAAATGAACGGGAAAAAACTACGGATCCGAACCAACCTAATCAAACTTCTCTACTAAATTTGGTAATAAAAGTGTTCTCATTAGATGTTATACAAAGTCAAATAATTGTGTACCCACAAAGTTTCACACTAATACAGATAGAAAGAGGAGAATGTGAAGAAATGTCACCAAGAAATGATGCCTGAATGAACACCACTGCTCCTACTTGGCACCTCCACGATGCGATCACCAACAACAAACCTTGGCTCGATCCAAGCAAATGGGAGCCGGAGAAGAAGGGATATGATGTTGCCCTAGTTTCTTCCCCAAAAACACAGCAACAACAACAAATAGGGCACAAAAATGGGAGTATCTTCAGCAAGGTTCAGTCCGCCAGAATCTAAGCATGGTTGGGCAAATTGCCTCTATGCCTAAAAGGACATTTTGCAAGTGTACCATGCAATGGGTTGGAAATTCTGTCTTAAATTAACAAATCTCCCCTTTGAGCCCATAAGAAAGAGATCAACGACCAACAGATTCCATGTATAGAGGATGGACGACCATATTGATGGTTGAGTTCCCACATGAAGAGGAACTCACCGTCCAACAAGGAGGAATCTGCTCCAATTCAACTAGGGAATTCCCAATGGCAGTGACTTGATCATCATATCTGCACCATTCTCATCTGTGTGGACTTTGTCAAGAACAAATCACTTCTCTTTTAAGACATTTCGTATTCAATGATACCTCATGTCAACATGCTTCGACCTTGCATGAAATGTGAAATTCTTGCCATGGTAAATGTCACCCTCTTACTGCCACATTAAACACATTGGTTTTGGTCAAAACCAAGTTCTTGCATGAACTTCATTCACAATAGCTTCTCACAGCCTCTGTAATGAACTCGCTCTCTATAGTCGATAAGGATACACATGTCTGAAGTTGAGATTGCCAAGAGACTGCACCACCTGCCAATGATATCAAGTAATCTGATTTGGACCTTCTCCCATCAATGTCACCTGCCATGTCTGAATCCGTAAGGCCAAGGAGAATATGTCTCTCTGCTCCAAGACAAAAGGAGTAGCTGCTAATAACTCAAAGGTATCTCAAAATCTACTTAACTGCTTCCCAGTGCTATTTCCCTGGATTTGAGACAAAGCTACAAACAACTCCAACTACATGAGAAATATCCGGCTTACACAAACGATGACATACATAAGACTACATGTGGCCGATACATAGTGAATTCTCTCCATATCTCTCTTATCTTCCCTTATCTATGATAATGTTTGGAGATCAACTTGAAATGCGTTTCAAAGGGGGTGTTAGCTGGCTTTGCCTTGTCCATATAAATTTTTTGAAGTACCTTCAACATACTTCTCTTATGAAAGCCATAAACTCCTTGCTTTCCGAGCACGTATAATCTTCATGCCAGAATATGCCTCGCCTATCCCAAGTCCGTAAAAAGGATTTTCTCTACTCCTTTTTCAAGAAAAAATATTGTACAATTGCTAGAAACAATCAACATATCATCCATGTAAATCTAGAAAATGATGAAATCATTACCTGATATTGTTTCATGAAAATACAATAGTCTGAAGTAGCCTAAGCGTAGCCATGTTCCTGCATAAATGACTCAAACTTCTTGTACCATTGTCTGGTTACCACCCTTAAGCCATATAGGCATTTCTTCGACATACATAATCCTTCTTGCATTTGACTACAATCCTCAGGTTATAGCATGAAAATTTCCTCCTCAAGGTCACCACGGAAGCAATTCATCTTTATGTCCATCTGTTCAACCTTCAGGTTAAGATTGGCTACTACGGTAAGAACCACTCAGATAGAAGACATTCACCATAAGAGAGGCTCCTTAAAGTCTACTCCCTTCCTTTGGTCGAAATCTTTTACTACCAACCTACCTTTATACCTCAAGTTTGTAGAGTATTCATTATACTTCACTCTAACAACCCACTTGTTTTTTAATACCCTTTTGCCTTTGGGAAACTTGGAAAGCTAAAAGGCGTCGCTGTCATGTAGGGACTCCATTCATTCTTTCATTGTTTCTACCCATTCTTTTTTGTTGACATCCTACATGCCTTCCTCATAACATTCATGTTTGCCCAATCTGTAGACAAAACATACTCACGTGTAGAATATCTGGTAGAGGGTCACCTCTCCCTCGTTGGTCTCTATTATGGGAGAGCATATGAAAAAGAGGATCTCTCATCCTCCATCCACCACCACCACTATCATCGTCTGCATCATCATCAAGAGTGGAGGTATCTGGTACATCATCCTCTTTTTTTGCATTTGTCACCTTCTCAATAATATCATCTGGCATAACATTGGAGCATTCTGCAATGGAACTGGTTCCATATCAACTAACTCATAGCTGCTCGAGGGAGAATCGTTAGCAGTTTTCTGGATGTCCTTAATGGTTTAGTCTCTAAAGAAGATGACATCTCTGCTTCTCACCAATTTCTTCTTAGCAAGGTCATATAACCTGTAGGCAAGCTTATTTTGGCCATGTCCCAAGAAGATGCATTTCTTCATCTTTGCATCTAACTTTGATCTTTCATCCTTGAGAACGTGCACAAATGAACTGCATTCAAGGACTCGTAGATGGTTGTATGAGACATCCTTTGCATGCTAGACCATATTAGGAACATCACCATCCAAAGTTGTATGTAGAGATAGATTAATAACATGGACTGTAGTATAGAGTGCCTCACACCAAAATGAGTTTGTCAGCTTAGCCTCAGAAAGGAGACATTTAACTCGCTCCATAAAGGTCTTGTTCATTCTCTCTACAATGTAATTTTAATCAAGTTACGTGGTTTTAAAAAGCGACATCTTAAGGCGCAAAGGCATACGTCTTGAGGCGAGGCGTGCCAAAGGCACCTCAAGGTATATGTCTCAGGTTTGGTTGGTGGGGCGTACACCTCAGCTTTGCTTTTCCGACGACCAGAACTACTGCACGCGTCGCCGAGAAGCATCGCTGCCTCCAAAGAGGGGATTTTTAGTTTTTTATAGTTTTCATTTTTTTATGTTTTCCTTGATATGTTTTTTTTATTGTTTTTGATGTGTTCTTCTTTGTGGGTTTTCCTTTTTAGGGTTAAAATCTGATCCACGATGAAAGATTACAAGTGTGTTTCTCTTGTAATGTAAGTATCTACGTATGTTATTGTATAACTTGTAAATATGGGAAAGAAAGGCCGAAGTGGGGGGCGATTGGATCCGGATAGAGGTATTGTCGAGAACTTGAAATGAACGAGCATCACAAAGGGAAAGGTTATGTATATGTTGAATGTAATTTTTGTTTGATGAAGAGCACCGATGAGGTGAAGTGACTAAAAGACCATCTTGCAAAGACACATAAGAATGTGAGAGCTTGTCCAAGCATTCTCATTGAGGTTCAACAAGAGATGAATATGTTCATGGAAAGCAAGGGTAATGAGAAGAGGAGAATATTTGAAGAAATGGAAAAGGTTTGTTGAGTTGGGATGCAATGGCCATTGGGAGGTGATGAACATCTATCATCACAAAGAGCATTGACAGATTCTAACAATGTTAAGGAAGTTCGAGGACCGATGGATTTTTTTATTACACAAGGAGGTAGGGGTGCAGGTACTTCGGACCCTTCCACACAACTCACTTTAAATGCAAGCTGGAAAAAATATGAGAGAAGGAGGATTTGAAGGAGCATTGGGAGATTTTTTTCTTGAGAATTTACAGTCATTCAACATAGCCAATAGTCCTTCCTATCTGACGATGATGAACGGTATATTTGGGTATGGAAGGGTTTTCAAACCACCGACCATGCATGAACTACAAACTTGGATTTCGAAAGAACATAACCACTCTTGTTGATGAGGCAAAGGCTTCTTGGATTGCCATCGGTTGCAGTATCATGTCTGACGGTTGGATTGACATGAAAGGACACACATTGATTATTTTTTTGGAGAATAATCCCAAAGGCACTTACTTCTTGAAGTCAATTAATGCATTTGATCAAGTTAACGATGACATGATGCTTTTTAAAGTGTTGGGGTGAAGTTGTTGATGGGGTTGGAGAGAAGAATGTTGTCCAAGCGATAACAGATAATGCATTAGCTTATAAAGCAGCTGGGCAAATGTTAATGGAAAAAAGGAAGGATTTTTATTGGACACTTTGTGCAGTGCATTGCATAGATTTGATATTGGAGGAAATCTCCAAATTACCTCTTCATGCATCAGTGTTCAAAAAAAGCAAATAAAGTAATTATTTTTGTGTATGCTCATGCTTGGGTTTTTGCGATGGTGAGAAATTTTGCTGGTTGTGATTTGGTAAAATCTACTGTTACTCAATTTGCCACTGCATGCAAAGCTTGATTAGAGCTAAGGATTTTCTTGAATCTTTCTTCACTTCAAAAGCATGAAAGAACAGTTCTTATGTGAATCGACCCTTGCGGCAAAGTGTGTTGAACATAGTTATGAAGAGCAAGTCTTTTTGGCCTGGTATTGCATATGTTTTCAACTGTTGAGATAGTTGTATCTTACAATACTTTTATGTTTTACATTTTTTTCATGTATCGTTTGTGTAATTAACCCATGGCTTTTCTCCTATATAAGAGAGCCCTTGGTCTCTGTTTTATTCATGAACTTATTTTCCGCCAACATGGTATCAGAGCAACGGTCCTAGACCAGGGTTCCCGTATCCCACCCTAACCCTAACCCTACACCACCCGCCCCCCACGCCTACCGCCGCCGCCTCCCACAGCGCCGCCCTACTCTCGGCATTCTCCCAGTACGACCCAAGCCCCCGACGACCCCCAGGGCCCCTCGCGCTGTCGTCGCAAGGCCTTCCAGCCCCTGCGCGCCAGTCGCGCCGCCGCCACAAGGCCTTCCAGCCCCTGCGCGCCAACCCGCAAGGCCTTCTAGCCCTGCTGCATGCAGCCCATGCCTTCTAGCCCTCTCACCGAGTGCTGCCCTTCCGCCCTACCACGGCCGTGGCCCTTTCAGCTGCTGTTGTCGGTAGACGCACCCAGCCTTGCATCCTCATGTACTTTGTACACCTAGGTTGTGCAATACGAGGTCTGATTTGAGTCAAACCACGTGATTTTCCTCATCTAAATCACGTTTAAGACTCTAACCTTCACAAAGAGGCTTTGAGGATGGTTGTATGAGCCTGCGATACAACCAATATGTCAAACCACGTGATTTTCCTCATCTAAATCACGTTTAAGACTCTAACCTTCATAAAGAGGCTTTGAGGATGGTTGTATGAGCCTACGATACAACCAATATGATTGTATAGACACTATATAACCAGTCTAGTATCCTGCTTATCCGTGATTCTGATCATTGATATCATGTCCGACGTCAAGAGTGACGTATTTTCTTCTTCAGGGGCATTCAAGGGCCCGACTCCCGTAGTGAAGATGGATGGGACCAACTACGAGTTATGGTCTATGCAGTTTCGTACTCTTATGCAATGTCATGATAAGGAGCATATTCTGACGGACGCAGAACCAACGAACAAGACGAGAATAAATGCATCTTGGAAGCAAGATGATGCATATGCCCGTATTTGCTCTCTGGGACACTTACCATGGAGATTGCCAACAATATTGTGAATCAGCCCACGACCAAGGCTATGCGGGACATATTAGCAGACACCTATGGGTAGGCAAAGAATGAACGTAAGATTCTCCAACTACAGTTTGACATTTTTTGACCAAACAGAATGGTCGACCACTCCATACGCACTTCTCCATCTGAGGGGCATGTTTGAGCGATTACATAGCTTCGTGCCCATTATCACCAGCATTGAGCAGCAACAGCAGTATCGGAATGCTACAATGACATGAGTTTTTTATCGTCCCTTGACTCTGAGTATGATGCAGCACGTACTCAACTTCTGACGGGTGAGATGATACCACCGATGGTGGAGGTCTACAAACGTCTGAGCAGGATCACTACTAGACCTACCACTACGATGCAGACGACTTCCTCAGCTATTGCTGCTTCTCGTGGATGAGGAGGTTTTTCCCATGGCGTGGACCGCGTGGTAGAGGTGGAGGACGTCAGTGTGGTCCATGTTCTACTACCATCGTCCTGGTCATTCAGAGAAGAAATGCTTTCAGAAGCATGGATATCCAGCGTCTGCACGTGTGGTTGAGCAGACTGATCCTTCTCCTGCACCTACTATAGATGGATGTTTTGATGATTTTGTCTCGAGACTTTGAGAGATGATGACCACCCCCATGACTCCGGCTGCAGGTTCTTCGGATGCAGCAACTACTGCCAGAGCATCATCTAGTTCATCAAGTATTTCCTATACGTTTACCGGTTGTAACAGTTCCGATGCGATGGATTGGATTATGGACTCTGGAGCATCTCATCATATGTGTGGAGATCGGACGCAGTTTACCTCTTACTGGTCTATCCCTCTTGGACGATCTGTGGTTATTGCCAATGGAGTTCGACTACCAATAGTTGGTCAGGGGGAGGTCATGTTAGCTCCTTTTATGCATTTACAAAACATCTTTATGCTCCGGATTTTCAGATGAATCTTTTGTCTATTAGACAAATTACAAAAGATTTACGTTGTCGTGCCATCTTTGACCCCTCTTCTCTTGTATTTCAGGACATACTGACTGGCAGGGTGATTGGTCATGACCGTGAGCAGAGAGGCTTGTATAAACTTGCCATTTCTTCATATGCTGGAGTGGACTCTATTCCTTATGGATCTGTTTCTCCATTTTTGTTGCATCTTCGCTTTGGCTACCTTCCTCTTCAAAAGATGATTCATGTGCTCCCCCAGATATCCACTCATACAACTTTGGACTGTGAAGCCTGTCAACTTGGGAAACATCATCGCTCCTCATTTCCGAGTCGTTCAAGTCGTCATAGTAGTCGGTCTTTTGAGTTGTTTCATTTCGATATTTGGGGTCCGAGTCGTATTCCTGATCATCAGGGACATCGTTTCTATATGGTTCTTGTGGATGATTATTCTAGTCTCTCTTGGATATTTTTGTTAAAACATAAGTCCGAAGCTGTCTCCATTATTAAAACTTTTCTTCTTGAAGTCAACAATATCTTCTCTACTAATGTCAATTTCGTTTGTACTGATAATGCATTGGAATTTCCACTTTACATTTAGCAGCATTTCTCAGGTCTCGTGGTATAATTCATCGGACTTCGTGCAATTATATATCCCATCAAAATAGTGTGGCTGAACGTAAACATCGACTCCTTCTTGATGTCACGAGGACATTGTTGAATCAAAGTCGTACACCTCATAATTTCAAGGGGGATGCGGTTCTAACCGCATGTTACTTGGTGAACCGCATGCCATCCACTGTTCTTGGAGAGAAAATTCCTTTCTTGACTGCGTTTCTCGAGAAGGAATTATTTTCTCTCACTCCCAGAGTCTTTGGATCGGTGGCCTTTGTCCACAACTTCACCCCTGGCCGTGATAAGCTCTCTCCTAGAGCTGTCAAATGTGTCTTTGTTGGTTACTCATGTACCCAAAAAGGGTATCGGTGCTTTGATCCAGTTGGGAGAAAATACTATGTGAGTGCTGACGTCACATTTTTTGAGTCCATTATGTATTTTTCTCCTACAGGTGATAGGTTGTCTGATACAAATGATGGAGAGGATGTTGTGGTTCCTCCTCTATCTTTCTTGTCACATACTCCTCAGCCTTCTTTACCTCCACTACCGTCTCCACTTCCACCACTGCCTCCACCTCCTCCTCCTGCAAGCAAGTCCATATTTTTACCACATGTTTATACTCGCAGGTCTTCTACTCGCACCTCTGCTCATGCACCATCCACATCATCCCTCACGCCTCAGGAATGTCATGAAAATATAATTTCCACTGATGGTACTGGAGTTTTGAATGATACACAGGAAGAATTGAGTACATAGGACAGTGAAGCTGATGACCTGGAGATACCTATTGCCCTAAGGAAATCTCGGCATAGATTTGCCAAGTATCCTCTTGCTGTGCATGTCTCCTTGGATCATCTTTCAGAGGACTACAGGAAGTTTGTAGTGGGACTATCTGCTGTTACTATCCCTTGTACATATCCGGAGGCGCTTCAGGATAGCAGGTGGCGACTTACTATGGAAGAAGAAATGGCCACCCTTCGGTCACGGGGTACCTGGAGCATTGTTTCTGCCCCACCTGGTGCATCAGTTGTGAGCTGAAAATGGATATTCACGATAAAGCAAATGACAGATGGTAGTGTGGACCGCTATAAGGCAAGACTTGTGGCCCGGGGGTTTACCCAAATATATGGGGTGGACTATCAAGACACCTTCTTGAAGGATATGGAAATTATCCTCAAGCGCATCACGGAAGCGTGATCGTCGTATCGGATACGACGAAGAACGACTAGTCGTACTAGTTGTTCGGTGCAGTGGAATTTAAAAAAAATTTATTCGATGAAACCACATGATCCGAGAACCATTCTCAGATCGTTTCATCTATAACCACAACAAGTATAATGCAATACCTCTTGAAGCGTGGTTGATCAAGTCTTTAAAGAAAGAGACCTCCTGTCTCAAGTCTGATCGTCGGCGAGACCGCTTGCGAGCGCGGGGATGAACCGCGTTATCCTCGCAATCCAAGAAGATGATCCAAGCGTGGTTGCTCCTGATCTCGTTGCACGAGATCAAACGTCTCCTTCGTGAGAGGAACTCTCCAAGAAGACGGAGAACCGAAGAACGTCGAAGCGGCGGCGCAGTGGCGAAGGCGACGACGGTTCTCTCCTCTAGGGTATGGTGGACGGCCACCAACAAGAGAGGGAGAGAGGGATGGCGTGTATAAAGAAATGAGAGAGAGAGAGAGCTCCAATATTGCAAGTCCTTAGAGAGCATAGTATGCCTCTCTATTTATAGGGTTTTGGGATCCATGGATCTCAATCCATGGGACACATAAAATCAATGGGTGAGATTGATTTGTGTCAATCCAATGGCCAAGATTGTTGTTGTCAAAAGCAACAAATTTAGGTTAAAGTATATTTGAAAAAATCAAATATAATTTAGTCCTAAATCAACCCAACAAATAAGGAGAGAATGTGCATGGAGATTTCATCTCCATGCACCTTCCATGTTGGACGACCACCCATTCCATATAGGAGTGGTGTGCCGCCCACTATGGGAGTCCAAGGAGGCAATCTCATGGATTCCCATGAGATTGCATATCTTCTTGATTTTCTCTCTTATTTATTTGCAACAAATTTATTGGGTTTTATTCTCCAAAAAATAATTCACAATTATCTTTGAGAATATTGCATTCTTGCCATGGAAAAAATTGTGAATCATATCCACAACCCAAAACAACATATAATTCATATTGTTAATTAATTACACAATGTGTATCCAATACACATAATAATTAATCAACACATATAAATTATAATTATCTCTCTCTAATACATTATAATCACATTTATAATATATTATGAATAATTGGATATTTCTATCCACATTATTCTTATCCACATTAATTAAATCACATTTAATTAAATTGGATAATTTCTTCACACATCAAGATGATTAAATCACATTTAATCATTATTTCTTCGTTGCTTAGATCTTATGGAATTATTCTTGAACCCTTCAAGAATAATGCAATCTCTCCGCAGATACTTGGAGATAAGGACAGGGCGATTGTATTGTTCCACGTATAGTGACATGGATATTGAGATCATATCTCAAATCCAGATCGCGGGCCTCTCATAGATGCTTGATTAAATCAAGACCGTAAATCTAATCTTCTTATTGTATCTGAATCACATTCAGATCAATGTCCAACACTTGGACCAAGATCAGATCACTTCTCTACTGAGAGGAGTCACTAAAATCCAGACCCGTTTCATCACTCCCTAGGAATGGAAGCGTCATGGTTATACAATCGTTTATGATCAAATCACCCTCAGGTATTCCCAATACCTGTACATCCTGCATACTGGAAGACTCAGACTAAACCCGAAGTATCGGATCAACTTTATACTGTCTACTTCATGGTTTTATCAGTAAGTTTCTCATTCGATCATTGGGAGTTGGTATCGATCATACACTTTCCAAAAGTGTATATCATACCTAGGTCTTGATCATATACTAAAGTATATATCAAACCTACAAATTCAGTCAAGCTTCCAAAGCGAGACGACCATGCGCATGGAATTTGATTCATCCCAATATCTCATGAGTGAGCTCATGTCTTCCGATTCAGTATCTGAACCTGTATGATCCCTTTGAGAGATCGTATTACTCATATGCCCTTATATGCACACCAGCGCGCCGGTGTATAGACCTTGATTAGGTCATCAACCTATTGGCCTGCCAAATATACACACTCAGACATATAGTAACACATCTGTCTCCGGTCAGAGGATGCGTGCCTATATCATGACAGCATATGATATAGGACTTTGGTTATCTCGATCTCGTTAAGTCAACTCTTTGACCTAACTAATCTGACACCTTCGAATCTCTATTCCTATGCAGAGGACCTGCATCAAGAGGTCGGTCAGATATCAGCCTAAAAAGATAAGGATTGCCATCTCCTACTCAGGCTGGAGATCATCTCTTAACAATCATTTGATGGTGCTTGATGAGTCCTCAATTTAACCCTTTAGATATTCATCCAAGCACCAGCCTCTATGATTCAATAGTTGAATCAACAGCTGTATGATTATTAAGATGGCCATGGTACATAACCCTAATTGTACTAAGGGACCTATTATGCAAATTATTGATTCTTCATTTCAGATCAGGGAATGATATGTGCAATAACATTTATTGCATAATGGCTCGCCGTGGGCTCGCATTTCCAACAATCTCCCACTAGCCCAAAAAGCCATTAATGGGCTAATCATTTAAACTCACACTCATGTGACAATCATAGGCTATTTAGAAAATAGCTAGGTAAGATGATCAGTCACTCTGTTCCCGCGAGACTACGCCAAGTCCTTTTACGGCACTTGCATATCCCCAGTAACAGTGCTCGCATCCAATGCGAATGTTGCATCTTATGCAACTAATACTCAATCTTGTTAGTTATAGTGTCCTTGACACTACAGCTTAACAATTATCATAACCAGTATTTCCATAATCCTTATAAGAATATCCTTATTTCTGGAGATCTCTATCTCCTAAGGTATCTTTAGTTAAGACCTTTTAGATCACTATCTATAAAGTCTTAAACTTTTGAAGATAAGAATTTGAGATCACTATCTCAAAAAATCTTGTCATCTATGAATATTTTTGTTATTACTGCAACCAAGTATTTTATCTCCATAGTAGGACTAGTAACAGTTTACTACTCCCACTGCATGGCAGCCATCTGGCTTTTGTACACATCTAGCATACACCCGGCTTCTCAGAACTGATGCCCAAAGGCAAGTAGTTTTAGCATTCACTTCCTCAACTCTTTGAGGTGCTATCCCTTTAGATAGGTCAGTACCATATCTTAAGGGATGGAAGCCTTTCCTGGAATTTCTACGAATAGAATATTTCCAAGGTGTACTATAAATGTGACAGTCCCAATTATCCTCTTGTATTGGCTTCTGAACAACTTCAGAACTAAGATCTGAGAGGCATCTTTGAAATCATATTTCAAGTTATGGAACAACCAGATTATAAAACGCTAATTATTATCCTTATATCATTTTTAAATGATTAGGATATCATCTACATTTAGCACGATGAACACAAAAGCACTCCCACTAAGCTTCATATGGTTCATCAAGATTCTATCTGAAATCATAACATTTATAATTTCATCAAATCTTATGATCCAACTTCAAGAAGCTTGTTTGAGTCCATAGATGGATTCCTTATCTTGCACACCTTGCTTTCCTCAACCATGAAGCCCTGGGGCTACTTCATGTGAATATCCTCAAAGAGGTATTCGTAGAGGAATGCAATATTGACTTACATCTTGAAGATGCAATAGTCAAGTTACGTAGCTAAGGTTAGCAATATTCTGATGGTTTTAAGCATGGTCACCGAAGAGCAAGTCTCATTGCAAGCAATGTCTTCTCTTCCAGTGTGTAGCTCATGGCTACAAACCGTGCTTTGAAGGTCTCTACCTTCTCATCAGGTTCCCTGTCTCTTGAAGATCCATTTACACCTTTTACAGGTCTTACCCATATAGGTGGATCCTCGAGGGTCCATATACAACACTTGTATATGAAGTCTACATTAGACTTTTATTGCTATCCATCTATCCATGCTATGATCTTCAGAAGCTTCATCTCATGAAGTTCGATCATTGTCAGATTTCTCTAACACATGGAATCCATCCTCAAACTTATTTGAAGAGGTATTAATGTTTCATCTTTAATTGTCCTTTTAGTTTCCAATTTCAGGAGTCTCATTATAAATGAGTTCCTACACTTCATTTTCATCTTGATTCTCAAGAGTCTCAACCTCTAAGAATCACATTCTCGGAGATGAGATATTTTAAGAATCTCAAGGTCATAAAGTAGGTATCCAATACCATCCTTTATTTTCCTAATGAAGCAACACTCTCAAGTGCTAGATTCCAACATACATGGAACCTTATTAAGGATATACATTGTAGTCTCTACTACACATATATGCCTGGAAACTAAGGGATAATTATGCTAAAATTCAACATTGATAAGATCATGTCACACATGATCCAATTGTATCTACCTATAACTCTTTTGAGTTAAGGTGTGTTAGGAGAATTGAGATAGAAATGATATTCATATCTCCATAAGGTATTCTTCGAATTTATCTAGTAGGTACTTGCTACCTAGATTAGATCAAATTCATTTTATCTTCCTTCAAACTTTGGTTCTAAACCAAAATTAATGAAATCTTTGAACATTTCAAAGGTTTCTTAGATGAAGAGAAGAAATCTCATATCATACATAATCATCAATAGATATCACATATCCACAATGTTTAGTATGATATAGATGATCCGCATACATCAATATGTATGAGATCCTGAATACCTTGGCATCTTACACCATTCCCGAAGAAGGGTGTATTGGACATTTTTTACTTTGAATACAATATTCGTAAGTATGTAACT
Source organism: Ottelia alismoides (assembly GCA_037367405.1). Classification (NCBI taxonomy): domain Eukaryota; kingdom Viridiplantae; phylum Streptophyta; class Magnoliopsida; order Alismatales; family Hydrocharitaceae; genus Ottelia; species Ottelia alismoides. The sequence goes on from JAZKJV010011084.1 coordinate 33,399, forward strand.
TTTGAAATTTTAGACATTCTAAAGTTTCATCTCTTACTAGTCTATTGATCAAATCGATAGACAAATGTCCAAGGCTCGATGCTAGATCATTGTCAAATGATCTTCATCCTCCTATTGATCTTATAAAGGTTTTTTAATTTCAGTATTTAGAAATATTAATGAACCATTCATTAATTTTTCTAATTTAGTGGAGTCCACTAGATTATTAGATTACTATCTGAAATATATCCATCATAACTCTTTATGATAGTTCTATCTCAGAATTCATGTTTATTTCCAACATTTAGAAACAAACAATGAGTGTATTCTTATATCTAGGTCATAGAGACATTCTCCACGACTAAGGGCTCTCCCACTGAAATTAACAAGTCTATTAATCCAACAGAGATTGTTGCAACAATTGCATCAATATTCACGTGGATAACTATAAACCTTTAAGATCAAATTTTCCAGTCTTCTAAAACATATGCAACCCATTGCAAATGTCATCAGAAGATTGAGATACAATTATTTGACTTTATCTTATTCAATAAGTAAGTCAATATCAATGATTTATGTAGATTATTCTGATGCTCCATCCGAGTCCTTTTCTAAGGATTCTAGACAGACTTGATAGTCATACTATCAACACATCAACTTATTACAGTATTGGCATTCATCCAACTCTTTGGATGTCATATGGAAGTCACAGAAGTCCAGTCAACTCTTTGACTTTCCTTCTTTCTTGGGTCCAACCCATGCTTCCATTGCGCTCCCTTTATCTATAAGCAACCATTGCTCAAGACAGAGGATCTCTTATTTTAAATTCAAAAGAATTCAAAGTAAGAGTTTTTCAACATTTATACATGCTTCATTAAATTCATACAATATGAATATTATGAAGCTTCATGAATGACTAGAGTATAGATAGTAGAATAATGACACTCATCATCTACATCCATCTAAACTCTTAAAACATAGGTTCAGGTAGGTACTCAAACAATTTGAATACATCATCTCTTTATATAGCTACCATTCTACATGATGCAGAGAACCATGTCATCCATGATTAAATGTCAAGAGCACATATGTATGCCAGAAAATCTTCATTGATTTTATAAGGATTATATGACAATTATGATCATCATCAACATGTCACTTCCAAAGTACATTTGACGATACCAAGACTATAGAGACATACAAACCCTAGAGTTGTAGTCCTATTATCTATTTAATTGTCATTCCTCATTATTATGAGGAAACTTGCACATTGCAACCACATACATTATGTGTTCAACTGCAAGTAGAATATCTGGATCATTGAGTCCAATCCAAGATATTTCACTGGTTATTATTGAGTATATCATTGAGTGGGTTTTAATGAAGGATTATCTGAAATAAGAAATTTGCATAGATGTATGTATTTATATATACATATTTTACTTTGATTTAGGAATTTTTATATCAAAGTTGTCTTGCCTTGTCAACACTGAAAGTTCATTCCCTTAATCACTTTCAATGTAAGAGATATACTTACCATTATATCTCAAGCAAGATCTGGGATCTCCTTCCTTATCTTTGTTGCATCCCAATAATATGAGAATCTACAACTCGGATAAAAAGAAGCGGGAACATATTCCGCCTTGCAAGTCCAACTTGCATCTCCCAATTTGGTCTTTAACACCCGGGCCCACCACCCCTAAGGCAATGTTGACCCGTCATTAATTGAACCAACCGTCAACAGGAATACAACTCGCTATGCGCAATCCAATATCGCCCCAATAATATGAGGACCCGATACTGGGGTCACTATGCATACGCCCTTACTCTTTCGAGAAGCGACGAGCCCGATCCAGATGCGCTTGCATACAGGAGCTGTCACTTCGGGCAGGCGTCTCCCACATGCAATCCCTGGCGACGGAACCCTCCGCCTTGACGGGAGACCATGGATGTCACTTATGTGATCCTCCCCCTCATATTCAAATTTTAATTAATTATCGTGAATCACATTCACATAATTAATTCTTCCAAGGGAATTATTAACTCTAATCATATTAGAGTATTTCAATTGGATATAATCAACTTAATCATATTAAATTAATTATCAATCCAATTCAATCAATCAAACTTGATTATTTTACTTGAATATATATATGGTAATATCTCAAAAATACGTATTAATTCGAATTTTAATAATTAGAAAAATACATCTTAATCCCTCGGACATTATCCCGGCCCTACCCGCTGTCATGGCCAGTACCGACGAGAGTGGGACGGACCACATACGTTGCAACCCGCAACCCCAATGCTCTCCGACTAGGCACCATATCCGCCTCGGGAAAGGATAATGCCAAATTGATTAATTTGTACTTGAGATGATCATCGGTTCTTCAACCAAAATTGTACCATATAGTAATAATCAAAACATTTTTTATTATAAGGAAATTTGCTAGACAAATTCTCAAATCCTATTCAAGCATCAAGTTTGAAAGATTGTGATTTCCAATTATGAATTAGATAAAATCTAATCAATTAATTGGTTGGGGCCAAGTCAATTATGTAAATAATCATCTTCAAATATTTCACAAATATTTTTCATGATTATTTCACGAAATTAACAATTAATTTCACTAATTGACAATCACTTGGTTCTAGATTAGGACTGTAATTTCAGCAGTGACCCTTACTTACTAAAATTAGCATATCTCAATCATATTAAATCCAAATTAGACAAAATCAATTTTCATAGATTGCTAATTTTATTTAGGACAGAACCCAAATGATGTTACACGTATTTCGAGGCAAGTCTAAACAGTAATTAACATTTTAACCACGTTCAGATCTGCAGTTCCCGCAACAGTGCATACATGTTCATTAAGACAACCATATCTAGAGCATACGAAATCCGATTTACGTAAACTCAGATCCTATGGTTTCCTTATTTAATGGGGAACAAAATCCAAGTATTAAATTCGTGTTTAAACAATTTAAACAGTGCCGAATTTATTTACTAAACAGATCTGCGAAATCAAATGCGATAAAAACTTTCGCGACCTTAACGAACCCAAGTCGTCCTCGGTTTTTCGAATCATATTCGAAACCGTCGACCTAAGGCTCTGATACCACTTGAAGGATATGGAAATTATCCTCAAGCGCATCACGGAAGCGTGATCGTCGTATCGGATACGACGAAGAACGACTAGTCGTACTAGTTGTTCGGTGCAGCGGAATTTAAAAAAATTTTATTCGATGAAACCACATGATCCGAGAACCATTCTCAGATCGTTTCATCTATAACCACAACAAGTATAATGCAATACCTCTTGAAGCGTGGTTGATCAAGTCTCTAAAGAAAGAGACCTCCTGTCTCAAGTCTGATCGTCGGCGAGACCGCTTGCGAGCGCGGGGATGAACCGCGTTATCCTCGCAATCCAAGAAGATGATCCAAGCGTGGTTGCTCCTGATCTCGTTGCACGAGATCAAACGTCTCCTTCGTGAGAGGAACTCTCCAAGAAGACGGAGAACCGAAGAACGTCGAAGCGGCGGCGCAGTGGCGAAGGCGACGACGGTTCTCTCCTCTAGGGTATGGTGGACGGCCACCAACAAGAGAGGGAGAGAGGGCTGGCGTGTATGAAGAAATGAGGGAGAGAGAGAGCTCCAATATTGCAAGTCCTTAGAGAGCATAGTATGCCTCTCTATTTATAGGGTTTTGGGATCCATGGATCTCAATCCATGGGACACATAAAATCAATGGGTGAGATTGATTTGTGTCAATCCAATGGCCAAGATTGTTGTTGTCAAAAGCAACAAATTTAGTTTAAAGTATATTTGAAAAAATCAAATATAATTTAGTCCTAAATCAACCCAACAAATAAGGAGAGAATGTGCATGGAGATTTCATCTCCATGCACCTTCCATGTTGGACGGCCACCCATTCCATATAGGAGTGGTGTGCCGCCCACTATGGGAGTCCAAGGAGGCAATCTCATGGATTCCCATGAGATTGCATATCTTCTTGATTTTCTCTCTTATTTATTTGCAACAAATTTATTGGGTTTTATTCTCCAAAAAATAATTCACAATTATCTTTGAGAATATTGCATTCTTGCCATGGAAAAAATTGTGAATCATATCCACAACCCAAAACAACATATAATTCATATTGTTAATTAATTACACAATGTGTATCCAATACACATAATAATTAATCAACACATATAAATTATAATTAGCTCTCTCTAATACATTATAATCACATTTATAATATATTATGAATAATTGGATATTTCTATCCACATTATTCTTATCCACATTAATTAAATCACATTTAATTAAATTGGATAATTTCTTCACACATCAAGATGATTAAATCACATTTAATCATTATTTCTTCATTGCTTAGATCTTATGGAATTATTCTTGAACCCTTCAAGAATAATGCAATCTCTCCGCAGATACTTGGAGATAAGGACAGGGCGATTGTATTGTTCCACGTATAGTGACATGGATATTGAGATCATATCTCAAATCCAGATCGCGGGCCTCTCATAGATGCTTGATTAAATCAAGACCGTAAATCTAATCTTCTTATTGTATCTGAATCACATTCAGATCAATGTCCAACACTTGGACCAAGATCAGATCACTTCTCTACTGAGAGGAGTCACTAAAATCCAGACCCGTTTCATCACTCCCTAGGAATGGAAGCGTCATGGTTATACAATCGTTTATGATCAAATCACCCTCAGGTATTCCCAATACCTGTACATCCTGCATACTGGAAGACTCAGACTAAACCCGAAGTATCGGATCAACTTTATACTGTCTACTTCATGGTTTTATCAGTAAGTTTCTCATTCGATCATTGGGAGTTGGTATCGATCATACACTTTCCAAAAGTGTATATCATACCTAGGTCTTGATCATATACTAAAAGTATATATCAAACCTACAAATTCAGTCAAGCTTCCAAAGCGAGACGACCATGCGCATGGAATTTGATTCATCCCAATATCTCATGAGTGAGCTCATGTCTTCCGATTCAGTATCTGAACATGTATGATCCCTTTGAGAGATCGTATTACTCATATGCGCTTATATGCACACCAGCGCGCCGGTGTATAGACCTTGATTAGGTCATCAACCTATTGGTCTGCCAAATGTACACACTCAGACATATAGTAACACATCTGTCTCCGGTCAGAGGACGCGTGCCTATATCATGACAGCATACGATATAGGACTTTGGTTATCTCGATCTCGTTAAGTCAACTCTTTGACCTAACTAATCTGACACCTTCGAATCTCTATTCCTATGCAGAGGACCTGCATCAAGAGGTCGGTCAGATATCAGCCTAAAAAGATAAGGATTGCCATCTCCTACTCAGGCTGGAGATCATCTCTTAACAATCATTTGATGGTGCTTGATGAGTCCTCAATTTAACCCTTTAGATATTCATCCAAGCACCAGCCTCTATGATTCAATAGTTGAATCAACAGCTGTATGATTATTAAGATGGCCATGGTACATAACCCTAATTGTACTAAGAGACCTATTATGCAAATTATTGATTCTTCATTTCAGATCAGGGAATGATATGTGCAATAACATTTATTGCATAATGGCTCGCCGTGGGCTCGCATTTCCAACACTTCTATCGGTTGTAGTTTCCAAGGACTGGCTTCTTTACCAGCTTGATGTGAAGAATGCATTTCTATATGGAGATCTACAGGAGGAAGTATATATGCAACAACCACCAGGATTTGCTACTGAGGGGGAGTCCCATAAGGTGTGCAAACTTCATAAGGCGATTTATGGCCTGAAGCAAAGTCCGAGAGCTTGGTACCATAAGCTATCATAGTTGATAGAGCAACAAGGGTTGTGCGGTCTACTGCGGATCATTCTCTGTTTGTTAGGAGGACACCAAGAGGTACGATGACTATTCTTGTTTATGTAGATGATATTGTCATTACAGGAGATGATTAACATGACATTCATGCTGCCAAGGAATTCCTAGCCCAACAGTTTGTGACTAAGGACCTTGGCAATCTTCGTTACTTCCTTGGGTTGGAGTTCGCCAAGAACAAGTGTGGTCTCAAGTGTGGTCTTGTAATGACTCAGAGGAAGTTTGTTATGGATCTTCTTTCTGAGATAGGTATGACATGATGCAAACCTGATACTACTTCTATGGATGCAAGTATGAGATTGTATGACGAGGACACTGAGGAGGTTGATAGAAGGAGATATAGAGAGCTTATTGGGAAGCTCCTACACGCCTCTATCACCAGGACAGACATTGCATTTGCAATAAGCAAAGTCAGTCAGTTCATGGAGCGACCCAGGAAGGTGCACATGGATGCCGTTTTTATGATCTTGAGATACTTGAAGAATTCACCTGGTTTGGGTCTTATATTCTGTAGGGGTACATCCCTTGATGTGACTCATGTGACAGCATGCACAGATGCAAATTATACAGGTTGTCCAAAAGACAGAAAGTCCACCTCTGGATTTGTTATTTTCATCGGCAGTTCACTTGTTTTATGGAGAAGCAAGAAGCCGACAGTGGTGGCTAGATCAAGTGCAGAGTCTGAATACAGGGCGATGACCCAGGGATGTGCTTAAATGATGTGGGTGAGATCAGTGTTGCCTGATCTTATTATTGAGTTTCCTCTACATATGTGGCTTGTATGTGATAATCAAGCAGCCGTATTTATTGCCAATAATCCAGCCTTTCATTAACGGACAAAGCATATAGAGGTGGATTGCCATTACGCTAGAGATATGATCCAGAAAGGTCTCAAATCTACCTCTCATGTATCTACTGGAGATCAGACCGACCGACATCTTCACCAAAGCGCTTGCTAGAGGCCCCTTTCAGAAGTGTTGTTCCAAGCTGAGCATGATAGACATATATGCTCCAACTTGAGGGGGAGTAGCGATAGTTATATCTCACAGTACTTTTATATTTTACATTTTCTTCATGTATCATTTGTGTAATTAACCCAGGGCTTTTCTTCTATATAAGAGAGCCCTTGGATCTCTGTTTAATTCATGAACTTATTTTCCACCAACATCAACACCCTTGGTCACTATTTTGAAATTGGTGGATTCTGAAGAATATCAACCGATGAGATTTATTTATGAAGCCACGGATATGGCCAAGAAAGAAATAACTCGAAATCTAGAAAACGGCGAGACCAAATACACAATTATTTGGGATATTGTGGATAGTCATTGGGATCGCCAACTACACATGTTGTTACATGTTGCTGCTTGTTTCCTCAATCCCTACTTTCGTTATGAACCGGCATTTTCTAATCACTTAAAGGTCAAAACAAGATTGTTTTTGTGCATGGAAAGATTGATCGTTGATCAAGCTATAGGGTAAAAGCAGATTCACAACTTGATTCTTTTATACATGCTAGAGGATTTTTTGGATGGGCAAATGCAATCAATTTAAGAAAAACAAGAAGTCCTTGTGAGTATTGTAAATAAATCTAAAGAGTTTTGCATATACTTTAACATCATTACTAAAATGTGTTGATGATTATCAATGAATTGGTGGATGTTGTTTGGAGATAAAACAGCTGAATTGGCATCATTTACTATCAGGGTATTGAGCTTGACTTGTAGTGTTTCTGGGTGTGAACATAATTGGAGCTCGTTCAATCGAGTAAGCAGTCAAAACATTATATATTTTTATGATACTATTTTTATTTCATGTTAAACACTTAAACCTTACATATGTCTATATAGATCCATACAAAGAGAAGAATTTGTTTAACACAAGCCAAGCTTAATGATTTGGTTTATATCATGTTCAATCTTAAATTGAAATATAGGGATTAAGGAAGAAAATAATAAAAGATCCTTTATGTTTGGAAAACATTGACTCCGGTGATGAATGGATTTCGGAAGCTCAAGATGTCGAGCCATATCAGGATATTGATGCAAACATACCCCTTGATGATGATCTTATTGAGGAGGAAGGAGGTGAAGGAGCTCAAGTCGCTCGAAGTAAAAAGAAGGGGAAAGACATGAAAAATGTGCAATATAAATTAAAAGAATGTTCGATACTTTGTTGCGATCAAATTTCAAATAAATGACTATGCATATTACTTTCTTGATTAGGTAAAGGAAAAACTCGAATTGATGTTGAGGAGGAGGAGATCTGCAATACTGAGGAAGGAAGAGATGATGAGGCCAGTGATGATGTGCATTTGAATTATATGGATGATTCTGATAAGGATCCAATGAGTAGTAGCAACAGTGACGACAATAGGGGCGACAATAATGCAGAGGAGCGAGATGGTTGATGTTCATTCGCTGAATCAATGTCTATGATTAGTGATTTTTGATGCATCACATAAATGTGATGGACAATATATTACATTAGATTTATGCTTATGTTGAACTTTATTTCCTACTTTATGTTTTCTTTTCTAATTTTGCAATCATATTTGAACTTTGAACAATCATAGTTGTAGTTTGTATTTTGTATTGAACTTTTAGGTAACATGCTGCAATAGTTTGTGTTGTTATAATTTATTCCAGTATATTTTTCTTTAGTTTTAATTTTTCTTTCCAAAAAATTGAGGCTTATGCCTCTACCGCCTCGAGGCTTATGCATCGCCTCACATTTTGGGAAAATGTCTCAGACCGCCTCGCACTTTTTTAAATCCTACTGAGGCATATTAGGTGGGGTCTTCCGGTGTTAAATGCCATGAGATCTGCACTACTAATCAAATGGTCCAATAGACCTACTACCATTGTCACTAAGAATGCACTTCAAATTCTTTCCAATTTGTCTCTCTACTAACATATGAAAGCTCTTGAAATCTCTACGGACTTGATTCTTTCTCTTCAAGACATAGACCCACAATTTTTTGGAAAAATCATCAATGAATACAATAAATAAAGTGTAATAGTGAGCGAACTTACTTTCAATGGATCACAAATATTGGTGTAAACAAGCTCTAATGCATGCATCTTCCTTGAAGGTAGATGGACCTTGAAGGAAACACCAAGCATTCAATGCATCTTTCCAACGTTTCCTTCTTCTCATATGCCAGAAGATTCTTTCTCACCAAGCATTGCAATCCCTTTCACTCATGTGGCCTAATCTTCGATTTCAACTCAATAAAATTAGCTTCTCGAGTTACATGTGCCACATCATGGGAAATTGATACACTCATGATATAGATATTATTGCTACACTTCTTATTACGAGCAACCAAGGAACCTCAGGTACACTTCTATTACCCGCCACCAAATGTGTTGTGGTATCATTCAAGTTTCCCCGCAGAAATGAGATTCAGATGCATATATTGTGCATGTCTCACATCTTTGCTTGTTAACAACATTGCGCATGCCAACGTAATGGGACAAAGAACCATTCCCCATCTTCAATGTGCGAAAGTCACTAGATGTATATGAAGAAAATAGCTTTCTCTGAGATGTAACATGCAGAGCCGAGCCACTGCTAACGTTTCAAGAAGTACCATCATAAGCGATATTCACCATCTCCTCATTATAGACAATTCGAAGCTCATGTTGTGCAGCTACGACAACTTTTTTTAATAATAAGCCTAGTAATTTCCGGGGTCCGGGTGTCCACTTTTATTGAATAAAGAAAGATCCTACAAAGGAGCACCTATGAAGCATATAGCTTCTACATCTGATTTTATGCAAACAAAAGTAGCCAACATGGCCTTAAGCATCACTTACGCTACCTTTAAAGCTTCACAATGCTTTCTTTTTTGGCTTTCTGGAGCTTTGGAGATCTTCTCATTGGTGGTTCCCATTTGTGATGAATGCTCAACATATAAATATCACTAAAAGCATCATCATCTTCTTCCTCGTGCCCAGAATTCGCGACCTCGTCATAATCTTATAACAAGCGATTAGAGTTAAGGATTTGAATTAAAGTTTCTGACCAAAGTATTTAAATTGTATTGGACTTTCTCCTTTTGTTGCTTCCTTATTAACAGGGGAGGTGTAATCCTTAGATCTTCCACTTCACAAGGTTTCGATAAAAAAAATCTATGCGAGGTGCTGAAATTAAATCCTTCTCTTTATCCTTAATCCCCTGCTAGTAGGGGGACGTAAAAAATGTCTGGACGAGCAGATCCACCTAGAGGCAGGGGCTTACCGTCCTTCTTGATCTTGAAAGGTACTGGAGTAATGAACTCAAATCTGTCTGTCTTCAAACCCGAATACTTCTCTCTTTTTGATGGATTTTTAACCATAGTAAAACCTTCTTTTATATATCCATCAAAACATTGTTGACCAGAACTGCATGTCCCTTCTTGAACTTCAGGAGAGGCTGTCATGCAACGATCAACTGTATTTGTATCCTCATCTACATCCATATCGTCACGAGTCTGCACATTGTGCGTTGGCTTTGGAGGGTTCACATTCAAGAATCCTTTCTTCAATATAGGTGCTTGCTTCTGTGAGTTCTTTTCAATCAACTCTGCATGCAAGCTGCTTACCCTTCTTTTTTGATGTTATTTTTGTCCATCCATCATCACCTTCTTTTTTGATTGGATGGAAAAAGGGAGGTTTCTCATGGGATGGAGTAGCAACTTCCTTCCTGAGGCTTGACTCTGTTTCATCTCTGATCATTAAGGCACCATTTCTTCTTATTTTTTCCACTGGTGGATCAATCCCGCTCACCAAAATATTTTTTCTCTTTTGTGCATCAGAGTGTCCATGCGATTGAATGTTCAATTGCTCTACAATCACTCCTTGTTCCTGACGTGGCAGTGATGAGTGGAAATCAACTTTCTCCAAAGAGTGCTGCTGCTGAGGAGATGGAGGATCAATACTCCCTTGAAGCTGCTGTTGTTCTTGCTGATGCTGTGAAGAGGGAGCCTGCTCCTCCTCATGATGATGGTGGTCCTCTTGAATTGGAATAATGTTTCCAGTAGGATTCCACACCTGAGCATCTTTCTCCTTCCCTTTCTTTTTAAACCTGCACTCTTCAGTATCATGTCCAATCACAAAAGCAAGAAGAGAAATACTTGGGAATCTTCTCACAAATGAAGTTGTGCTTGAATTTCTGTGCACCATTCTTTATCCAAACTGCATTCACCCGGGGCTTAGTCAAGTCAATCTCCACATGCAATCGTACGTAGCTAGGTCTTAAGAAATCTTTATACGTAGCTGGGCTACAACAACTTGTACATTCTTCTCTTGCTTTTTTAATAATAATTCTGGTAAGTTTGGGGTCTGGGTATCCCCTTCCATTAAACAAAGAAAGATGTTACAATGATGCATAGATGAAGCATCTAGCTTCTACAATATAACAAGTGGCCATAATGGCCTTCAAACACTCCAAAATTCCAGAAAGGCTATGCAAGTAAACTATTCCATAAAGTAGAAATAGAGCATGTTGGGTTGTGTGGTGGAGCGAGTTCTCATTCCACCATTTCTTCTGGCAACAAAATAAGCATTAAGAGTGGATCCTTCACTGGCTCTAATAGAACTCCATTTCCTCACTATCCAATCTTATCCTATCCAAAGATCCCGTGTTCTAACTTTTTCCTCTGCAATCCACAATTTAGATTGTATTCCATTTGTTTCCTCCTAATTCTGTGAGTTCTGAATATGAAGATCATCCACTTCAAATTCATCATACTTAGAGGCCTCTTGATTTTTTTTTCAATAAAAAGCCATTTGTCCATTCTCGGATTTGCTTTGGTTTCGGTTTGAGCATACCATCATGTGTTCTCTTTTGGCATTGAAGTCTATCTTCAGGTTTTTCTAAGAGGATGTTATCCTCTAGGCAGGGTGTCTGCTTCAATAGATACTGCTGAGTATTTTCTTTCTATTCAGTTATGTGGTTAACATGTGGCTGTGAATCCTTCAAAACCACAATATTGCCAAGTTCATCAATGACTTGGTTCTCATTTAGTTGGATGGATGCTTCAGTCGTGATGGATTCTTCAGCCATAACCTTCAAATCACCATCAAGAGTTTTCCAGAAGTCTTCATTCTCTGCTGTTGCTTCAAAGAAATAACTGCATCGATCTTCCCACTCAGGATATCTTGCTTTGGCATAGGTTGTTCTCCAATGCACTTCTGTTGATGTAACCTGCAATGCTGGAGTAGTCTTTGCCTCTAGGAGAGTGCTGCTTCATTTGCTGTTGCTGTCGTAGTTGTAATCCAGTCTTCTTCACAACTGCTAACTCCTCCACATCCTTAGAGGCATCTATGGGAATCCTTTGCTGCTTCTGTTGCAATCCAATTGTTTGAGAATCAACAACCTTTCCCTCTTGTTGATGATAGCAGTCTTCTTCCCCTTCTTTCTAGAGACAACTTTAGTCCAACCAACATCCTCTTCCTTCTCATTCGGCATTGTCTTTTGTGACAACATTTCGACTACATCTTTAATGATCAATAATCAATTCATCCTAACCATATGCACAGGTGGATCAATTCCCCCAATCATTATTTCTTTACCTTTTGAGCTCTGTTGTAATACACCAGTTTGGATCTGCTGATTATTATGTGGCATAACAAGGTCCTGCTGCTTCTTGGATATCCTCGGTAAACCAGACCTGCCCTGGTGCTTCTGAATCTCATCCTCGTGCTGTTGGGTGGGCGAAGCTGCTCTTGCAAGATACTTTGGTTATCTGTTTCCAATGAGGGTGATTTATGCTGTAAATCTTTCTGGTTCTGCATTTGTGGAGGTTCTTTTTATCTCCAAATCTTCTCATTTTTTATCTTCATGTCATCCACATTGTCTCTTACAGACTTCTTCCTTTTGCAGTCGTGTAAGTTGTGCCCAATCTGTTGGACATGTGAGCCCACGGCGAGCCATTATGCAATAAATGTTATTGCGAATATCATTCCCTGATCTGAAAGGAAGAATAAATAATTTGCATAATAGGTCCCTCTGTACAATTAGGGTTATGTACCATGGCTATCTTAATGATCATACAGCTGTTGATTCAGTTATTGAATCATAGAGGCTGGTGCTTGGATGAATATCTAAAGAGTTAGATTGAGGACTCATCAAGCACCGTCAAAAGATTGTTAAGATGTGATCTCCAGCCTGAGTAGGAGATGGCAATCCTTTCTCACATAGGCTGATATCTGACCGACCTCTTGATGCAGGTCCTCTGCATAGGAATAGAGATTCGGAAGTGTCAGATTAGTTAGGTCAATGGGTTGACTTAACGAGATCGAGATAACCTAAGTCCTATGTTGAATGTTGTCACAGCATAGGCACGCATCCTCTGACCGGAGACAGATGTATTACTATATGTCTGAGTATGTACATTTGACAGACCAATAGGTTGATGGCCTAACCAAGGTCTATACACCGGCGCGTTGGTGTGCATATAAGGGCATATGAGTAATACGATCTCTCAAAGGGATCATACAGGTTCACTACTGAACCGGAAGACATGAGCTCACTCATGAGATATTGGGAAGAATCAAATTCCGTGCACGGTCGTCTTGCTTTGGAAGCTTGACTGAATTTGTAGGTTTGATATATACTTTTGGAAAGTATATGATCAAGACCTAGGTATGATATATGCTTTTGGAAAGTATATGATCGATACCTAATCCCAATGATCAAATGAGAAACTTAGTGATCAAACCCTGAAGAAGACAGTGTAAAATTGATCTTGATCTTCGGGTTGACCATGGGTCTTCCAGTATGCAAGATGTACAGGTATTGGGAATACCTGAAGGGTGATGTGATCATAAACGATTGTATATCCATGATGCTTTCATTCCGAGGGAGTGATGAAACAGGTCTGGATTTTAGTGACTCCTTTCAGTAGAGAAGCAATCCGATCTTAGTCCAAGTGTTGGACATTGGTCTGAATGAGATTCAGATCCAATGAGAAGATTGGATTTGCGGTCTTGATTTAATCAAGCATCTGTGGGAGGTCCGTAAGATCTGGATTTGAGATAAGATCTCAACATCCAAGTCACTATACGTGGAATAATACAATCGCCATGTCCTTATCTCCAAGTATCTGCGGAGAAAGCACATTATTCTTGAAAGGGTTCAAGAATAATTCATTTGATGAAATGTATATCCAAGCAAGGACTTGATGAGATTTAATTATCAAGCATAATATGAATATGATTCATATTATTATCCAAGATAATTAAATGAGATTTAATTATCAAGGATTAGAGAATGTGGATAATACTATCCATGATATATGTGTATTATAAATATGATTTATAATATGTATATATAAGAGAGAGAATTTATGTAAATAGCATTTGTTAATTAATAGTGTGAATTGGATTCACATTTGTTAATTAATTGGAAATGCAATTTACTAACTAGTTTGGGTTGTGAATATGATTCACATAATTTTCAATGGCAAGATTGAAATATTCACAAATTAATTTTGGAATTATTTTGGTGGATATTTATTGTAATTGAGGAATAATATAATAAATAAAATGGAGAAATCAACCACCCTCATGGGTGGCGTCACCCATGAAGAGTTCATGGGTGACGCCCCCCCCCTTTTTAGGGGTTGGTTAACTCCACCTCATTTGTTATATTATCTCTTGATTAATTGTTGTTATTGAACAACAAATCCTAGCCATTGATTTATCATGGACCAAGCATAGCCCTTGGATCCATGTGTCCCATGGATTGAGATCCATTGGATCCTAAACTAGTATATAAGGAGGGCTAGGGTAGCCTCTCCATGGTACATCATTAAGAGTTGTACAAGGTGACAACTCTCTCTCTCTCTTTCTCATTCTCGCCCTCTCTCTCTTTCTCTTCTCCATTAAGTGGCCGTCCACTTTGTGTTGAGAAAGGAGAGACTCTCGGCTTCTTCTTCGACGACTCGTGGATCTCCATCTTCTTTGGAGTTTCTTACTCTAAAGGAAGACGACGGATTTCGTTTGACGAAATCGGGGGAGCCATCGCTTGGATCTTCATCGAGGATTGCGGGAAGGAACGTGACTCATCATCGCGCCCGCAAGTGCGTTCTTCGTGGATCGGACTTAAGATAGGAGGATCTCTACTTTGGGATCTCGCGATCACAACCACGCTTCAAGAGGTATTCCTTGTACTTTGTGGTTTGATGAAACGATCCGAGAAGTGTTCTCGTGATCATGTGGTTTCATCTTGAAAGTTAAAATTTTAATTTCCGCTGCATCTAGCATCTAGTACGACTAGTTGCTCCGATTGCATACGATGCGATCGACACGCTTCCGTGATGCGCTTGAGGATACTCAATATCCTTCAAGTGGTATCAGAGTCATAGGTCGAATAAGGTTTGGATATGATCCATAGACCTTAGACGATTTGGTTCTTGAAAGGGTTGCGAAATTTTACTGCATTTCAATTTTTCGCACCTCTGTAAAATTGAATTTTTCGGCTCTGTTTAAATGTTTAAACACGAAATTTTCAATTGGATTTTGTTCCCCATTAAACAAGGAAACCATAGGACTTGAGTTTACTAAATTTGGACTTTATTTGCTCAAGATATGGCTTTTTGAATATGACTATATTCACTGTTGCGGGAACTGCGGATTTGAACGTAATTAATGAGATGATTACGGTTTTAATCCGCCTTGAAATGCGTGAATTATCACTTGGGTTCTTTAATAAATCAAATAGGAAATCTTTGGAAACTGAGTTTGCATTTTTTGGATTTATATTGATCAAGATAAGTTAATTTTAGTGATTGGGGGTCACTGCTGGAAATTAACATTCTTTGATCTTGAACCTTGTGATATGTCATTCAATTATCATGATGAAAATTAATTGTTAATTTTCTGGAATAATTAGTGATAAATATTTGTGAAATATTTAAAGAAATAATTATTTCATTGAATGACACTTGCCTAAACTACAATGATGAGATATTAGATCTTGATCATTGTTTCATCAACAAACATTGCTTTCATGAAAACAATAGTTTATCCTACAATAGTTGTAGGACAACTTTTACATGAAAAACCCTTTTTGCTTGAATAGGATTGGGGATTTGTCTAGCAAATCTCCTTATAATCAAAAATGTTTTGATTTATATTATATGGTATAATTTTCGGTTGAAGAACCGATGAACATCTCAAAGTACATGATGGTCTATCTGGTATTATCCTTTCCCGAGGCGGATGTGGTGCCTAGTCGGAGAGCATTGGGGTCGCGGGTTGCAACGTATGTGGTCCGTCCCACTCTCGTCGGTACTGGCCATGACAGCGGGTAGGGACTGTATAATGCCGGAGACAGACAATGTGTATTTTTCTAATTATTAAAATTCGAATAATACGTACTTTGAGTATATACCTACTATTCAAGTAAAAGACATGTTTGTTGATTGATGATTGGATTGATGATTAATTTAATGTGATTAAATTAATTATATCCAATAAACACTCTATTTTGAATAGATGTGTATTTCCCTTGGAAGAATTAATTATGTGAATATGATTCACAATAATTAATTACAATTTGAATATGAGGTGGAGGATCACATAAGTGACATCCATGGTCTCCCGTCAAGGCAAAGGATTTCGTCGCCAGTTGTTGTGTATGGGAGACGCCTGTCCGAAGTGACAGATCCTGTGCATGATTTAATTGGATCGGGTTCTTTGCTTTTCGAAAGAGTAAGGCCGTATACGTAGTGACCCCAATATCGGGTCCTCATATTATTGGGGCGATATTGGATTGCGTATAGCGAGTATTAAGCCTGTTGACGGTTGGTTCAATTAATGACGGGTCAACATCATCTTAGGGGTGGTGGGCCCGGGTGTTAAAGACCGAATTGGGAGATGCAAGTTGGACTTGCAAGGCGGAATGTGTTCCCGCTTCTTTTTATCCGAGTTGTAGGTTCTCATATTATTGGGATGCAACAAAGATAGGAAAGGAGATCCCAGATCTTGCTAGAGATATAATGGTAAGAATATCTCTTACATTGAAAGTGATTAAGGGAATGAACTTTCAGTGTTGACAAGGCAAGACAACTTTGATATAAAAATTCCTAAATCAAAGTAAAACATGTATATATAATATATATACACTTATGCAAATTTCTTATTTCAGATAATCCTTCATTAAACCCACTCAATGTTATACTCAATGATAACCAGTAAAAATATCTTGGATTGGACTCATGATCCAGATATTATACTTGCAATTGGACATATAATGTATGTGGTTGCAGTGTGCAAGTTTCCTCAACATAATGAGGAATGACAATTATGTAAGACAATAAGACATCGCCTTAGGGTTTGTATGTCTCTGTAGTCTTGATCCTTCATCAAGTGTACTTTGGAAGTGACATGTCGATGGTGATCGTAATTGTCGAATAATCCTTATAAAATAAAAGAAGATATTTTGGCATACATGTGTGCTCTAGACATTTATTCATGAATGACATGGTTCTCTGCATTATGCAGAATGGTAGCTCGAAAGAGATGATGTATTCAAAATGTTTGAATACCTACCTGAACCTAAGTCTCTAAGAGTTAAGATGTATGTAGATATGATGAGTGTCATCATTCTATTATCTATACTCTAATCATTCATGAAGCTTCATAATATTCATATTGTATGAATTTAATGAAGCATGTATAAATGTTGAAATGCTCTTATATTGAAATCCTTTGAATTCAACATAAGAGATTCTTTGTCTTAAACAATGGTTGTTTATTGATGAAGAGAGCACAGTGGAAGCATGGGTCGGACCCGAGTAAGAAGGAAAGTCAAAGAGTTGACCTACTTCTGTGACTTCCATATGATATCCAAAGAGTTGGATGAATGCCAATACTGCAATATGTTGATGTGTTGATAGTATGACTATCAAGTCTGTCTAAAATCCTTAGTGAAGGACTCAGATAGAGCATCAGAATAATCTACATATAATCATTGACTCTGACTTTATTATTTCATAAGATAAAGTCTGACAATTGTATCCCAATCTTCTAATGACATTTGCAATTGGTTGCATATATATATTAGAAGATTAGAATTTGATCTTGAGGTTTAGTAGACATCTACATGGATATTGCTGTAATTGTTATAGCAATCTCTGTTGGATAGATAGACTTCATATTCTCAGTGGGAGAGCCCTTAGTCTTAGAGGATTTCTCTATGACCTAGATATTAGAATACCCTCATTGTTTGTTTCTAAATGTTGGAAATAAACATGAATTCTGAGATAGAACTGTCATAAAGAGTTATGATGGAAATATTTCAGATAGTAATCTAGCATCTAGTGGACTCCACAAAATTAGAAAATTAATGAATGGTTCATTAAGATTTCTAGTACTGAAAATCAAACCTTATAAGATCAATAAGAGGATGAAGATCATTTGACAATGATCTGGCATCAAGTCTTGGACATATGTCTGCTGATGTGATCAATAGACTAGTAAGATATGAAACTTTAGAATGTCTAAAATTTCAAATCTTGCATACTTATGAATATTGTATTCAAAGTAAAATGTCCAATACACCCTTCTCTGGGAATGGTGTTAGATGTCGAGGTATTCAAGATCTCATACATATTGATGTATGTAGATCATCTATATCATAGTAAACATTATGGATATGTAATATCTATTGATGATTACGTATGATATGAGATTTCTTCTCTTCACCTGAGAAACCTTTGAAATGTTCAAAGATTTCACAATTTTGGTTTAGAACCAAAGTTTGAAGAAAGATGAAATGAATTTGATCTAACCTAGGTAGCTTGTACCTATTAGATAAAATTCAAAGAATACCTTATGGAGATATGAATATCATTTCTATCTCACTCCTCCTGATAAACCTGAACTCAGTAGAGTTATAGGGAGATACAATTGGATCATGTGTGACATGATTTGATCAATGATGAATTTTTAGCATAATTATCCCTTAGTTTCCAGGTATATATGTGTAGTAGAGACTACAATATATATCCTTAATAAGGTTCCATGCATGTGAGACTGGAATCTAGCACTTGAGAGTGCTACTTCATTAGAAAAATAAAGGATGGTATTGGATACCTACTTTATGACCTTAGAATTCTTAAAAGATCTCATCTCTGAGAATGTGATTCTTGGAGGATTGAGACTCTTGAGAATCAAGATGAAAATGAAGTGAAGGAACTCATTTAATCTTGAAATGACAATGAGGCTCCTGAAATCGGAAACTAAAAGGGACAATTAAAGATGAAGCACTAATACCTCTTCAAATGAGTTTGAGGATGTATTCCATGTGTCAGCCAAGTCTGACAATGATCGGACTTCATGTGATGAAGCTCCTAAGGATCATGACATGGAAAGATGGATATTAGCAATAAAGTCTAAAGTAGACTTCATATACAAATGTTGTATATGGACCCTCGAGGATCCACCTATAAGGGTTAGACCCATTAAGGTGTAAATGGATCTTCAAGAGAAGAGGGAACCTGATGAGAAGGTAGAGACCTTCAAAGCTCGGTTCGTAGTCATAAGCTACACATCGGAAGAGAAGACATTGCTTGCAATGAGACTTGCTCTTCAGTGACCATGCTTAAAATCATCAGAATGTTGCTAACCTTAGCTACACAACTTGACTATTGCATCTTCAAGATGTAAGTCAAGATTGCATTCCTCTAAGAATACCTCTCTCAGGATATTCACATGAAGTAGCCCCAGGCTTTCATGGTTGAGGAATGCAAGGTGTGCAAGCTAAAGAAACTCCATCTATGGACTCAAATAAGGTTCTTGTTGTTGAACATAAGATTTGATGAAATTATAAATGTTATGATTTCAAATAGAATCTTGATGTACCATGTGAAGCTTAGTGGGAGTGCCATTGTATTCATCGTGCTAAATGTAGATAATATCCTAATCATTTGGAATGATATAAGGATGATAATAAGTGTTTTATAGACTGGCTATTCCACACCTTGAGATACGATCTCAAGAATACCTCTTAGATCTTAATTCTGAAGTTGTTCAGAAGCAAAGAAAAAAGGGTATTGGGACTGTCACATTTGTAGTACACCTTGGACATATTCCATTCTTGGAAATTCCAAGAAAGGCTTCCTTCCTTGAGATTTGGTACTGACCTATCTAAAGGAATAGCACCTCAAAGAGTTGAGGAAGTGAATGCTAGAACTGCTTGCACTTGTGCATCGGTTATGAGAAGCTTAGTGTATGCCAGATGTGAACAAAAGTCAAATATCTGCCATGCAGTGGGAGTGGTAAACTGTTACTAATCCTACTATGGAGAAAGAACACTTGATTGCAGTAATAATAATAATATCTTCAAAGATGACAAGGCTTTAGAGATAGTGATCTCTAAGTCTTATCTTCAAGAGCTTAAGACTTTATAGATAGAGATCTAAAAGGTCTTAACTGTGGATACCTTGAGAGATAGTGATCTCCCGGAATAAGGGTATTCTGATAAGGATTATGAAAATACTGGTTATAATAGTTATTAAGCAATAGTGTCAAAGACACTATAACTGCTTTGACTAGATTGAGTATTGGTTGCATTAGATGCAACATTCGCATTGGATGCGAGCACTGTTACCTAGGGATATGCAAGTGCCGTAAAAGGACTTGGCATAGTCTTTTGGGAACAGAGTGACTGATCAGCTTACCTAGCTATTTCTAAATAGCCTATGATTGTCACATGAGTGCGGGTTTAAATGATTAGCCCTTTAATGGCTCTTTGGGCTAGTGGGAGATTGTTGGACATGTGAGCCCACGGCGAGCCATTATGCAATAAATGTTATTGCGAATATCATTCCCTGATCTGAAAGGAAGAATAAATAATTTGCATAATAGGTCCCTCTGTACAATTAGGGTTATGTACCATGGCTATCTTAATGATCATACAGCTGTTGATTCAGTTATTGAATCATAGAGGCTGGTGCTTGGATGAATATCTAAAGAGTTAGATTGAGGACTCATCAAGCACCGTCAAAAGATTGTTAAGATGTGATCTCCAGCCTGAGTAGGAGATGGCAATCCTTTCTCACATAGGCTGATATCTGACCGACCTCTTGATGCAGGTCCTCTGCATAGGAATAGAGATTCGGAAGTGTCAGATTAGTTAGGTCAATGGGTTGACTTAACGAGATCGAGATAACCTAAGTCCTATGTTGAATGCTGTCACAGCATAGGCACGCATCCTCTGACCGGAGACAGATGTATTACTATATGTCTGAGTATGTACATTTGACAGACCAATAGGTTGATGGCCTAACCAAGGTCTATACACCGGCGCGTTGGTGTGCATATAAGGGCATATGAGTAATACGATCTCTCAAAGGGATCATACAGGTTCACTACTGAACCGGAAGACATGAGCTCACTCATGAGATATTGGGAAGAATCAAATTCCGTGCACGGTCGTCTTGCTTTGGAAGCTTGACTGAATTTGTAGGTTTGATATATACTTTTGGAAAGTATATGATCAAGACCTAGGTATGATATATGCTTTTGGAAAGTATATGATCGATACCTAATCCCAATGATCAAATGAGAAACTTAGTGATCAAACCCTGAAGAAGACAGTGTAAAATTGATCTTGATCTTCGGGTTGACCATGGGTCTTCCAGTATGCAGGATGTACAGGTATTGGGAATACCTGAAGGGTGATGTGATCATAAACGATTGTATATCCATGACGCTTCCATTCCGAGGGAGTGATGAAACAGGTCTGGATTTTAGTGACTCCTTTCAGTAGAGAAGCAATCCGATCTTAGTCCAAGTGTTGGACATTGGTCTGAATGAGATTCAGATCCAATGAGAAGATTGGATTTGCGGTCTTGATTTAATCAAGCATCTGTGGGAGGTCCGTAAGATCTGGATTTGAGATAAGATCTCAACATCCAAGTCACTATACGTGGAATAATACAATCGCCCTGTCCTTATCTCCAAGTATCTGCGGAGAAAGCACATTATTCTTGAAAGGGTTCAAGAATAATTCATTTGATGAAATGTATATCCAAGTAAGGACTTGATGAGATTTAATTATCAAGCATAATATGAATATGATTCATATTATTATCCAAGATAATTAAATGAGATTTAATTATCAAGGATTAGAGAATGTGGATAATACTATCCATGATATATGTGTATTATAAATATGATTTATAATATGTATATATAAGAGAGAGAATTTATGTAAATAGCATTTGTTAATTAATAGTGTGAATTGGATTCACATTTGTTAATTAATTGGAAATGCAATTTACTAACTAGTTTGGGTTGTGAATATGATTCACATAATTTTCAATGGCAAGATTGAAATATTCACAAATTAATTTTGGAATTATTTTGGTGGATATTTATTGTAATTGAGGAATAATATAATAAATAAAATGGAGAAATCAACCACCCTCATGGGTGGCGTCACCCATGAAGAGTTCATGGGTGACGCCCCCCCCCCTTTTTAGGGGTTGGTTAACTCCACCTCATTTGTTATATTATCTCTTGATTAATTGTTGTTATTGAACAACAAATCCTAGCCATTGATTTATCATGGACCAAGCATAGCCCTTGGATCCATGTGTCCCATGGATTGAGATCCATTGGATCCTAAACTAGTATATAAGGAGGGCTAGGGTAGCCTCTCCATGGTACATCATTAAGAGTTGTACAAGGTGACAACTCTCTCTCTCTCTCTTTCTCATTCTCGCCCTCTCTCTCTTTCTCTTCTCCATTAAGTGGCCGTCCACTTTGTGTTGAGAAAGGAGAGACTCTCGGCTTCTTCTTCGACGACTCGTAGATCTCCATCTTCTTTGGAGTTTCTTACTCTAAAGGAAGACGACGGATTTCGTTTGACGAAATCGGGGGAGCCATCGCTTGGATCTTCATCGAGGATTGCGGGAAGGAACGTGACTCATCATCGCGCCCGCAAGTGCGTTCTTCGTGGATCGGACTTAAGATAGGAGGATCTCTACTTTGGGATCTCGCGATCACAACCACGCTTCAAGAGGTATTCCTTGTACTTTGTGGTTTGATGAAACGATCCGAGAAGTGTTCTCGTGATCATGTGGTTTCATCTTGAAAGTTAAAATTTTAATTTCCGCTGCATCTAGCATCTAGTACGACTAGTTGCTCCGATTGCATACGATGCGATCGACACGCTTCCGTGATGCGCTTGAGGATACTCAATATCCTTCACAATCATCAGGCAATTGGATCAGAATTTGAAACTTTCTCATACACGATCCTATGTTTGGGATGTTACAACATCCTCCACTTATGTTCGCAACATCATCATTGTGATATGACCCATCATTTACTCCCAGTAATAGTAGTGGTTGCATGCTTCAAACTTAGGTCTGCTTCTGGTCCCTTTCGACTATCAGAGAGAATCCTCTCTAATATCATTTGTAACATCTTAGGCTTAGGTTCCCATACCGTTATCGAGGAAAACTGGTCCTGAAAACCTGTCGCGTTCAGGTCCAATCAGACCTATTGACAAATACCTAAAATGCTTAAGCCCATGTTGCAAAATAGTAATTCCGCACTCCTAGAATCAACTCTCATACTTTGTGAGTTTTAGATGCAGGATTATGTCTTGGAGTGGTATGTTATAACCCTCCCCCACCTAAATTCACAATATCCTCGTTGTGATATGACCCATCAATTATATTCATTTATGAAAGAAAAAAGATATTGGTCAAATATGCCATGGAAAAGTTTATTTTTGTGGTTGAAATACATATTTCCATGATAATTTTTGAGATTGATGAGAAAAAAGACATTGAGTGATTATATAAGAGAACTTACGATTTTGATATGGTCGTAGTAGAGGAAATGCTGCACAACTAAAGGTTTTTAGAAGCTGATGTTCTAGTTGGGTTGTTGGGACAAAAGAAGGGTATATTATTTTGGAGGAATTCGATTGGCATTCTGTTAAAGAGGTATTTTTCCATGAAGAAAAAAATGCTACTATAAATATAGTAAGGAAGCCTGAGCAAGTTGGGTCATAATAGTGTTTATAATGTGTCAAATTTCCCTTTAGCAGTTCATTTTTGTTCATGTAAACAAGGACACGAAATTCGATTAGTATTAATACCATATTTTTTAGAAAAGATCTAATAGGTCGGTGTTCACACTATTCATATGATTGAATACTTTTTATCTTTGAGTGAATTAATGTTCTAGTTAGTCAATCAAATCTCTAAAGATGGTGGCATATCACTTTATTTAAATTGGGAGAAACCAATGATCCTATTGCTTCATGGAGTAGGTAACTTACCTACTCTACTTTCTTTCTTTTTTTCAATTTTTTATTTTTTTGAAAAATACTTCCATGGATTTTCATAACTATATCCCTCTAATATGTCATTCAAATTTTGTCAGAAACAAAGACTCCTACGGCCTCCATCCAGAACATGAAAAATACAACATATTTGTGACCGTTTAAAAAATGACTGTCTGGATGGAGGTCGTAGAGTCTCTGTTTCTGATGAAATTTGAATGACATATTATAGGAATATGGTTATGAAAATTCATGGAAGTATTTTTCAAAAAAATAAAAAAAGTGAAAAAAAAGAAAATGAAGTAGGTAAGTTACCTACCCCATGGAGTAGGATCCCTTTTCTCAACCAATAATACTTTTGAGAAATTATCAATATATATGATAACATATTTATAGTGAAAGACAAAACTACGCTAGCCTAGGTTCCCATACATCTGTGAAGACAAGTTTAAAAGGAAATTATACTACATTGCGGAAGGAAATGTAGCTTTCATAACTTTTCCTACCATGCACTTGGAGCATTTATGTAACGGCATGGCTAATTTAGGGGAAAAAATCAAATGAGATGAATTAGACTAAATGAATTTAATTAATATATCAAATTCTCTCGTTATCAACTTTAAAACCCCAAGGACTCTGTTCCCCTCACGTCATCATATCTTGCAATTTTAGAGAGAGTTAGAGAGAGAGAGAAAGGGTTATCTTACCGGCATCCCTCTTCGTCATAGGAGAAGGCGGCGTCGAATCCGAAGAGGAGGAGAACACAGATTCGTGACCAAAAGGAGGCGCGACAACTGCAACGGGTAGAGATAAGCTTTGGATCAAGGTATGCATCGGTCTAGGTTTTCGTATAAATATTGATTACGTTAAAATCGATCTCTCGTATGTATCGGCTTTAAGATTACGTATATCCGAGATACGATATATGCATGTTTGTATTGGATTCGTAGGATCATTAGAAAACTCTTGAATGTCAGCTTTAGATCGAATCAAATACATACATACGTTCTGGATCATCTTAGCAATCACAACAAAAAAATGGCTTAGGCATTGTAGTAGTCATTATCTATATCTATATTTTGAAATAAAGAGATTAAACAAAATACTTTCAGTTATCTTTGTATAATACCGTAGATACTCATATCCATTCCATGTTTTTGGCATACATATGAATCCGCCATCATTCTATTATTCGATAGTGTGTTTTTCTGCAATTTTGAAGTCTACCAGATCAATTACTCACTTTATATACACATGATATTTTTCGTTAAACTAAAATTTTTTCCAATCTCGGATTAGCATTGAAAACCTTTGAAGAGGCAGTTAGCATAATCGGGGATTTTTTTATATTTTATTTATATAGCACAATAAATGTGTGATTAAAAAACTGTTATGTCTGCCACCTTGATCCCGGTAACGCAAGTTTTGAAAATCAAATTTCATTATACAAAGTTAATTTGGGGTATAGAATCAAGTCTCTTGATAATGCTATCTGTTGTTAAAATTATCATGTAGTAGACATTCTATATAAGTATATCGAATAATGCTAACGTGGTTATTTAGACCATCATATTGAGAACTTTATTAAACAAAATGTTATGAGTCATTATTTCACATGCACACTTATTGGACTATTTTTTTCTTTATTAAAGATATTTTGGTCACTTTCATTAATTAGTATAGAAGTTGGAACTTTAAGGAGAAACTAGGAATGCTACGTATGTTAAGAAAAATATGCATATCAATGGATTTGGATATTGCCAAGCAATTATACCTTGTTCAATTTCAGTATTATAAGAATAATGTGTTTCGTTGATAACAGGTAAGATTTTATATGTGCCCATTTGAGTTTTGGTGAGCACCAAACGTGGGCGCGCCACGTGTATTTCTAATTTGAATGGGTGTCTATTTCGAAGGAGCACGGTTTTGGAAGGATATTAATATGTTTGAGCATTTATATTTCCAATTATACCGAGTCCTTAAAAAAAGGAAGACTGTTTTAGAAAGATAAATTCAAATTATTAATTTCGTACCGAAGAAATAGTCATTGTATATTTGATTAGTAATGTATATATTGTACTCAAGTAATTATGTGTTACGAGATCAGTAATACTGAAACCTTTGTCAGTATTTTATATCTGTAATATTACATTGTACAGAGATCAGTAATTGATTCATGTTACTCAAGTAACATATTCAGTTCTCAAGTAATTATTGTTGTCAGATCATTAATTAAGTAGAAAACTACTAATGTCCATACAATGATTACTGATTACAAATGTTCATTTTTACTGAACTCATTTTGATTGTTACTAATGTTATATTTACTAAATCATTTGAGTGTTACTAACGCACCTCTTATTTACTTGTATAATCTTTTTAGTGATTCCATTTTGTTTGTTTGTTGTTACTTAACTTTATATCATTTTGACTGAATCTGATTTGGAAGACAACATTCTGAATATAATTGATTCAGTAAGAATGATAGGAGAACAAGTAACACTTAACAAAATGTATGTAACATGGGCAAATGGCATAAGTAACTTGGTATAAATGAAAATACATGTATGCAAGTAACTTTCACGTTTGTCTCAGTAACTTTCAGGTTTGTCTCAGTAACTTTCACATTTGTCTCAGTAAAAAATATACAT
This sequence comes from Ottelia alismoides, assembly GCA_037367405.1. Taxonomy (NCBI): domain Eukaryota; kingdom Viridiplantae; phylum Streptophyta; class Magnoliopsida; order Alismatales; family Hydrocharitaceae; genus Ottelia; species Ottelia alismoides. Next base: position 60,232 of record JAZKJV010011084.1, read on the forward strand.
ATGTCTCATGATTCAAATCCAATTGCAGGTCATTCATCGTTGTTTCTTCTGATATGATGCTCTACGATCCAATGTTTCATTTTTTATTTTTTATATCCACGAATGATGTTGTGAGTTGTAAAACATCAGAAGTATTCCAGCATCTGACATACCTGAAATAAAAATGAATTAGTAAACCAGTAGTTGAAGTTGTAAGAACTAAAGAGGGAGCAGTAACAATTATGTAGGTAATAGTAAATTAAAATATCATCTCAGTAAACAATGTAATAACATTAGTAACTCAGTATATTTTCAAAGTAAAGGCATGAAAAGTAACAATTGTGTTAACGATGGTAACATAAAATATCTTATAAGTAAACTAAGTAAATACATTAGTAGTTCTGTATAAAAGATTTAGTAAGAATGACAAACTAACAAGTAATACGTAGTGCTTTCTTAAGATACATAAGTAACTAGCGATTGATAATGAACCAGTAAGAATAATATATAGAAAAGTAATTCATGCCATATTGTCAGTAACTTTGACGAATGCATTAAGTAACTTAATATGATTTTTTTAATAATTTGACTCAGTAACATAATGCGATATAAGTAATTTTTAAGGATTCAAAAGTAATAAAATTGAACATGATTCTTCTGAAGAAGAGTTTTCATGATACAAATCCAATTGCAAATCATCCATCGTCGATCCTTCTCATATGATATTCTGACGATCAAAATCCAATAAAGAATCATTGTTTACCATTGCTTCTGAGATATCATGATTCAAATACAATCGCAAATAATCCATCACGTTAAAAACTGAAATCGAAACCTCAATATATTAGCAATGAAATTAAAACTTGAACATAAATATTAAATATTCCCAATACCTTTTATTCGAATACAGCTATCGTCGAAAGAATCAACAACAAATTTTTTTTCCGTGAGATCGATCGATCGCAGAGCTCCAGAATTATGACAGATCGTTCAAATGAAGTTGCCATACAATATGCTACCAAAACGATACTATTACTAAATATGGAAATCATTAAATTTAAAATTAATCGATGCTAAAAACGTGAGATTGGAAGTTAATATCGGATTGAAAGTTAAGATCGGACGGTCAACAAAGATGGGCGCATGGAAACTCAAATGGGCCCTGTGCGCATTGGATAATTATCCTATATATATATATATATGGAAAAAATGGGGCTGCCCCCGCTCCATTTTTCGGCGTTTTTTTTTTTTGAAAAAGAAAACCATTTATTCATCCATATATCCCTCCTACAAGCTATTCGAATTTCATCAGAAACAGAGACTCCTACGGCCTCCATCTCGATGATATCGATTTAAAAAAATCCTGTTACCGTTAAAAAATTACTGTCCGGATGGATGCCGTAGGAGTCTCTGTTTCTGACGAAATTCGAATGGTATATAGGAGGGATATAGGGATGAATGTAAATGGTGTTATTTTTCAAAAAAATAAAAAAATTTTGCCCAAATAACGCGGGGGCAGCCATGTTGGCTGCCCCTAGGGGGCAGCCACATATGACCCTATATATATAGAGAGAGAGAGAGAGAGAGAGAGAGAGGGAAGGGGATCCTACTCCACTCTCTTTTTTCAATTTTTTTATTTTTTTAAAATTCTTCCATGGATTTTCATAATTATATCGCTCTAATATGTCATTCAAATTTCCGTCAGAAACAGAGACTCCTACGGCCTCCATCCAGAACGCGAAAATACAGCAAATCTGAGACCGTTAAAAAATGACTGTCTGGATGGAGGCTTGTAGGAGTCTCTGTTTCTAACGAAATTTGAATGACATGTTAGAGGGATATAGTTATGAAAATTCATGGAAGCATTTTTCAAAAAAAAATAAAAAATTTTGAAAAAGAAGAAAATGGAGTAAATAAGTTACCTACTCCATGGAGTAGGATCCATTTTCTCATATATATATATGACATATGTCGTACATGTTAATTGTTTACTCTATAAGCATGTGTTCAATGGAATGATGATGGGTTGTAATATTAATTTATATGGGTGGACGTATTAGCACCAATCTATTATTAGAGCAATGAAGAAAAAAGAGAGCATAAAATAGGTGGTTTAACTCTACCCAGAAAAAAAAAGAGAAAACTTTGATAACCTTAAATACAGACTCATAAGGAATCACATGGACGACCGTAAGGGGTCTAAGGGGTCGTGTTAATGTCGCAAGGGGCAACGCCGCAAGGGACGTATGGTTGCAAGGAACCACGGAGGCAAAAGTTAAGTCCTCTACAGTTGTAGCTACACTGTCATGTCATGCCATGGACCGCAAGTGCCAGCGGTTGAAAACGTATAACAAGATACATAAATGAATGTTATGCAAGAAAATGGTTTATAAGGGTAAACCATCATGAAAATGCAAGAAATGGTTTAATAAGAGAATAAAACCGTCACGTGTTATACAATATTTAGTTTAAGAAAGTTAAACCATTAAAGTCATGGGGGCTAATATGTAAAGTGATTTATATGTTCTATAAGTATGTAAATTGCTTGGTATTTTATAAAATATGCCCACAAGTTGAAGCAAATGGTTATCATTACCACTTATGCAATTTACCTACTTTACATGTATATTCATGTTTATGAAAGAAACTAAACTACACATGATAGGGATCGAACTTAGACATGCATGGGAAATATCTAGGCACGGAATGACGTGTATACATGAAAATCCAAATACATGATTAATAACGGATCAAGGGCGTTAGAATACCCATGCATGGACCCCGATACATATTAGGCATTAGGCTCATACAAATTATGTTTTTCAATTTCAGGTGAAGAACAGGGTTGATTGCATTTTCTGTATCGTGCTAGCAGGGCCGTCCCTGAGCCTAGTTTGAGAGTGTAATGGCCCAGGGCCCCATCAACATTAGGGGGCCATTTTTATATTTATCCAACTTTTAGCTAAGGAAAAAAATAACATATGTCCTTATGAGACCTTAGAGAATCAAATTATTAGTAAAACAACTTACCGAAAAATGAGCTCTTGTGGAATCAGATTTTTTGATGAAACAAGTCGTTGAAAAACGAGTCCTTATGGAGTCGATTTTTAGATGAAACAACTCATCAAAAAATGAGTTCTTATAGAATCAAATTTTCAGTGAACAACTCAATGCTAAAGTCAAAAATTTTATGGAATTATATAAAGGTACATTGTTCATCGATTTTTTTAATAAAGACCCCAGGGCTTACGACATGCCAGGGACGGCACTGCTGGGGATAGTTACAAGATTTTAGGAATTTTCACAGGTCATAAAGGATCAATGCAATAAAAAAAGCACTTGTTGGATTAAACCTATTGAATAGAACAACTTTCTTGATATAATAAACTAGCACAAACTTGGTTTTTTTTAAGGCCTAAGATGTTAAACAATAGAAGGATGTGCAAAACCCAATATTTTTATATTTCCCTTATCAGAATCAAATAAAAAACTAAGCATTATAAGTGTAGCACGGCTTGACAATTCTCTTTCACTTTCGATTGAATTTTAAAAAATGCAGATTGAATTTAAACGGCAATGATGAGGGTGATCAAAAGAATTAGAAAAATAATACAGGCACTGTAACACTCGTACTCCTATATATAGTACCACATTTAAAACCCACAAAGTGTGGGTGTGGTTTATAAGTAGCGGCGATTACTACTTGACAACTTGGACTTAAGCATTTTGAGTGGTTGTTAACGGATTCATTTGGTCCCGAACTTAACAATTTGTCAGGATCAGTTTTCCTCGATAACGGATTGAAAACCTAAGCCCGTGACATTACATGCAAACCTTTAAAAACACAAGTTGAAACTAATTAATAAGAAACATTGCCCTGACTTGTGAAACAACCACAGAGAGCTCATGATAATAACTAATACTACCCATTAAAATCCGTGAGACAACTTTTGCCCAATTCTCCGGGACGATAAAAAAAGAAACAATAAAATATAAAGACCTGCAGACACTTTAAGATTTGTTCAAGAACGAGGGCGGCGAAGATGGAGCTCTAATGTCTATCCCTGGCTATTGAAGCGGATGCTAGCATCGCGAGCTTCGGCAAAGCGGCTAGAAGTGAGATTGACGAGCTCTAATACCAATCAATGATCGAAAGTATGCCGTCTCCAACTCCTTCATTAGATAGAATGAGAGATCATTAAGGATTTTAGGTTATGGATTGGAAGGGGTCTCCCGTAGAGTGAGGTTCCGTTGATGGTTTCATTCCCCTCCGTGTTAGAGGTATTATAGGAGTAAGCTCTTGAAATGTTTGCCTCATTCCCTCACGTCCTCGGTAGTTAGGGTCTCAGTGAGATACGACTTTGCCACAACCCCTACAACAAAATTGAGCTATAGTGATATTTTTTTCAAAATCCATCACTAAATTAACCATTGTTAAATATATAACAATGATATTATTCATTTTGAATTTAGTTTTCATTCTCGAAATTAGCAACGAATATCATATATGTCGTTATATCACTAGCAACGGTCCACATAACGACGCTTATTCGTTGCTATTTTAAAATATCAACAAATCATTGCTATGTTTTTAGTTCAAAATTTAAACGATTAATTATAAGTTTGAAAAATAGCAACGGATAAGCATCGCTATGGGGACCGTTGCTAATGATATAACGATGTATATGATATTTGTCGCTAATTTCGAGCACGAAAACTCATTTCGCAACAAATAATATCGTCGTTATATATTTAACAACGGCTAGTTTAGTGACGGATTTTGCAAAACCCGTCACTGTAGCTCAATTTTGTTGCGGTGAACCGTCGGAGGTGGTTGCTTGACCATGCGGTCAACAGAGTCATTCCTGAGCCTCGTCCCAAGGTGCAATGGCCCAGGGCCCCGCAATTTTGGGGGCCCATTTTTAAATTGACCGCATCTAGTTAGTTTTTGTTATTCTTATTTCAAATACTAGGGATGAAACGGATCATATATGCCTATTTCTATATCCATATCGCTTCATCTCTCGAATACGAATACGGATACAGATATGATTCGGATATGGATTAAGGAAATTGTATCCTTAAACATACGGATATAGATACAAATCAGATATTTATTGAATCTGAATATGGATCGAATAAAGAGCGAACTCGAATACAAATTAAATAAAGAGCTAATCCAAATATGAATCAATGAAAGAGTGAATCCAAATATGGATCAAATAAACATGGAATCCAAATACAAGTTTATTAATGATCAAATACGAATACGAATTGATATTTAATCAAAGTTCACACGATTTTCAAAATTGACAATGAAATATAAATAAGTTGCATCGTGACAAAAGGGATCGTCGAGGTGACATGCGTTCTTAACGAGAAGTAAAAAGAGGATATAATTTCGTAACTTTTGTTCGTGCCCGTCCTCAAATAAACGGAAGTTTATTAATATCATTGATATATTATATTATATTATATTATATTATATATAATACTAATATAATAACATAGGGTTGTGTGTTGTATTATATTAACTAATATATAAAATAATATTAAATGTTTATTTTGATATCCGGATCCGAATATTCAAGTCATTACCATATCTGCATCCATATCCGAAAAAGTTTTACAATTCATATCCATATCCGATCCGTATTCGATTAAAATTTGGATACATATATCCATATATGGTAATTTTTTGAATAATGTAAGTGGATATTCGAATATATCCATATTTGTTTTCATCCTTATCAAATACAAACCCAATGTCTAAATGACTACACAAGTTCATTAATTATTTACATTTGCATGTGTCATTTTGACTCTTCATATTCCTAAAGGTCTAAAAAGCCTTTGGGTTCCCCAATGCCACACTAATATCTTAAAGATAAGACCCCACATTGAATTTAAATATGTCCTTTGGAGACAAATATGACCTCCTCTTGTGATTTGTGATTTCCGCCACTACTGCAATTTCTTCTCCTTTTCAATTATGACTAGTTGTTGTTGTTGGGCACCCGCAAATCACGACCTCAGTTAATGGTATTTTTTATATTTGTGCATTGTAATTTTTCCTTTAGATCTACAAATCACGGTTATTTTTTGGATTCACACATCTACTCACCATATTTGTGTAATTGTAAATAATCTCTTATCTTTTTTCTAAGAAATAACAAAATTGAAAGTTATTACACATTATAGGGGATTGAGAATGTATCGTTAACCACTTGAATTATTGTTATCTTTTTTACAAAAAAATCCATCTCTCATTGCTCAATCATAGGACATATGTTTCATTTTTCAAATTTTTTTATTGTCATTATAATCAGTTTTATATTTGTGATAAGAATATTTTATAGTTGGATTGTGAATAACCATCAAATAATCTTTTTAGGTAACTTATTTTGTTTTCCATAAAATTAAATCTTTATTATTTAATTTAGGTTTCAAGATTAATGCTAGTTGTGATTGAGAAGCTATTTTATTAACATATATATGTTTAGATCTTGGACTGTTAATAGAAACTATCAGCCTGGCCTGATTACCACTGTCAAATAAAAAAACTACCGAGTTGATTATTTTTTTTCCATAACTATTATTTTATTATTTGTTTAAATAATGTATTATTTTTATTGTATTTAATTATTTAGTGCTTCTTGCTTGAATAATATTATTCCCTAACCTCATTTTTTCTGACCCATATGATATGGAAAATTGACATTAAGAGATGAAATCTTAATTTTATAAATATATGTGCTTCTGTGCTTGAACGTTCTCAAAAATCCGAACTTAAAAAAACAATTTCGTACATTTTTTGCTAGCTATTGCCCATAGCTTTTGTTTATATTTATGTTCCTTGAGTTGCATTATATCCGTAGATGCCTATTTCGATTGTAGAAATTGTTTTTTTATAATTTTAATTCATTACTTATTGTTTGATGCTCGTTGATCATAACATACATAGTTCTTTGTAAAATTTAAAGAACTTTATTTATAAGATATTTACAAAATAAAAAATTGAATTATTTTTTTATAGGAGCCCTTTTCTTCTCTTTTGCCTAGAGCCCATGAAATATCAGGGACGGCACTGCGTGCTATGAGCTCATTGAGATTTCTGACATGGTACGAATTATCTTGTGAAGATCTAGTGGATATCTGTATGCCCACAGGAACCATCGAGTTGTTATTTTTTTTTAAATTCTAGATTAATTATTTTTTTTAAATTCCCTAGTTCAGAGTTGTAATAATGGAACTCTAGTTTGAATGGACATTTATGAAGTCAATATTTTTCCCTGCTCATTGTGTGCCATTCATTTATTTTTGGTAACGATTCGGTCGTGCGATCAACTATCGCATGCTTCCGCTGATTGTCACGATCCATTCCGTTACAAATGGTATCAGAGCTAGAGTTCCTCTGGGCATAGGATATCCACAATTCTTAGTGATCTAAGATTTATGTATAGAGAGATTTAGTATCACAACTCATTGACCTTGTCAATTTTGAATCAGATGCCTCCTCGACGTGCAATTGAAGCCATTGGAGACCGTGACTCATCGACGAGCCAAGAGACCGTTATGGGTATGCAGAGACAGATGCTGGAGTTAATGATACTAATGGTCCCACAACAGAAGAGTCAAGCATCTAACTCAGGTGGACTGACTCTAAAGACCTTCATTCAGCATGATCCGCCCACTTTCAAGGGTGAGCACGAGCCGGAAAAAGCTGAACATTGGCTAATGGAGATGGAACTGACTTTTGAGGCAACTGATTGTCCTTAGGAAAAGAAAGCGATCTTTGTGGCATGTCGTCTACGGGACAACGCAAAGGAGTTGTGGACTTCATGCAAGGGAATCTACTTTTCGGAGGCTCCAGTCATTAAGTGGGATGATTTTGTTGAGCGCTTCACCGAGCGTTACATCCCTGAGCATGCTAAGGATGCTAAGCGTCAATAGTTTATAAATCTTCAGCAGGGAAACACGAGGTCGAAGAATATGCAGCAAAATTTTAAGAATTGGAGAAGTATGGCAATGGTATCTGTGCCAATGAAAAGCAACAAGCCAGAAAGTTTATAGAAGGCCTGAATGCGGGACTGAACATTAAAGTGCTTACTAGAGGTCCCACAACCTTATCTGAGGCGGTTGCAGCAGCAGTGGAGGTTTTGTAGTGTATACAGATGCATCAGGCACCGGACTCGGGTGTGTTCTTATGCAAAATGAGAAAGTCATTACTTATGTCTCACGGCAGCTAAAACCGCAAGAAAGGAACTACCCAACTCATGATTTAGAGTTAGCAGCGGTAGTCTTTGCTCTTAAAATTTGACGGCATTAGCTATACGGTGAACAATTTGAGGTGCTCAGTGACCATAAGAGTCTCAAATATATTTTCTCTCGGAAGGAACTTAATCTAAGACAGTGACGCTGGCTGGAATTCCTAAAAGATTATGACTTCGTCATCAATTACCATCCGTGGAAAGCAAACGTCATAGCAGATGCATTAAGTAGAAAATGGGAAGGTATACTGGTTAGTTTAAAACTTCAATGGAAGATGATGAAGGATTTTGAAGATTGGAAGCCTTTCCTGAGTGGATCGAGAAAGATATCATTTACAGCGCTCAACATTCAACCAGAGAATATTGGGAAGATCTTTACTGCACAAAAGGTAGATGCTGATCTTCCTAAATTATAGAAGCATCTAAAAAGGAAGCTCTGATTTCACCATCGGAACAGATGGAGCTATAAGGTACCGCAGCAGATTATGGATTCCTAGTGATATTGAGTTGAGGCAGGAGATTCTTGATTAAGCACATAGATCGATGTACACTATTCACCCAGATACCATGAAAATGTACAAGGATCTGCAATGGAACTTTTGGTGGCCAAAGATGAAGAATGACATCGCAAAATTTGTTGCTAGATGCTTGGTATGTCAGCAGATCAAGATTGAACATCAGCGTCCAGCAAGACCTGTTCAACCCTTGGAGATACATGAATGGAAGTGGGAGCACATAACGGTGGACTTTGTCACCGGTCTACCCAAGACCACAAAACATCGTTATGACACCATATGGGTGATTGTTGACCGATTAACCAAATCGTCACACTTCCTACCTATCCGCTTGGATCAGTCAACAGATAGTCTAGCTGAATTATATGTGAATGAAATCGTCACCCTTCATGTTGTTCCTGCATCAATTGTCTCGGATCGGGACAAACGATTTACCTCTCGTTTATGGAAGAGTTTTCAGGATGCTATGGGCACTCAACTGAAGTTTAGCACTTCATTTCATCCACAGACTGATGGTCAATCAGAAAGGACTATCCCGACACTAGAAGATATGTTGAGAGCTTGTGCTTTAGATTTTGTGGGCAGCTGGGATAGACACCTTCCATTAGTGGAGTTTGCTTACAATAATAGTTATCATTCGAGCATCAAGATGGCTCCCTATGAAGCATTGTATGGAGACCTTTGCATATCACCCTCATATTGGAGTGATGTGGGCGAGAAGCACAATTTAGGACCGGAACTTGTTCAGACAAGTAAGCAAGGTGTTGAATTAATCAGAAAGATATTGTTGGCAGCTCAAAGTAAGCAAAAATCTTATGCCGATCGTCACAGAAGAGAGTTGAGTTTCGGAGTTGGGGAGCACGTGTTCCTCAAGATCTCTCCAACCAAAGGTGTCTTACGATTTGGAAAAAAAAGGGAAGCTCACTCCCAGATACATAGGACCTTTTAAGATTCTGCAACGAATTGGAGAGATGGCATATCGTATTGCATTACCACCTCAATACTCAAAACTTCACGTTGTATTCCATGTGTCTATGCTGAGGAAGTACACTCTTGATCCTTCACATGTGATCGAGTATGAGGTCATTGATATTCTGCCAAGCTTGACCTTTGAAGAGAAACCCATACGAATCATCGATCATAGATATCATCAACTCCGTCGGCGCATAGTTCCGATGGTCAAGGTCCTTTGGCAGCACCACCAAAAGGAGGCGGCTACTTGGGAGCTGAAAAGTGAAATGCAGGAGAAGTGCCCGTAACTTTTTAGTATGCCCCTCTACTAAGAAATTTCGAGGACAAAATTTTTTTAAGGGTGGTAGATTGTAACGGCATGGCTAATATAGGGAAAAAAATCAAATGAGATGAATTGGACTAAATGAATTTAATTAATATATTAAATCCTCTCATTATCAACTTTAAAACCCTAAGGACTATGTTCCCCTCACGTCACCCTATCTTGCAATTTTAGAGAGAGTTAGAGGAGAGAGAGAGAAAGGGTTATCTTACCGACGTCCCTATTCGTCGTAGGAGAAGGCGGCGTCGAATCCGAAGATGAGGAGAACACGAATTCGTGACTAAAAGGAGGCGCGACAACCGCAACGGGTAGAGATAAGCTTTGGATCAAGGTATGTATCGGTCTAGGTTTTCGTATAAATATTGATTACGTTAAAATCGATCTCTCGTATGTATCGTCTTTAAGATTACGTATATCCGAGATACGATATATGCATGTTTGTGTTGGATTCGTAGGATCATTAGGAAAACTCTTGAATGTCAGCTTTAGATCGAATCAAATACATACACACGTTCTGGATCATTTTAGCGATCACAACAAAAAAATGACTTAGGCATTGGAGTAGTGATTATCTTATCTATATTTTGAAATAAAGAGATTAAACAAAATACTTTCAGTTATCTTTGTATAATACCGTAGATACTCATATCCATTCCATGTTTTTGGCATACATATGAATCCACCATCATTCTATTATTCGATAGTTGTGTTGTTTTATGCAATTTTGAAGTCTACCAGATCAATTACTTACTTTATATACACATGATATTTTTCCTTAACTAAAATTTTTGCCAACCTCGGATTAGCATTGAAAACCTTTGAAGAGGCAGTTAGCATAATCGGGGATTTTTTTATATTTTATTTATAAAAGCACAATAAATGTGTGATAAAAAAACTGCTATGTCTGCCACCTTGATCCCGGTAACGCAAGTTTTGAAAATCAAATTCCATTATACACATGTTTTCACTGGTTAACCTCCATTTGATAAAGTTAATTTGGGGTATAGAATCAAGTCTCTTGATAATGCTATCTGTTGTTAAAATTATCATGTAGTAGACATTATATATAAGTATATCGAATAATGCTAATGTGGTTATTTAGACCATCATATTGAGAACTTTATTAAACAAAATGTTATGAGTCATTATTTCACATGCACACTTATTGGACTATTTTTTTCTTTATTAAAAGATATTTTGGTCACTTTCATTAATTAGTATAGAAGTTGGAACTTTAAGGAGAAACTAGGAATGCTGTCTGTTAAGAAGGTTAACCATACGTATGTTAAGAGAAATATGCATATCAATGGATTTGGATATTGTCAAGCAATTATACCTTGTTCAAATTCAGTATTATAAGAATAATGTGTTTTGTTGATAACATGTAAGATTTTATATGTGAACTCCATTGGAATCAAGTTTGGATATATATATGACATATGCCGTAGATGTTAATTGTTTACTCTATAAGCATGTGTTCAATGAAATGATGATGGGTTGTAATATTAATTTATATGGGTGGACGTATAGCACCAATCTATTAGAGCAATGAAGAAAAAAGAGCATAAAATAGGTGGTTTAACTCTACCCAGAAAAAAAGAGAAAGATTTGATAACCTTAAACAAGATTTAAGGCACATACTCATAAGGAGTCACATGGACAACTGCAAGGGATCGTGTTAATGCCGCAAGGAGCAACGTCGTAAGGGACATATGGTTGCAAGGAACCACGAAGGCAAAAGCTAACTCCTCTACAGTTGTAGCTACACTGTCATGTCATGCCATGGATCGCAAGTGCCAGCGGTTGAAAACGTATAACAAGATACGTAAATGAATGTTATGCAAGAAAATGGTTTATAAGGGTAAACCATAATGAAAATGCAAGATATGGTTTAATAAGAGAATAAACCATCACATGTTATACATATTTGGTTTAAAAAAAGTTAAACCATTAAAGTCATGGGGCTAATATGTAAAGTGGTTTATATGTTTTATAAGTATGTAAATTGCTTAGTATTTTATGAAATATGCCCACAAGTTGAAGCAAATGGTTATCATAACTTATGCAATTTATCTGCTTTACATGCATATCCATGTTTAAGAAAGAAGCTACTACACATGATAGGGACCGAACTTAGACATGCATGGGAAATATCTAGGCACAGAATGACGTGTATACATGAAAATCCAAATACATGATTTATAACGGATCAAGAGCCGTTATAATACCCATGCATGGACCCCGATACATACTGGGCATTAGGCTCATACAAATCATGTTTGTCAATTTCAAGTGAAGAATAGGGTTGATTGCATTTTTCTGGATCGTGCTACGGGCTCATTGAGATTTCTGACGTGGTATGAGTTATCTTGTGAAGATCTAGTGGATATCTGTATGCCCACAGGAACCATCGAGTTGTTATTTTTTTTTTAATTCTAGATTAGTTATTTTTTTAAATTCCCTAGTTCAAAGTTATAATAATGGATCTCTAGTTTGAATGGACATTTATGAAGTTGATATTTTTCCCTGCTTATTGTATGCCATTCATTTATTTTTAATAATGGTTGGGTCGTACGATCAACTATCGCATGCTTCCGCCGATTGTCACGACCGTTCCATTACAATTTATTGAATTTTTAGAAAAACGATCATAGAGATTCATTCACCATAAATCATCAGGGCAAGAGTTCAATAATACAGAATTCAGAGTAGGCCCTCCACATAATTGAGAGTAGGGCCATCCACACATGTGGAAACAAGTGACAGCACGTAACCGAAAAGCAACACCAGATCCAACCACAATAGTGGTGCAAGCAGGGCATCACAGAAGCAACACAAAACCAAGAAACACAGCAAGCGTCGGGATGAGCTGCAACAAAACCAGGAAACCACCAGACCGAAGCAACAACCGAAAGCCAATGAACCCAAAAATGAAACTACATGAAAAAGTGATAGAACAGTACTCCCCCAAAAAATAAAGAAGCCACGGTTCCATCTATAACATCTATTATGCAGGAGGTGCCACCGACCACCCATTAATTTTTCTCCTTAAGATTCCAATTCTACCCTCCCCATCCAACTATCGTTCCACTACTGCCCTTACTCTTTTGCATGAATCACACCTTCCTCCCCTGTTTCCCAGCGACCACTACCGTCTAGGGCTGCCGCCGTTGCCACAACCAGCGCCCCCAACCTCCATCTTCGACCATTGCCACCTCCCCCACCTACCATGTTCACCTCCTCCAAGCCCGCCTCTCCGACTCCTCCCGTCCTCGCCGTAACGCCATCTAGGATGGCTACAAGAATGTACAGAGGCTCCAGATCTGGGCACGAACCCGATTGGGGTTTCTCCCCCAACGAATTTATTACATGATCTATAGCGATTTGGCACTGGTCTTCTCCCGGAGCATGTCCGGGGCTAGATCCGTCGTAGTTCCACTTCGGCAGCTGGCTCGGGTCGATTACGGTATCGAAAATAATCTGGTTTTTTTCATCAAGAACATGATTAGAAAAAGGTTCGATTTTTCGGAGGAGGAAGAAGAAGAGAGATCTGCTCAGTTCTCACCCTTGCTTTGCTCCTCATGTCCATTCCAGATCCACCAATCCTGTTTCCGTTTAGTTTTTATCAAACTTCGAGAAGAAGAACATAACAAAAAACCGAACCCACAAACCATGGAAACTTGTAAGAGCAAAAAGATTCCAACTTTCGAGAACACGAAACATGGACTAAGATTCTTATAGAAAACAGGGAGAGGGTGAGAACCCAACTCGGATTTGGCTGCAGAGATTCCAAAAAGGTCAACTAAAATGGATGTACCTACAAACCATGGAGAGGTCAAAACTAAACAAAGGCTCAAATGGTGAGAAAGGATTAATGATTTTTTTAAATAAAAAAATAAAGAGATGGGGGAGAACCCAACTCGGATTTGGGTGCAGAGGTTCGTAAAAGGTCAACTAGAACCGATGTACCCAGAGATCATGGAGTGCTCGAGAACGAACCAGAGTGCGAAAAGCATAGATTCCATCTCGTGGTTGCGGAGTTGGGTGAAATAAGGCTTTCTTCAACCTGGAAATCGTGACACTCCCGGAGCAGAACGCTGCGATGGGTGTCAGCGGAAAGGATTGTGGTGGAGTGATAGCTCTTAGGTGGCATATGAAAGGGTATTGTAGAGCCAGCTTCACGATGAGAAGGTCGGTCACATGCATGCCGATCTGGAAGTGTCGAAGAGAACATAGATGGATAATCATGTCGCACGGGTTGAAAGATGGCTATTGTATATTCCTTCAAGATGATATTCTCCTTTCACGTTATCTGTTGGGTAGAAAGATTTGAAGTAAGGGTTTTTTTTCTTTCGATCGATGTTTGATGTTGGGAATAGTTTTTTTAAAATGTGATTTCTATACCATGAACAAGATCTATCCTGTGAAGTTTAGGTTGCATCTTCGGTGAGGGATAATCTTCCTTGCTTTTTAGGATGGTGATAATTGTGTCCAACATGGACGTTCTTCTTCTGATGCATCCTACAGCATTGCCTGCACATGTTTTCTATCTTCATTGCGTGCACATGTTTATATCTTCATTTTTCATGTACCTAACTACTCATCACGAATTGTCTTATTTTGATAGCCAATATTGTGTATGGTGCATGCCTTTGACAAAACTAGCGAGGAGAATTACATCCCCGATATAGTCAAGGTTATGCGTAGAACTAATATTAAATCAAACAATCCCGAGATACTGAAAAGCAATTGCATCCCTTGCCTCTCTTATCTTTGGTTCTCAAAGCCGACTAGAAATCCAACCTACTTGCATCAAGATATCATAAAAGTGCATTTGGTATGTGGGTTAGGGCGGGCTAAACTGGTAGAGGGTAAATCGTTTTTTGTTTTGGTATTTGGATAGAGGGTTAAACTCGGGGAGGGTTAGAAGTGGGTTTGTTGTAATATAATTATATTGAAGTTTGAAAAAGTGAGTAGTTATTGTGATGTGATTGTATTGAAGTTCGAAAAAGGGAGTAGACGTGAAATGTTTATAATTTTTTATATGATATGATGGTATAATATATATTTTTTAGATGGAATTGATATATTTAATTTTTTAAAAAATAAAGTGGGGCCCACATAGAGAGAGGGAGTGGGTTAGAGGGAGGGGGATAAACTCTCCAAAGGGGAGTTTACCCCGGTAACCGAACGGGGGCCTAAGGGAAAGCACACCCATATAAACTCTTGAAGATAGGAACAACGAACCAATTACTCATCCTCGATTTTTAGATTTACATCACTCAAAGACGACAATTACCCCTCTCCTAACGCCGTCACTATCTCAAGAACAAGAAATAGGGGATTGCCACTGCCAAAAAGTCACTAGATGCAGCCATCGAGGGCCCCGATCGCGAGTAATGTTGTGAGGACTTTGGAAGGTCCCGCACGAGGATGGGCATGATTGGATTCTACTCCCACCCGGAGGACACCCCTGGCCAAAAAGTCAGTAGCTGTTTTCCACGAAGGCCTTGATCACGAGTAATGTTGCGAGGTCGTTTGTGACAGTCGGCATATGCAAATTGCTCTACTTTCTTATAATATTTTTCTAGAAGCAACTATACATAAAAGCTTACAATATCATATTCATATATATAATGTTAGAAAATATTGCTAACTTTTCTAGAGTTTTACTTAAAATAGACAATCATGTTATTCTATCGAAATATTTGAGATTTTAAACAATTATTTCATTGATATTTGCATACATACTTACGTATATGTATCTGGTTTTATTGGTTTACATCAGTTCGACCGGTCGGATCAGTAAATTAAGCCCACTCTGGTTTTTTCTGAGTTGGTAGAATAATGATATCATTTTGATATCATCATCGATCCCACAGGTTGGACTGACTGTCTGACTCTCTTGGACCAAATCGAAGACTTATCGCGTTAACATCCGGTCTGATTTTCAAAACCTTCGATATAAGTGTATAATTCCATGATACATGTATTAAATTATACCAACATGTTTATTTTAATCATGAATAAAGTGTTTTTACCCGTGCAAAGCACGGATATGCAACACTAGTCTATTATATATATTAAGCGGGGGAGAAAACATCGTCCCCATTAGTTTGCCCAGCCAATACATATGCCTTAATATATTTCCCTAAATTCCCATTCCCATCGTGCCCCCGTGCCATATTCCAAATTGCCAATTACCAACTTACCCTTACCTGCCATTTCTTTTTTCACTTCATATCCGTTCATGCATGTTATGTGTTTCGCTTGTAGCGGTTCGACCCATGACAAGCTCGATGACGTGAGGTTACGCCTTACATGCTTCCGTAATTTGTTGGGCTTCCGTTGTACAACAAATATCGAGAATACTTGATTTAACCGCCGAACATCTTCTCTGATCTGTTGGCTCCGCTATGCAACAGATCCCTTCAAATCCTTGAGAAAATCGCCGGACATCACCTTATCGAGTCCGCTCAGAGAACAACAGCTCCCCTCAAACAACCAGCAACTTCGATCAGGATAACCTTGGGTCACCGGCGACGTCTATCACAACAACTTCAGCCTTCAGGTATGTTTAGAATCTTGGTCTTGCAACCTCCCCTCAGATTTGAATAGGCATTCTCCTCCAAGAACGATATCTTGCAGTTGCTTACAGCAGTTGCTTACACCCGCAGTTGATTGCATCTTTACTTGATGTCGCATTTAATCGGGATGTATTCAATCCTTGACATGCATATTAACATAGATATTTTTCGCCCGTTTGTTAAATATCTTACTATATATAAAGCCCCGTTGGGGCGGCACTGTGCATCTTCCCGAGGTTGTATTCTAATGTTGCCATTGGTATATTTTTTCAATACCATCTCTATCCAAATCATGACAAACTTGGTACTGTTGTTGTTATATCGGCGACTTTTTTTAAATTCAGGTCCGATGGTTAACGTGGTTCCTGTAGCAATGTACGGTCATTGCACTCAATAAAAGATAGCACTATATTAAAAATTTAGAATACAATAAAATATGATTGGATTGGATGCTGATCGGATAAATCTTAGTAAGTGTGCTTCCTTAGATAAGTATGGCTACATAGCTTGCTGCACACTCCAGACATCTCCTTTGCGTTCACCTTCTCCGCCCCTTCCTCTGTCATCTGCACCGAACAGGTTCCCCTTTCTTTGTGGCATCGCTGCCTGTGCCTCCCTCTATAGTGTCACTTGCATCTCGCTTCGTCTGTTACTCTCGTCCGTGTCTGTTTCAACTTCCTTGGCGTATTCCTTAAGATCCGCCTCTCCTCTGACGATCACATCGGTTGGACGACCCTTTATGGTGCATAGGTGCTCAGCTGCTACTCTATTCACATCCACGAGGGCACAAATAGGATGCAGTCCTTCCTGAGTTAAGGAAGGCCGCCCCTTTTTTGTATAAAATAGTGCACTTTAGTAGAATACGTATATAGTTTGTATTATAGGTGCACGTTATAAATACAAAGACGCATACAAAATTGTGCATTATAATACAAACATTAAAACTGCACACTATAATACAAAACTGTATATGTATTATGCTAAAGTTATCCTGTTTTATACAAAAAAGGGGTTGGCCTTCCTTAGCTTAGGAAGGACTGCGTCCTATTTGAAAGAAATCATATATATATATATATATATATATATATATATATATATATATAATCTCTTTTGTCTATACTTATGGAAAAATCCAACAAACAAACATAAGGAACTATTTGCTGCGGATTATATCATAATATTGTGTCCAATAATTGGATGTTGACTTTATTCTTGCGCATGTTTCCCGTGCAACACACGGGGCTCCTACTAGTGTGAACTTATGAAAATCAAATTCTAATAGATAGTTCTAGTCCAATATATATAAATTAAAGACCGTCAAGAGAATAACTTTCGGCCATAAAATTCCCCATTTACCCTTTCCAATTTACCTGCCAGCAATCCCCAGCCGTCCTTCCATTTTTAGCCTCGACTTTTCCAAAGAACTACACAAGCCACCCCAAACCCTTCCGACACCCGCCACCTCCTCTGCACCCTCTTCTCCTCCTACGCGCTCACATCTTTAAGATCATGCCCTCCTCGTCGTAGCGCCGTCGGTGTTGGCTGCAAAAACAAAGGTCGGGATGGAGACCCCGGCATGTCATCTCCAACTTGCCACACCCACAGTATCCTGCCATGGGAGCGAGCCGCAAGCTGCAGGGTGAGATCGATCGCGTCCTTAGGAAGGTCCAGCAAGGTGTCGATGTCTTTGACAGCATCTGGAACAAGGTATCAGGCATCTCACTCATTTGCCGGAAGCTGAACGAATATTTGAGCATTACAGTCCAAGTAGAAGCTAAAATGAAACTTGAGTGTCAGATCTAGGTATAAGCCAAAAGTAGACTCGAGCATCGGGGATCAGGGAAAAGATTGTACACGAGACCTGAAGGTTGGATCCAAGCAGAAACTAAATAGAATCTTGGGCATCAAGTATTGGATGAAAACCAGATCGACAACAAGGCCTAAACAATGCCCAAATAGGAACCACACAGCATGGTCCAGTAAATACCAGTCAAGGCTTGAGGTTTGCAGCCAAAACCAAAAAAATGACGTACCATATAAGAAAACAGATCCCGCAAATGGCAGATCCCATGTTCGCCATTGCCAGTAGCCAAGGTATGTCGACAGAAGCTGGGGACTGACAGGACGTATCATCATATGACTTGGGATGATGAGATGTCAATAGAGGACCCGAATTAAAGAGATGCATCATCTATCCTCGATTAGTAATACACAAGGCAGGCCCCTTACATTAAAGAAAGCATTGATCATAAGATACAATTACAACAAAAACAAAGTGCGCATATATATTTCCTTTTAGTTCTCAATGTCTCAGTTTTATTGTAGTTGAGACACCATTAATAAAATAAAGCTCATTTCAAAACTTAATGTTAATACTCCTATCTATCAACATGTCTTCACTTTATTAAGCATGTCTATAAAATGTTCCAGAGAAATAATCTCTCTCTAGGTGTATGTTTTATGATTATGTGCTTAACATCCTTTCATTAGTTAAACCAAATAACATCGGAGATCAGGTTCCGCCTGCAGATCCACTCAACTACATTCACCATCAGAACAACATAGAGCTGAGGAAGAACACAAGTACCCCCAAATCTGACAGAAGTCATTGGATCAACAACTGAATAGAGCAATTAGTGACCGAAATCGTGTTTTAGCAGCGCAATTACAACCACTTCATGCACGAGAGTAGTTTAATTAGTTGCCACGCATGAAAATAGTTTATGTTCTATACTAAATAAAAAATCAAAATAATATTATATACATAAAATCAAAATACTATTGCATACATATAAATATAAACTATCACATATTTTTTTTAAGAATATGAACATTTACCATTTTTTAATAAATCATAAAGCTGTATAAAAATACCACTTTCTTCCTATAAAGCTTACAACTTCAAATATACACTAAAACTAGATTAAAAATGCATTGCATAATAATACATATATGAAAAATACATTAAATATACAATAAAATCATAAAAATAGTAAAACCTTATGAAAATCATACGAAATCGAGCTTGGATGTATACCCCTTTACCATTAAATAGTTATAAAACTTTAAATATACAATTAAAATTTCTAAAAAATTACAATAGATATATATTATTGCATACTAATATATATCTATGGAAAAATAAAAAATCATATAAAATAGTAGCACAAAACATCTTATTTTGTGACCGGTTCCACATTGTAATGCCAAATCATTTCACCCGTGCAGCGCACGGGTACTTACTAGTCCAATATATATATATATGAAAGTCCGTCGTTCCATTACTTTCCTCCGCAACCAGAATTTTTTTCCAAATCCCATTTCACCCCCTGTGTTTCCCCTCATCCTTCCATTTTTGCCCCTATCATCCTGTTATTTACCCCCGCTACCCTTTGCCGCCCAGTCCTCATCCTCCAATATATATATATATATATATTTTATCCGAAAAATTCCGAAAATTCCCTGTCTTCTTCTGCAGCCGCCGCCAACCCTCTTCCCTCCATCTCTCTCCGCCAAGTCGTAAGTACGGAGGAGCAGCGAGATCCACGCCGTGTGTGAAGCCTTCCTCCGTCGCAATCGAGGCGATACCCGTCGAGCTCCGCCTCAATAGGCGACAACAGCAACGTCAACCACTTCTACATCTATCGCACTCCTATTTCCAGGTTAGACTATTCTTCTTCCATCTTCTCTCTCTGTTCCCTCTTCTCTATCTCCATCCTTCAAATCCTTCTGCTTTTTTCCATTTTCTAACTCCACCGGATCACTACGCGATTCCAATCATTCTTTTCCTTTTTTATTATCATCTCAGATCAGCTACGGATTTTCCCTCTCCATTTATTATTTTATCTGACGATCAGTTGAGGATTTTTTTCCCCCGAGCATTATCTGCACACTTCCAGGCGTTGAATCGTACCGCATGGAAATCAAAAAATACCGAGCATCGGCATAAGAATCTGTTACTAAATTTGAAGCTGATCGAACATCTGCATGCAAATTCCTAAGCACAGAGATTCGATTCCGAAGCATCAAGACGTGGAACCTCTGCGTAGTTCCACAAACCGCCACGCATGGAGACAACCCTCAATCACTGTGAATCATCGTTGCCTAGAATCCTTTGGGGAAGAAACAACTGCATCCAGGTTGCATCCAAGCCATTCGATCATTCGTGGATTGAACGAATATTGTTCAGCCACACGTCGACATAAGAACTTCCCGATCCAAATTAATTTGACGGTTCACAATGCGCCACCGTCTCACCGCTTAAGGAAGGCTCGTGCATGTGACATAGTTCTGGGATATCTTCAGGCGAATTCACGTTTAAGCCACTCCAATTTTTCTATTTTCCAAACAGGTCATCAGTCTGAAGTTACATGTGAGAGAGCACACGTCTCCTGAGAAATTTGCGTGGAATGCCTCGGATTCTTGCGATATTACCGGCAGAACCACTTCAGGTTGAAAGCACATGCATACCACATGCTTTGTGGGATTTTTGTGTGGGAGCCCCTAAGCTTCTTTATAATTACACGCATACCCCTCCTTATTTCCAGACAATTGTGTGGGAGCCCCTAAGCTTCTTTATAATTACACGCATACCCCTCCTTATTTCCAGACAAACTACGTCTGTACCCCCATAAATTTCTTGCCAGAAAATGAGATCAGTTTTGCCTTTAGATTATGCTTTTCTGACAAGAAATATAATAGTTAAGATATTATATTACGTTAAATATGAGTTTGTATTTGCGATAATATTATGATATTCGTTGCAGTCTATCTTTGGCATTATATCACAATATTTGTTGCCATAACATTTGAAGTTGCGATCTTCTCCTTTTTATTGGATGAATGATTCTCTGTTGTTACTTAGGCTCAAAGATGCAATCTCCTCCTTTTTTTACAAAGGAATGATTCGTTACTATGTTTTATGGTCTTCTTTCCCCAAAATATAAATAAAGAGCGTTTTTATATCAGTATACTATGGAGACATGTTTTGCCTTTAGGTTTTGCTTTTCTGGCAAGAAATTTAATAGTTAAGATATTATATTACATGAAGTATCAGTTTGTCTTTGCGATTATATCATGATATTTGTTGCAGTCCATTTTTGGCATTATATCACGATATTTGTTGCCAGATTTACACACGAAGTTGTGATCTTCTACTTTTATTGGATGAACGATTCCCTGTCGTTACTTAGGCTCAAAGATGCAATTTTCTCCTTCTCTTTATCAAATGAATGATTCGTTAGTATGATTAGCATCTACCTTGATCCGCAATTTTTTTACTATTGTGGAATGCTTCTGGTCATTGACGACAACCTTAGCATGTACCTCCTCATTCTTCTTCCTATGATGTTGGACTCATTTAATAGAGTAGTTCGTGCCATCAACCCTGACAATATCAATGCCAATATACGTTCATGTTAGGATGATATGAAATCATCAACAGTGTTGTGCAAAAGTTCATGAGGTGATATATTCGTGCTTATAATTTATACTATATATACATCGAGTGTCAATTATTCGTTATATGCAAACGTTTGACATATGTAAACAAACAGCATGTTAACATTATTATAAAAAACATTAACTTGCAAATACATAGAAGGATAATATTATGACAATATTCATTTACATAAAAGATGTAATTTATAATATTTCGAACTTAAAGAACAACCACTTCACATGCATCCCCCGTGCAACGCACGGGTAGCACTAGTCCATTATATCCATTATATATATATAAAGGGCGTCAAGACATTAATTTTTCGTCCGTCAATTCCTGTTTTGCCCTTTGATCCCCCATTTCCTGGCATCATACCGAAAATGCCCCCGCCATTTCACCAATGTTTGATCCGCTGCCATCGCCTCCAACCTTCTTCCCTCCATCTCTCTCTTCTGTCCTCTCCTTCCATCATCCCTAATGGGCGGCAACCACTTACCCATATCGCTCTCCGATCTCCCAGCTCTCTTCTCTCCTCTGTGAAACGGGGCTTCTTCAAAACTTCAATTTCTCTGCAAAATACCCACTACATCTATAAAACCCTCTCAATCCTCCCTCCGAACCCCCATCACAACAGATCAAAAGAAGATGTCAATCCAACACCCCCGCAATCCGATTCCCAGCCCCAGAATCCCCTCGATTCCGGCACCATCGTCATCGTCGTCGTCCTCCTCTGCGCCTTTGTCACATTCGCTGGCCTTGCCGCCATCGTCCGGTGCACGTGGCTCCAGCGGCGCGCGCAGAGCCGCCCAAACCCCCAAGAAGGGGGTCAAGCGGAAGGTGTTGGAATCCTTCCCCAAGTTCGTGTACGAAGAGGGGTTAGCAGACAGACGGTTCCCGCCGACTGCCCCATATGCCTCGCGGAGTTTGCGAAGGGCGAGGAAGTGCGCATGCTGCCGCGGTGCGGCCACGCCTTCCACGCCGAGTGCATCGACAAGTGGCTCTTGGGGAACTCGTCCTGCCCTTCGTGCCGTCACGTTCTTGTGGGGCCCACCGCGATGCCCGCGGCTGCCGGGGAGAGCTTGGTGACGCCGGTGCCAGTCATGGTGGTTGCGGTGGAGGCGCCGAAGGCGATCGGGAGCGCGGGCCGGTGGTTGTCGTGATGGCGGATAAAAGTAGATCCTCTGTTGTTACTGCAGGAACTGCTTCTGGACGCTTTTGCTTTCGATGCGTATATTGAACTTTGTAGCTTTTAGAAGTAGAGCTCCTAATCGAACTAATTAAATGCAAACTCATACCGGAAATTATATTTTAAATAACATGAAAAATGATG
Source organism: Ottelia alismoides (assembly GCA_037367405.1). Classification (NCBI taxonomy): domain Eukaryota; kingdom Viridiplantae; phylum Streptophyta; class Magnoliopsida; order Alismatales; family Hydrocharitaceae; genus Ottelia; species Ottelia alismoides. The sequence goes on from JAZKJV010011084.1 coordinate 83,647, forward strand.
GGTTATGATTTATTTGTCTTCTTAAACGCAGTGATTATTTCCAATAATCTCGTCCTTCATTACGATGGAAGATGATGGTAAGGAATTTGGATATTTGTGGGGAATCGGATTCGAAGTCTATTAGATAGAGAAGAATGGGACGTTAGTCAAAGAAGGAATAACGTCCTTCTTAGGTATAATGTATAAAAAATAGAAAACACATAATATGGCTTACTAAGAATATTTCTTTGCTTCTATATTTAGTCAAGTTTATTCTAATGAAAAATATATATTAGGTTGTGAAAAGAAGATAAGTTTGTATTTTTGCAAGGATTTTTTTCTTTTACTATTCATAAGAATTCATGATATTTAAAATTCAATCATTTACAATATATCACGCCAAATCTATCATGACTCTTAAAAAAATATGAATATGTTTGACTATATGCCCATATAGGGATAATGGATTCCAACTCCTTTTTGTTTTGTTTTACATTAACCAAGCATTTATATACAAAAAAGTCATCTACGTAAGCAAATTAACCATTATAGATATACAAGTACAAGGTTCATATAGTACAATGAGAATTATGTAATGTCAATTATTATTTGGAAATATCTGTTAAAACTCCTCCCTTAGTTTGCATGTTAAGTTACTGCACATCAACTCCTCAAAGTAGAGGTTCTCTAGAACCCCCAAATGGTAGATCATGGTTGATAAGGTCTCTATGAACCCATTACGACACATGATTGAGCATTTTAGCATTGCTACATTATTGTATACAAGGAATTTATTGTGTTGTGCTCAGTTGAACTCAGTGGAAGGTGAATAGGACAATTAAAACATGCGATTGGAGTTTCCATTGTAGTTCGAGTTTTCACCATAGTGGACCTTTCTTTAAGGTATCCTACACATATTATTGTTGTGCCTCATTGGAATATCCATGATATTAGGTAAATTGCAAACCACGACGAGGATATCTCCACTCGCTATAGGAAAGATTCGAGAATATTGTTAAGCCTTCGAATCTCCTTATAAATATAGGTATATGGAACCAGTTATGGACTTGTGCTTGAGATCAAGTTGGATCCCATGCAAGCTTCTCAAAATGAATTAGATCTAACTCATGGTATATGGTGCACAATGCAAGTATTAGCCTTAATAAGATATGCTGTGACATTTTGAGTAAAGATTAGCACCCGTGCAGAAGAGCACGGGGTACCTACTAGTATATATTAAAGAGCGTCGACGCATTAATTTTCGCCCCGTCAATTCCCGTTTTACCCTTCCCGATTTTATCTCCCATCAGTCCCCGACTAACTTTCCATTTTTACCCCTAACCCGTCAAACGAATTACACAAGTCATCCCCACCCTTCCCCTTTCCCCTCTGCTAATGTCGTCCAGCTACCGAAACCCTAACTGCCTCACCCATCCTCTCCCTCGGTGACAACCTTTGACTCCTCGAGCTCTGGATTTGGTAGCATCACGCCCTCCATTCCAACGGGATGGAGGAGCTGCGGTGGCAACTGCACGATGTGGAGCTCTGGATCTGGCAGCAACCCCACTAACGAATCTCCTCTGTCGTTTACGTCGTCCTCGTCATGATCGAACATTTTTTCTCATCTATGCGTCTTTGTGCTAAGGGAGTTCGTTGCTAATCTTATATGTCGTTTTCTGGCTTCTCTATCTGTTGGTGGAATTATTTTGGTGTTGGGTGTTATAGTTCTTTATGCTACTTCAACGTGGATGTTTGCTGCATCTGGTAACTTGCATTATTATCGTGAATGCGACATTTATTTGGATAACAAATGGAAATCAAGTTAAATGGATAACGACCCACTGTGCTCTAAATTTTGCTTGAATTACGGGTGTTTAGGAGGTCTGAAAAGCGTATATTTGTCCAAAAGGCAAAATGTCAATGATTTCTCAGTGTCATTCTGATTTCATGTTGGAATTCCATCTCTGTTCAATTCTTATTTGTGATTCCAGTGATACTCGAGATATTAGGGATAATTTTTTATTTAAAAGTTCTGTAATGAGATAACACTATCAGATGGTCCCGTGAAGGGATGATTTGCACTAGATATATTGATAGAGCACAAGTAAACCATGAATTGCAGAGGAAGGTCAGACCTCCCTGTTCATAGAAAAATGGCAGGAAACTCGAGATAATTTTAAATCAAATTAGAAACACGAACAAATCTACAAGAAAACGAACCCATGATCTTCTGCTTTGGTATAAAGTATTAACAATTTAGCAACAGAATATGGCTTACCAAGAATATTTCATTGCTTGTATGTTTAGTCAAGCTTATTCTAATGAAAAATATATATTACATTGTGGAAAAGAAGAGAAGTTCGCATTTTTGAAAGGATTTTTTCCTTTTACTATATTTTACTATATGCTCATATAGGGATCATGGATTAAGCTTCTCAAATGAATGAGATCTAACTCATGGTATATGGTTCACACTGCAAGTATTGACCTTAACAAGATATGTTGTGACATTTTGAGTAAAGATTAGAACCCATGCAGAATTAGATTGGCAGATTCTTGCAATGTGGGCATCTCTCTGGTGGTCGATTTGGAGAGCCCGTTGCAAGATTGTTTTTGAGGGTATTTCAATTAGCATCCCAAGAATTTTGACGGATGCATCACAAATTTGCTTGGTGCGTGTAAATTGCTCATTGTCTCAAGATGCTAACTTTGATTGAGGGCAAATTGACCTACATTCTGGATATTGTGTTTCGTTATCTTTTAACTTTATTATCCCATGCTTTTCTTTTTCTCCCACAGACCAGATGGCTCCAATGTTCCAGGTGTTTTCTTCTTCCCGAGATGGTTCGGGCAATAATTTCCACTGATCAGGTTTTGGCCTCTTTTTGTGGGGAACTACTGTCCCATCCTTTTTGATAAGGTACCGTCTGTGTTCGATGGCGTTCGGTGGCTGCATTGCTCTATTGTTCTTCATGTGGCTTGATCTGTTTCGTGGCTCTTGGACGCCTTCGGGATTTAATGCTGAGGCTTGCAGCTCTTTTGTGGCTGGATATGATGATGTTTTTTTGTTAATATGTAGACACTGATTCTACACTATTGCATGGTTGTGCTTTCGCTTAGTCCTGTTTGTTAAACTCCAGCTTTGGTGCTTCATGATGAATGAATATGTTGATTATTTTTCTATAAAAAAATAGCACCCGTGCAGAGCACGATATAAATATTAAGGAGCGTCAAAGCATTATATTTTGCCCAATATTTTTTTTCAAAAAATCCCGATGTTGCCCATGCCGCTCCCTTCGTCATTCCAATTTTGCCCCCATCCGCCCATCAATTCCCTTTTTGTCCTTTTCAAAGAAGGGGTCGTCGGCTTTAGGGTTACGGTTAGCTATCCACCCGCGCTCGCCACCGTGACGCAACTACCCGCATGCTTAAACGCTGCCCACGTCATGCCGCCTCAGATGGCTCGACATCGGCCACCGCCTCAGATGGCCCAATACTACCATCGGCAATCGCCTCAGATGGCCCAATACTACCAGGCACCGCCGCCGGAGTACTACCAGCCACCGCCGCCCTTGTGGAACCAATAGTCGTCACAAGTTCCACCTCCCGCGCCGCTGCCGCAATAGCAACCCATGCAGGTGCTGGTGCCCATGCAGTACCAGACGATGCATCAGCAGGAACCGCAGTACGCGCAGATAGCCCACCAGCTACCCGCCGGACCGACGAGGTCTGTGTGCTGTATATCGGCGATGTGCACCCCTGGAGGACGAGAATTACCTCTGGAATTGCTTCTAACGTGCTGGGAGGTATAATTCTATCGATGTGCGCTCTATCTTTTTTTTTAGTTTTTTAGCTTTTGTTTAGTTTCAAACAGTCTGGAAATTTTCCTGATGTTGACAGCCTGCGTACGCGGTTGTTTTTTCTTAAATGATTCATTAGGATCGTTGGGAAACACATGTGGAAGAGGAAAATGGATGAGAACAGAAGGAAATCTGTTTATTTTCTGTTTGCTTGAAATAACTGACATAAAGGATCAGACGAATTGTAGCTTAAAGCATATTACACACGTCCAATAAACATCTAAATAGAGATATAAATAATTATCAGACTTTTTTTCTCTCAACATGACCATCTTATCATGAATGGAAAATTTGTTCGAACTACTCCCGTCCTATTGTATTCGTCATGTTTTTCATCAGGTGAATGTAAACACCTAAAATTACTTTCTATCATGCCCCTCTCCATCCATCTAATTGTAAGGGTGAATCCATATCGAATCTTATAGAAGCAAAATGCGAATGTGAAATGACGCAATGCTGATGTGCACTAGAGCATGCTAGGTTTTTTTTACGCTTAAATGATTGTTGGTGTTTGTACAATTAAGATTTCTTAGATCGTCATAGTGCAGGTTGATGCACTGAAGTTGCACTTACGCTCTGTATTTGTTTTCAGCGTCACGATTGACAACTTGCCTATTCATTTTTGTTTTTTTACAGGCACTCTATCAAAGTTGTACGCAACGAGCAGACCGGGATGTCTGAAGGGTATGGATTCATTGAATTTGCTTCACATGCATCTACAGATAGAATTTTGCAAGCGTACAATGGTCAGCAGCTGCCTAATTCTAAATTGAAGTTCACGTTGAAATTTATTCTCCTTTCCAACAACTGATGTAGGGCTTGTAGCAATCCAAAGGCCTTCCTTGCCGGAAGCCTCGATGAGGAGAACACCCTCAAATCCGCTCTCTTCCGATGTCCCTCGCGATGAGTTGACTCCTTTGTCGGGGACGAGGATGACCGGTTGTTCTCGGCCTCACATGAGGGTTCCCTGCTTTTCCCTACCATTTCTCCATTATCGTTCATAGAGTCCTCTTAGTCCGTAGAATTTGTCAACATCGCTGGCCATGTACGAGAAAAGTTCGTTCATGTCCTCTCTACCACCACCCCTCGACACCAAACCCCTTTCTTTCCCTGATGGCTGTGGAGTCTCCACCTCTGCTTTCGCAATATCCAATACGGCTCTGAAGCGAAGGATGACACTCCTTGATCTGAAGCCACGGATTTCGATGATGATAGAGCTGTTGGTTAACTACTTAACTTTACCTTCTATTTCCATTTATTCTTCGCTAATATTTGCTAAGACTGAATTATGGAGTTGTTTATGGAAAGATCATTTACCCTTTATATTTAACCAAATGTGTAAGGTAAGATTAAAAACTTATTGTACATGTCATGCATCATAAAACTCAAAATCTGAAAGACTTACAAGATGTATTGTTCAGTCCTCACTATTTGAACCTTAATTTAATATCTAAGACGGCTTTGAATTATAATATACTCTTTTGATTTACATAAGTATTTGGCATTCCAAATTACATGTATGTGGAAAAAAGTGCGGTACTTCAGTAAATACTGCTACTAATATAAAACCTTCCGAGTTTAAATTATCACACGTAATCTCTCTCTCTCTCTCTCTCTCTCTCTCTTTTATTGTCACGCTGCTATGGATTTAATCTGTCGTGCATCATGCATTCTGCTCCTACAAGCAATAGTCTCAAATTTGTATATGACATCCTCTTCCATTTCCTATAGTGCTGCAGAGTTCATAATGTATGAGCTAAAGAAGATGGGAAAAATCACTGATCAAGATGACATTGCTGCCATGCTGGAACGAAACTCTTGACGTTGATCAGTCAGTGACTAAGAAGCTCCAAACATCTATAGTTATGGAGTTGTATGCTTAAGCTCCAAACATCTATAGATATGGAGTTGTATGTTTTTTATATTGTTTGATTTATACGATAAATATTCTGGGGCATATGGATGTATAAATTCTCCAACGGATATATACATACAGATGTTGATTTTTACTTTTTCTAAGGCGGATAAAGATATGCTTATTTATTTTTTTAAAATACGGATGCGAATGTAAAAATCTTGTCATTTTCAAGAAATATATACAAATATGGTCACATTTTTTATTCCTAAAGACATTCATTTATTACAAATATATAAAAATATAAAGATACATATATAAGTAACACTCAGAGGTAAAGACTGTCATGTATTTTTTATCAGTATACAAATATAAACATATAGATATGTTATCGTATAAACAATACTCAACACCAAAGATGTTTTATCTACATATCTGCATACGTTTGGAAATGTAAGGATATCATTCGGGATACGAATAATATATAGATAAATGTTCGATGATTAAAATGTCAACAATTTCATTATTCCTTAAAACATATTTACCCGTGCAATTGCACGGGTTCCCTACTAGTCCATTATACATATATTAAAGTGCGTCAACACATTAATTTCTTGCACGTAAATGCCCATTTTGCCCTTCCCGACCCCATCCATCATTCCTTTTTGGCCCTTAACCAAACAAATGAATTACCAACTTGCCACATCGAAGGGCCATCCACGACCCTTAGCCCTCTGCTCTGTCCCCTTGCCAACCTGATGACGCCCATCACCGCACACAGACATTAAAAGAACTGCTAGGAGATCCAGGGAAGAGGTCGAAGAAGATGATGATGAAGATGGCAACGGAAAGGAAGATGACGCGTATAAAGTAGAGGAAGACGAGCGCAAGGCCTTCGGAAGCTCCTGGAGCCCTTCGGTGGGGGACCGGCTTATCGACCTCCTCAAGGAGGCCGCCTGCGCCAACCGCTACATCTTCGAGCGCGTCGCCATCCGTCACGGACTCCAACTCCGTCCACCGCAAGGCCTCAAGATGGGGCACCACTATTGATACCCTTTTCGACGCTTTCCTCCAGTCCGACGAGGTCTGCAACATCTTCACCAACGACGCACCGACAAATCCGATCCTTCGTTCTGTCATATTCAACTTTTCTCTGACTTTCGTGACACCTCCATCACGTCCCTCCGCAACTTCTACACCTCGAGACATTTCATTCCCCTCGATCAACCCTAGACCGGGAGATCAAGTCCCCAATCTGCCATCTCCACTGGAGACCTCTACCGCAATCATCTACACCCCATTTCACCCCGTGAATCCCCCAGGACCCTTTGTTTTCTTGTGAGAGCTTTCAGTGCATGTTTTGGAGGGAAAATGCCACGTTAGAGGCTATTTGGGTTTGGCAAGAGGGCCCCAGGTTCGCCGGAACTCCATCGAGCCACCAAGACCCCATCATCGGGTCCTGGAACTTTTTGAAGGTGTCAGCATCTGTGGAGGAGTGTTAGCTCAATTTTGCACCAGGTGCAAGGCTCTTAGGTGGCTGGAGACCAGAGATCGAGTGCGAGGAAGGAGCGTTTCTGCCGCCGCGAAGGTGAGGAGACGCAAGGCCTAGCACTGCTGCAGGAGGTGGATGTAGAAGAAGAACAAGAGGTGGCAGAGATGGATTATTTAGTCCTTTTAATACCCACATGCGCTCCCCTCTGTCGATGGACCCTACCGTGATCATTTGCTGCCTGAGAATCCTCTTGCTTCTGTCCATCAGCTCCAATCCAGTCGGAGCAGATTTTACAAACTTGACAATATATATGGTAAACTAATTTCGCAGATCTTCTACTATCTCCAGATTTGTGGCAAACTAATTTCGCATTTTAAATTCTCAGATCACACCACTTTTAAAATAGTATGAACTCAAAATTGAAACACCAATATATATGAACGTGAACTGAAGTAAAATAAGAACGAGACTCAAAATCAGACTTAATAATATCCGCCCCACAATAAAAAAATCTAACTTAACATGAACCAAGATGGTAATCCAGATGCTAAAAAACTGACAATTAACAAACAAACCCCAACATAACAAAATCCAACTTAACATGCACTGGACTTTGTACATGATTTTAAACAACCCTTGAAAAAAAAAGTTTGTAAATGAATGCAACTCCATACCCAGAGAACAAAAATAAAACTTGAGCTAAAACTTAACTTATCTTAACTATTGGTTCATAAAATAAAACTAAATTTCATGGCTAAGATAAATGCAAAGCTAAGACTAAAGAATACTCTGACAAATATATTTACAGACTCAACCTGGGAACATTTATTTATCTTTTCTAGCTTGATATGAAATCAATGAGAGTATAACAGAAAATGATCTAAAGACAAACTTCAATGTTAGTTTATAGCATAAAGCAAGGAATTGTACACAACCGATTGCATCTAAAATAAAATATATGTAAAGCAGACAAACTATTTTAAACATGAAGGACTGCAATAACACTGAAATAAAAAAGAAAAATAACAGAGGGAGAAAACATTACCAAACTTAAAGTTGATGAAAGGTAGAAGATATGAATACAAACAACAATGATTTGGTGTTGTTCGAGAAGTTTTATTGAAGTAAACTATGCTTTCACAACCTAAATATTGTAGCAAACATTAATGATACACTGTAATGAAATAATGATGTAACAACTTACATGTGTGCATTACAATAGAAGTGATCGGAAGTAAACTATTCATTTCAGCATGCATGTCCATTACAAACATGTGGGGCATCATTATGCTCGTATGAAATGGTTGTGGTGCAAAAGTTTGTAACATTACAAGAATACCATGATATGCTAACAAATATTATAAAGGGCTTGATAATATCATGATATACTCACATGAATAAATACAGTTTATTGCGAAATTATTTACCCTACTTATGTTATGCATGTTACTGTTAAAAATGTCAGTTAAACGCTACTGTGTCAATTTGATTTCACCCGTGCTTATGCACTAGTTATATATAAAGGGCGTCAAGTTCATTAGTTATCTTTGCGAAAATACCATCTATATCCTTTCACCACTTTGACATCCCCACGTCTCTATCTGTCATCCCACTTTTGCCCTTGGCCTTTTGCAGGAATCTCATCCGTGCCTCCTCTCCCACAACGCCCCTTCCTGTCTAGGGCTCCCATCCGTACTGTCTTCCACTCCGGCGAAAGACATCGACCCGGTTCTCAAGGGCTTTTCTCCTTGCAAAAATGGCGCTCTCTCTCTATCGATTTCGACCTTACATGCCATGAAGGCCATCCCTTCCCCGATGAAGCTCCCAACCGCTGAAGTCGATCTCACCTTTACCCTCAACGACAATAAGCTGGTTGTCATCGCCATCGTGAAGGACAAGAGCCACAAGGCCAACCGTAGCCGTCGGAGGCGGAAATAGAAGAAGAACAAGAAGACAGAGGCAGCGCAGCAACGCCAATGATGACGATAGCCATGGCAAAAAAGACGATGGAGACGCGATGGATGACACCTCTAATCGCTCGATTGTCGACTTATGACCATGGGCAAACCCTCTCTCCATGTATCCTCCGGCAGGACCAACTTCAAGGAGTCCCTATTCCGTCCCCATCCCCGCTCCCTCCTCCTCCTTTGGCATCTCCAGCTCTCGGCCTCCCATACCCTCGCAGTTGTAAATTGGTCTTCATCGCAATTACCGGGATCGAACCGCATCAGCTACGCGAGTATCATCGTTGATGTCGTCTCAGTGGAGATCTATAGCATCACGTACTCTCGAACCAGCATCTGAAGAGAATCGGCAAAGATCCAAACCTACTGCCGAGACGAAGAGCAGCGAAACAATTGGGGAAGAATATTTCCCTTCCAGATAATTATGTGCAGTCATGTCCCCATTACAATCTAAAAATTGTTCTGTTAAGGAAAGCTATATGATGCTTCTGAAAGATGGGTACACTCTACAAACAACTGAATTTTTGATATGGGGCTAATTATCCCATACAAAATATAGAAGAAAAATCAGATGCATGACCTTTTCTAAGAATTATTTCTCACTTCACAAACTAATTGGAGGCATGGAGAAAGGAATAGCATGAGACTCAAGAAGATTTTGCGGAATTGCTTCAATGATCTTGACTTCATCCCTCCAATGCATCTCCTAAATCACTGATGCAACAATAAAATATGTTAGCAATGCCTTGACATTGTAGACGACTAAACATATAAAAGATCTACAATAATTCTCACCAACCGAGTTAGACCTGTCTCTTTGACCATGCCACTCTAAAACATGACAGACCTGTCTCTTTGACCATGCCAATCTAAAACATGACGTAAAAATGTGTCAACGAGACCATGTATTTTTAAAACAATCGTTACATCATTCGCATTTAAATATATGCCCCAACTATTATCAATATTAAAAGTCTAATTCATAGCTGGAATTCCCAACAGATTATGTATGTCTTATTACTTCCTTTGTAATGACAGATTGCCACGTTTATTGGCAAGAATTGTAATAGTTCTTACTGATTATTATATTCGGTTTTGTCCATTTATGTGGATTTTTAAAAACACCATCGAACTTTCTGATTAATTACATCTTAATTATACCATCGTTGTTATATTTTAATCTTGTCATATTTATCTTCTGTATTTTGTAGAGCTACACATGGGCATTCGCTTAAAATAACTGCGAAAGAGATGTGTCTACAACATCAAATACTTTTGACACACTTTTGTTATATTGTATGATTTCAAATATATGATAGGAATTAATATTGTCAACTACAAACTCACATTAATTTCCTAGCTGAAATCCCCAACATGTACTACCTCATTTTTACTGTTTGTAATGGTAATAAATATGTAAGAGTGAATGTCACTGATTGCGAAATCACATTTCTAACTGAAATTAGCAAACAATAAGGCTGTCATTATACCGTTTGTAATGATAGTCTGACACCTTTATTGCTAAAATTTACGACAGTTGTTGCAGGAAATAACCATAATTACCGTAGATTTCAATAAGAAATGTACCATGTATCCTTTCACTGTAAATCATTACTAACTACCTGTAGGTACAACAAATAATATATTTGTTATTATATTTTTAAATTAAATGGGGGGGACACTGATGAATCTCGGATTCATCACTCTAAATCTCATTTATTAAGCTTAAGTCCCTAAAAATCAACAGCATATTTGCATTTATTCTGCATAATTAGCATTCATACATGTTTTCATAAAAATGGCATTTTATCCATAATTTCTGCACAAAATAAGAGCCAAAAAATCAAAGCCAAATTTGACTTGTAAATAGCCTAATTTCCCATATTTTTAACTCCTTCATGCAAACTCCGAATAACCCAAAACCACTTCCATTGTGTACATATCACTCACAAGAATAAATGAAAAATACAAAAAAATCACTAACCCAAATAAGTGGACTAAAAACCCAAACCCTAGTTTCAGGATTTTCGGACTAAAAGCCACATATCTTCCCCATCCAGTGTCCGATTTGATCCTACTCACTTTTGAACTAATGCACATTCAATTACCTTGAAAACAAAACCAAGTTCAAGTGAATCGGAGCTCGTACGTGAAAGTTGGGTTTTGGGCCTCTTTTGTACATTGTATATTTTCGTCGCTTTTGACCTGTATTTTATGTAAATATTTTTGTTATCATTAAAAATCTAAAAAAATTAGAATTAGATGTCTTTTATTTATCTTTGATTTTTCCATATTTTTCCAGATTTTTTATCTTGTTTAAAAATGACAAAAAAAATAGAAAACCCAAAAATCAAGGTATTCTATGTATATGGGATACCCCAAAAATTCACCTTTTACATTTGACCGATTTTGGCTTTGATGTCTTCATAAAAGTTGTAGATCTCGTCGAGACGAGCATTTTTTATGAAGGAACTTTTTCGATCAGAGGTCATTTGCTATTTTTTATCGATTTTACAAATCTTTTATTTTCGGATTTTTCTGGAGCTGACACGTGGCAGCCCCAGAGGCCGCCACGTGTCATCGGTTTTTCACAATTTCTAATCTCTTTTTATATAAAAAAATTAAAAAAAATAAAAAATCCACCCACGTGCAGCGCACGTGCCACCCCTGCACGCGCACTGCACGTGTGCCCGTGCCCTACACCTTCCAGCCACGTGGCACGCGCGTGGCCGTTCGATCTCGCTTGATCGAACGGCCACTGCTCTTCTCCTTCAATCTGACCGCCTTTCCCAAATGGCCGCCCCCGATTCCGAGATCTCCGCCAACGCCCCTGCCGTTCTCGTCAACCACCTCCGCGAGCATCGCGCCCCTCACCGGTCGCCTCTCTCCCCTATATATACTCCATCGCTGACCCCCCAAAACCCTATCCGCCGATCAAGGATCGCCTCCGGGGTGACAGACCGGGACGCTCCCTTCCCGACGAGATACGGTGGCTCGCCCTCCCGCCACCGTCGCAGCAGCGACCTCCGCCTTGGCTGCTCCGCTCCGGCTAGCCGTCGAGCCAACGATGTTCGTCATCAACAACGCCTACGACCCACGACGTTCTTCACCGCCTTCAACCTCCAGCAGACCATCTCTACTCTGCCTGCGTCCACGACTACTCCGACCACCTGCAACTTCATCTCCGACAACCCTCCAGGAGAGCCTCCACCATCGACTCCGCCGCTACTTCATCCTTAACCTCCGCCAACAGCAACTCCGCCCACCACCAGCGACTCGCCTCCGACAACGATCAACGCCTCCAGCTGCGCCTTCATCGACCGCCACGGCATCAGCTCCAACTCCACTTCGACTTCATCGTCGGCTATCATCAACGCCGTCGGCCATCGCTTCATCCTCCGCCTTGCTCCCCCGCCACCGGAGGCCGGGTCCCAGAGCCCGAGGCCCTCCCACGTGCACTGCACGTGCGGAGGGAACTACGTCAACAAGAGCATCAGCCTAGGGGTCACGTGCTACGTACGCGCCCTTGGGCAAATTACAGAAGACTCCCTCGGTATTTCCATATTCGCCCAGAGGACCCCGCCAGTCAGAGGCACGTGCAGCGCACGTGACAATCTGACAAATTTGCATTCAGGCCCCCAGTTTCATAGGTAATTGCAATTAGGCCCCCCGCAGTTCATTCTTTTTCATATTTTGTTTATTTTATTTGCATCTGTACCCCTGCATTCCTCGTGCATTTTAGACCTCTAGTTTACATTATTTTATTCATTTAAAAATAGCATTTTGTTCATCTTTTAATTCTCTACATTTTGACATGTTGTGGACATTTTTGTGATTTATGGTTGATTGATAAATAATTGTTTTGTGGAAATTGGAATATTTTGCCCAATCTGTGCTCTGAAATTCATAGTTAATTAACCGTTGTTCTAAAAATTCCTCAAAAATCAAATATCGTAGAGATTACTTTGATTAACATTGTGCCCAAAAATCTTTGCATTTGCATGCATAAATTGCTCTGTAAAAATCATTTAGCACATTTCAGTATTTGATTTTTAATAGATATTCAACCCCACATTTTCAAGGTTTAGGATTTTTCTAGGATCCATCACCTAGTGATAGATTTTAGATAATTTTATTTCTTTAAAATAAGTAGGTTTAATATTTATTATAATTAAATATTGAAAATCATTCTGCTTGCATTTAAAAATTCGTAAAAAATTCATATTGCATCTAAAAATTCCAAAAAAAATTACAGTGCACTCATTTCATCGTCATTTACATTGTGGCCAAGTTTCGTATTTTTCGGACATCGTTTGATTAAAATTTACATTTTAGTCCATAAAGTAGGCCGGATTTTCATATTGCACCCTCTATTGCATAGAAAATTTCAAAAAAAAAAGACCGCCTCGAAAACCGAGCATAAACTTTGATAGACATCTTTTTAGGTTGTTCCTTTGCCTCCTTGTGATCGACCTCGGGACTTGCCCAAGTAAAATAAACATAAAAACCACTTGATTAAATTTGATTAAAAATTGTGGTTATTTCTTGACTGTTTCCGATCGCCGCCTACAACGAACGACATGATTGTTTTCACACTCACGAAGATTAGCAACAACTTCTTAACGCGGCGTTTACGGGCTCGTTAGATGGCGCCGTTGCCGGGGAGGCAAACGGCTTAGTTTTGTGTTTTGAAAATTTTTCGCTCGGTTTTCTGCATTCGGGTAGTCTGACCCCCGAATTTTTCATTGTGAATACCATTTTATTTCCAGCATTTATTTTTCTGCATTTATTCGCTTGTTTTATTTTGAGTCACTCTCTTACATTTTCTCTCTTATTTTTCTTGCGAGGTACCCGGCGTACGTGGAGCGGCTTTCAAGAAACTGACGCATCTTCACCGACATCTGAGAAAGCCGCAAATTAATTTAAGATCGAGTCGAGTCGTGAGAGAGAGTAGAGTCTATGTTTTCAATTTTCGCAATTTTATTTACTTGCTCATTTACAGCGGTGTCCGTTTGGACTCTCGCGTGTGTAAAAAAGATCTTAAACTTTTTTCTGTAGTGTGTCGTGGCCTGTTTCACTCTCCGGTGAGGGTGGGGCCCGACTTGAGTGGCGATTAGAATAGACCTGCACATACGGCTCTTAGAGCATTTTTTTATTTTTTTGATTGTGCTCGTAGGATCTTAAGCCACACTGCACTATCAAGACGCACATAGATCGTTCAACTTAGCCAAATTTAACTCAATTCTTCCCGCTAATAGAACTTTCTGTTTAGGTACGGTTTTTATCGGCTTGCACGCATATAGAATAATTTTTAAATTCTGTCTAGCATCCCACATGAAGATTGCGAGGAGGCACTGTAAGTCTTCTAACTGAGCATTCATCATAGTTTTCCGCGTGCATCAGCTTTTCCCGACTTTCTCCCCCTTGTTTTATCACATAAATCTAAAGGAAATTGGGACTGGACGGTAGACGTGTGTTTGTGCTCATCTAATTTTTCAGTGATCACCTTATTAAAAATTGGGACTGCTAAATATAGCCGATCAAAATAATCCATAAAATCAAGAATTTCTGCGAGAGAGCAACCCCGACCTTGTATGTTTCTATTTTTCTTAGTGAGCGAGAGACGACACTTAAGGCTAGAGCCCAAATCCTAAATCTCAGCTCGCTAAATTCCTGCCAAGATTGATTTATCACCAACTAAAATCGAAAAGATAATAGCCGAACTCTTACGGCTTCATTGTGTGCGTTGGTGAATCCAGGGTTTGAATTGTGTTTGCATTGATGTACGTGAACCGATTTCAAGATCAATAGCCCCACATTTGATTTCTCTTGACTATCCCGTGCAATCATCTCTCGCCTCTCTTGATTTAAAATTCACCATGGAATTCTTGTCCAATAACTCTTGCAGACCCAACCCCTCATTCCTTTCAGCTCTTTAA
The DNA here is from genome assembly GCA_037367405.1 of Ottelia alismoides. Taxonomy (NCBI): domain Eukaryota; kingdom Viridiplantae; phylum Streptophyta; class Magnoliopsida; order Alismatales; family Hydrocharitaceae; genus Ottelia; species Ottelia alismoides. Next base: position 98,736 of record JAZKJV010011084.1, read on the forward strand.
AAAATAGCCGAACGTTTATCCGAGAATCCATCAGAGCTATACTATGAAAATGAATTCGTATCGGTTAGACCCAAAACACCTCCCCCTCAACCACCAATAAAGCCATCTCCTTCTGCTAATCTGACCTACTTCATGAATGACAACCCTTTGTATTCAGAGCAGACAAACCAAGAAATGATTGAGGGCTCTACTTCTTCATTTAATCCTCTTTACATTGATCATACAATTCACCCCTCATATTCGGTAAATGTCAATCCATCATTCATGGGAGAAGATAACCACATGATCGAATTGAACACTTCTTCACCTCTTCCATCAATCTTGAACATCAAAGAAAAATCATTACCTTGGATTGAACATAATAACCCCCTCTTCACTCATACAGAGGATTGGGCCGACCACATAAGATCACAACTCCTTTTGGACCAACTCCACTTACCTAGACCATATGAGCAGCCACCTTCCATGATTATTGAGGAGATACTTTCAGAAAATGATGATCGTACATCGGATATTTCCAGAGATCCATCTCCTAGTACATATAGAAAAATGGAAGAGGACATTGAATTACAAAAACATACCCTAACTGCTCCCATACTTGGCCAAGAAGAGATTTTGGAAAATATTTTGAGGATGAATAAGAAATTTGATTTAATGGAAGATAAATTTCAAGAACTTGCCGATCGATTAATCTCTGGTAGCCCGGATATAAAAATGAATGAGGAAATGATTGGATCTAAGATTAAAAATTTTGAGGATATTCAGGGACCTAGGGATTATTCTGACAATTTCACTTCTATTATTCCCCTAGAGATGACTATGCCCCAAACTATCACCCTGAACACCAGAGCCCCTTTTCATCTGAAGAACACCCCACACCCCCACACCACCCAGAAAATACCAAAAAAATGGAAATATTTGAAAACCACAAAAAAATTGAAAATTTAGAAAATTTCATAAAAATTGTGACTGAAGACGATCTGAGGAATTTGGATCCAACTGTACGGGAAGCATTAGGAAAGAAATTGATTTTTGAACTTCCCTTTCTACAAGCCATTGAACACTTTCCCGATCTTAAAGGATTTGTGATAGACAAATTAACGATGAAGAAATCGGGCAGGATTAGAACAAAGACCGAGAGACATATCTTGTCAGTGGCCTCCTCCTTGGTATTGAGAAGAAAAACCAAGAGCCGCATAGTAAAGCGGTTGCCCAGAATTGACTGTAAAATCAAAGACACAATCTTCACCCATGCTCGGATTGATAACGACGCACCGATCAATATCCTTCCGACTTCTGTATTTCACGAACTCAAACTCGGACCGATTCGGAAGATACGAGAGATCATTCAATTGGCGGACCGATCGATAAAAACGGCTGAGAGGAACCATTTCTGTCATCATGAAATTCCAATGTGCCTCGCTCAAAGTAGAATTCACAATCATTGATATTGAGCATCAAGGAGAATTCACCCAGTCTCCAATCATTCTCGGAAAGCCATTCTTGGCATTGGCCAAGGCGAGTATTGATTGTGAGACTCAGGAAATCAATTTCACAGCATTGGAAGCACTTAGATCTGACCATGTCTTTGAGGAACCACGATCTCCTGAGGCAACCCACGAAGTCCCCGACAACCGTAACCATGAAGCAGTAGAAGAGCCCTACCCTGCAGCCACACCTGAGATAGCGGTTGTTGATGAGACTATTGGTTTAGAAAATCTCCCCCTACTCCATTCCCAGCCGCTCTCACCAGGGAGAATCATGTATATGAATCATATGATCCGGAGACTTATGCATGGGCACACCCTGGGTCGACCTACTCTGACTACATGGATTACATCAACTCGACTCAGGAATGCACCAACATCGAATTAATGGAGAAAGAACATGCAGAGACTCTCCCCAATATTCAAATCCCCGAGGATCTCAAAATAGACAAATCTTTCTACTACGATCTTGAGACATATGCATGGTCACACCCGGGAGCAACATTCTCTGAATATCTTGACCAAATCATCCCAAATCGAGAATGCTCAAACATTCGAGAGACTAAGAACAAGCACGCAGATCGAGCACCGACCAAGGAAACTTCAAATGGCTATTCATCTGGATACTCAAGTGAACCGACACCTTCACGACGAAATAAAAAGAGAGTCACCTTTGACCTTCCGGAAGAGGTATCGTCTGATGGTCCCTCATCAGGTCCGGAAAAGGTTGTCTACATGAGTGAAGTCTGTTCGGCAGCCCTAAAGCCATATCTTCGTAAGGATCCAAAATTCAATTCTCATTGGACAACTCCCGTTCCTAACTACTACTCATCCAAAGCTGATGCTCCTGCCCTCTTCAAGTACACTGGAATTCTTTCGTATGAGCTGACTGAGACCGGTGCTTCTGAGCTATCATCTGAGGACAAATTGATTGACCCCAAGAAGGAACGAATTCTGAGGAAACAATTAAAGAAACAAAGAGATATGCATACTTGGAGTATGTCCACTTTCAAATACTACTCCTCTGAGGATAACTCTGATGATGGATATCTTTCATCTGACTCAAACACTTCATCTATTATCCATCATGATTTTTCTGAGGATAACTCTGATCATAGTTGGGAATCATATGCTCCATCTTCACCTCATCATTATGATCTCCCACCGCAGGCTCACAAGAAGATCAGCCGAAAACCGCCTTAATCATTCGGCTACTCAACCTCCCCCCCCCCCCCCGATCACATCGGTCTCCTTGTACAGCTTCTTCCTCTACTCAGGCCAAGGCCTAAGTATAGGGGGACCGATGCCATCTGTTTATACCATCCTTCTCATCCTCCCGACCGCTCCATTTCCACCCTTCTTCCATACTTAGGCTATCCAGAGCCTAAGTATAGGGGGAACCGACATCCACCTGTAAATACTCTCCTCATTCACTCTTTTCCGCTCTACTTCCTAACCCATTGTATATAAATTTTCCACTCTCTTACGCTTAGCACGAGCTATGTCTTCATTACGCTTTTTGTGCTCTGAGGACACAACACTCGCTAAGTATAGGGGGGGTCTGTATATATACTATATATATATTTTAGCCATACCTCGTACTTTCACGTAAGTCTATATGTATTTACGGGGTGGGTACTAACTTCAAAAAAAAGAGTTTTTCTACTAACACTGACTTGCCCAAAATTTTTGCCCGGAAAAAAAAATGGCTTCTTATTTCATCTTTGCACACACACGCGCGAAAAAAAATATGCATTTCACACACTTGCACTTCATCCAACATCACATGCATTTGCATTTGTGAAAAGTCATTGGGTTCTGAACCAAGTTGTGAGCCGAAATCGAGAGTGGTCTGAACTTGCCCTTAATCCACCTAAATTTCAGAGGAACTTCACCGAGAAATAGGATTTTAAGAGCTTCAGGTCTTTTGACTTAATTCTTTAAGTTCCACACGACAATGTGCAGCGTTTGACTCTTAGTGTCTAACCTGATCTCTTCATTCTGGGTACAACTCTGGAATAAGGAATTAATTTGTACTCTCGCACTATGCACTAAGCTCAACCCAGACGGGATGTTGGAAGACTGTGTGAGTCTCTTTTCTGGTAGCGTGGAAATCTAGACCGGAGTTCGGGTTGAAATAAAGCTTCAGAAAAGGGATGGACGGCTGGGCACAATTTTTTCTAAGACCCCAAAAAATGTACGGAATAAAAAGATGTTATATCCGTAGGGGCAAAACAAGATCCAAGCAGAACCACCAAAAATTCCAAATACAAAGAAGCAGTCTACCAAATAAAAATTCAACCAAAAAGGTCCAAGCTTCAAGAAACCTGCAGATCTTGGTGGAGACTTGGCTACACTGGCCATCTTCACAAGGAGACGTGACTACACTACCACCCCCCTCCAGTTCTTTTCTCTTTCTTCTAGCTTCTCCCCCGTTTCGATTGTGAACACAGCACGACAGACCTTAGAAGGAAATACCTGACTCCCCGAGGACGAGTTACTGGAAAGGAGAGGAGCATGGTAGTCCGGCATTCTGGATGGGAAGAGCTAAAACCCTTCACACACACGAGTCGGTTATTCAATGTTCATAGGGTATACTTTGGGAAGAGGATTGATCTAAGATGACTTCTGAGCCGAAACTGTAACAATGATGTGTAGAACTTGAGGGCTGTTGATTTTAAAATTCTAAGTCTCACAGAAGTTCCGCCACACTACTAATCCAAAGGTCGAGTTTAGTTTCATTCTCACCTTCAGCTCATGGTCTTGGTATGGAACCCAGTCTCATTTCACTTCATGGCATGTCTTTTTGATGCTCAGGGACGAGCATGGTTTAAGTATAGGGGGATGATGAATCTCGGATTCATCACTCTAGATCTCATTTATTAAGCTTAAGTCCCTAAAAATCAACAGCATATTTGCATTTATTCTGCATAATTAGTATTCATACATGTTTTCATAAAAATGGCATTTTATCCATAATTTCTTCACAAAATAAGAGCCAAAAAATCAAAGCCAAATTTGACCTGTAAATAGCCTAACTTCCCAGATTTTTAACTCCTTCATGCAAACTCCGAATAACCCAAAACCACTTCCATTGTTTACAAATCACTCACAAGAATAAATGAAAAATACAAAAAAATCACTAACCCAAATAAGTGGACCAAAAACCCAAACCCTAGTTTCAAGATTTTCGGACTAAAAGCCACATATCTTCCCCATCCAGTGTCCGATTCGATCCTACTCACTTTTGAACTAATGCACATTCAATTAACTTCAAAACAAAACCAAGTTCAAGTGAATCGGAGCTCGTACGTGAAAGTTGGATTTTGGGCCTCTTTTGTACATTGTATATTTTCGCCGCTTTTGACATGTATTTTATGTAAATATTTTCGTTATCATTAAAAATCTAAAAAAATTAGAATTAGATGTATTTTATTTATCTTTGATTTTTCCATATTTTTCCAGATTTTTTTTTCTTGTTTAAAAATGACAAAAAAATAGAAAACCCAAAAATCAAGGTATTCTATGTATATGGGATACCCCAAAAATTCACTTTTTACATTTGACCGATTTTGGCTTTGATGTCTTCATGAAAGTTGTAGATCTCATCGAGACGAGCATTTTTTGTGAAGGAACTTTTTCGATTAGAAGTCATTTGCTATTTTTATTGATTTTACAAATCTTTTATTTTCGGATTTTTCTGGAGCTGACACGTGGCAGCCCCAGAGGCCGCCACGTGTCATCGGTTTTTCGCATTTTCTAATCTCTTTTTATATAAAAAAAATTAATAAAAAAATAAAAAAAACCCACGCACGTGCAGCGCACGTGCCACCCCCGCACGCGCACTGCACGTGCGCCCGCGCCCTACACCTTCCAGCCACGTGGCACGTGCGTGGCCGTTCGATCTCGCTTGATCGAACGGCCACTGCTCTTCTCCTTCAATCTGACCGCCTTTCCCAAACGGTCTCCCCCGATTCCGAGATCTCCGCCAACGCCCCCGCCGTTCTCGCCAACCACCTCCGCGAGCATCGCGCCCCTCACCGGTCGCCTCTCTCCCCTATATATACTCCATCGCCGACCCCCCAAAACCCTATCCGCCGATCAAGGATCGCCTCCGGGGCGACAGACCGGGGCACTCCCTTCCCGACGAGATCCGGTGGCTCGCCCTCCCGCCACCGTCGCAGCAGCGACCTCCGCCTTGGCTGCTCCGCTCCGGCTAGCCGTCGAGCCAACGATGTTCGTCATCAACAACGCCTACGACCCACGACGTTCTTCACCGCCTTCAACCTCCAGCAGACCATCTCTACTCCGCCTGCGTCCACGACTACTCCGACCACCTGCAACTTCATCTCCGACAACCCTCCAGGAGAGCCTCCACCATCGACTCCGCCGCTACTTCATCCTCAACCTCCGCCAACAGCAACTCCGCCCACCACCAGCGACTCGCCTCCGACAATGATCAACGCCTCCAGCTGCTCCTTCATCGACCGCCACGGCATCAGCTCCAACTCCACTTCGACTTCATCGCCGGCTATCATCAACGCCGCCGGCCATCGCTTCATCCTCCGCCTTGCTCCCCCGCCACCGGAGGCCGGGTCCCAGAGCCCGAGGCCCTCCCACGTGCACTGCACGTGCGGAGGGAACTACGTCAACAAGAGCATCAGCCCAGGGGTCACGTGCTACGCACGCGCCCTTGGGCAAATTACAGAAGACTCCCTCGGTATTTCCATATTCGCTCAGAGGACCCCGCCAGTCAGAGGCACGTGCAGCGCACGTGACAATCTGAAAAATTTGCATTCAGGCCCCCAGTTTCATAGGTAATTGCAATTAGGCCCCCCGCAGTTCATTCTTTTTCATACTTTGTTTATTTTATTTGCATTTCTACCCCTGCATTCCTCGTGCATTTTAGACCTCTAGTTTACATTATTTTATTATTTAAAAATAGCATTTTGTTCATCTTTTAATTCTCTACATTTTGACATGCTGTGGACATTTTTGTGATTTATGGTTGATTAATAAATAATTGTTTTGTGGAAATTGGAATATTTTGCCCAATCTGTGCTCTGAAATTCATAGTTAATTAACCATTGTTCTAAAAATTCCCCAAAAATAAAATATCGTAGAGATTACTTTGATTAACATTGTGCCCAAAAATCTTTGCATTTGCATGCATAAATTACTCTGTAAAAATCATTTAGCACATTTCAGTATTTGATTTTTAATAGATATTCAACCCCACATTTTCAAGGTTTAGGATTTTTCTAGGATCCATCACCTAGTGATAGATTTTAGATAATTTTATTTCTTGAAAATAAGTAGGTTTAATATTTATTATAATTAAATATTGAAAATCATTTTGTTTGCATTTAAAAATTCTTAAAAAATTCATATTGCATCTAAAAATTCCAAAAAAAAATTACAGTGCACTCATTTCATCGTCATTTACATTGTGGCCAAGTTTCGTATTTTTCGGACATCGTTTGATTGAAATTTACATTTTAGTCCATAAAGTAGGCCGGATTTGCATATTGCACCCTCTATTGCATAGAAAATTTCAAAAAAAAAAAGACCGCCTCGAAAACCGAGCATAAACTTTGATAGACATCTTTCTAGGTTGTTCCTTTGCCTCCTTGTGATCGACCTTGGGACTTGCCCAAGTAAAATAAACATAAAAATCACTTGATTAAATTTGATTAAAAATTGTGGTTATTTCTTGACTGTTTCCAATCGCCGCCTACAACGAACGACATGATTATTTTCACACTCACGAAGATTAACAACAACTTCTTAACGCGGCGTTTACGGGCTCGTCAGACACCAACCTGCATTTCTCCCTTTTCTGGACTAAAAAAATAATATATTTGTCATTATGCAACTAAAAAAAAGATGAATAATATATTAAAGTTGTTGTACAATGGTAATTATAATATTGAAGATTACTTTTTGAAACCATTTGCTTCCCGTGCATTGCACGGGCTACCTACTAGTGGAGTTAGATGTTCAAATATGGTTTTTGCCCGATCCACCCTTGTTCGGATTCCTGGCTGAATTATTCACCCGACGCTTCGAATCCACGATGTTTTACTCAGGGAAACGAGAGAAAAACACATGATAATAGAGGTAAAGATAAAAGAATAACTAGATCCAGAATGCAGGGCAATTAGCCATCAACCAAAGCTAGCATCATGGGACAACGAGCAACCCACATGCATCAAGCAAATTTTGGATGCACCAACCAAGACTTTTGAGATGTTTACCGGAAGACCCTCGAATGCGATCTTGCAACGGGCTCTCCAAATCGATATTCAGAGAGATGCCTGAATTGCAAAATTCTACCAATCATCCGTAGTATAAGTTTGCAAAGAATATGAGTCGAGAATTATTTTTAGCGTGTTCTGTAATATGACTTTTTTAAAATAAACTTCTAGTAACCTCGTAAGTTTCAAATAAGTTTTCATAAGTTTCGGGATTTGAATGACAAAGACAACATATGTTAGTAGATGATATGTTAAACTTATAAATTAGATCCTAGGTTGCAAAGTTTTTATGAGCCACAACTACATAAAGTACGATATTCTTGGATCAAAGATTCTCGTCCAGATTTTTGAGTTAAATTTTGATGCAATGTCATCTGAGGTTAAAAAAATCAGCAACCAATCATTCTCTCAAACTCAGTAAAAGTCACATCACAAAAAACCCTCTCAGCTGTAAAATCCTCTATCCAAATACCATAATTGAAATTCAGGTTATCCGGCAGATAACCCAATCCTAGCATGAGTTATCCTCCCTCAGATAACCTCCTTTCCAAATGCACCCTATATGTATATATAGCTACCCCCTTTCCCCTCTATTTATTTATTTATTTGAAATGAATCCTTAAGGGATTTACTTAGAATATTAAGTGGAATATGTGTTTCAAATTTCGTATAAAACATACATTCCGAACATGTCCATTCGAAGAGGTTGATTTAAGCAAATCTTAAACAGTTAAAATTTGGTTGTCTTGATGGATACGTTAGAAGTCTTGAATTAACTTGAAATTTGAATGATACCACTGTAATATACTGTGATCTAAATCCCCCTAAGGATTCGTTTCAAAAAATTGAAAAAAAATAAAGGAGAAAGAGACGAGTGTAGGTAAGTACACACACGCACATGCATGCACACACATGATTTATCAATGCATGTATGTATTTAGGTATGGATGGATGAATGCATGCCTGCGTATGTATGTATATACATACATGCATGCATGCACACATGTGTGCGCTCGCGTGCACACACATTCAATGAGATCTGATTAGATTCCTAATGAGCACCCAACGTAGCCTGCATGATTTTGATTGAACGATCACGCTTAAACAAAAATATCCTTTATTTAGATGACTTTGTCTTTCACCATAATCTATTTTTCCCCCTTTTTTTTCAATTTAATTCTCACCATTTTTTTTATGCTCGCGTCTACTGACTATTAATTTACCCTTATTCAAATTTTACATCCCATTTTTTTCAAAATGCAAGCATGAGATATATTCCAATTTCATGAATAACTTACTTTTTTTTCATCGATGACTTAATCATCTCGTATATTCAAAACATACTCTATCATTGTAAGGATTAGGTGTTTCATATTGTAATAAGTTTAAGTTGTATACTATTTTTATTTGAAAATTTTATGTTTCAATGCAATCATATAACTACTGCTGGTTCTTTCTTCTTCATCAAAATATCCTATTGCATTCCACTTTGAAACGAGTAGGCAAGTTCCACTACATTTGCATTCTTCACCATCTTTTCTTGTTGCTATTTTCATTATAATCGCATTTGAATCAAATTGGTAGTTCCACGGTGGGGCAATCATGTTGGCTATCCATATGGGGCAGCCCCATTTTCCTCATATATATATATATATATATATATATATATATATATATATGAGGAAAATGGGGCTGCCCCTAGGGGGAGCTAACTTAGCTCCCCCGCCCTATTTTCTTCAAATTTTTTTTATTTTTTTTGAAAATTTTTTCCGTGAATATTCATCACTATATCCCTATATTATGTCATAAAAATTTCGTGTGAAACAGAGACTCCTACGGCCTCCATCCAGACAGTCATTTTTTTATCGGTAACATGATTTTTTAAATCGACCCCGTTTGGATGGAGGTCGTACGAGTCTCTGTTTCGAATGAAATTTGAATGACATAATATAGGGATTTAATAATGAATTTACACGGTTTTAGATTTCAAAAAAATAAAAAAAATTGTGAAAAAAGGGCGGGGGAGCTAAGTTAGCCCCCCCTAGGGGCGTACACATTTTACCCTATATATATATATATGAGGTTAATGGGGCTGCCCCCTTGGGGCAGCCAACATGTCTGCCCCCGCGCTATTTTCGGCGCTTTTTTTATTTTTTTTAAAAAATGTCGCATGTATATTCATCCCTATATCCCTCCTACATGTCATTCGAATTTCGTCGAAAACAGAGACTCCTACGGCCCCCATCCAGACAATCATTTTTTAACGATAATAGGATTTTTTAAATCGACACCATCTCGATGGAGGCCGTGGGAGTCTCTGTTTCTGACAAATTTGAATGGCATATAGGAGGGATATAGGGATGAATATACATGGTTTTATTTAAAAAAAAGCCGAACATAGGGGGTGGGGCAGCCATGTTGGCTGCCCCCAGGGGACAACCCCATTAAATCCTATGTGTGTGTGTGTACGTGCGTGTGTGTGGGGGGGGAGGAGCCTACCTCGGCGGGTGCAGGTAACTCCCTACACCCGGCCTAGTTTTTCATTATTTTTTGATTTTTTTGAAATGGGACCTTGGGGGATTTAGATCACTATATATCATCATGTTGTCATTCCAAATTCAACTTAATTCGAGACTTCTATCATCTTCATCAAGACTACCAAATTTTAACGGTCTCAGAATTACTGAAATCGACCCTGTCTAGATGAACGTGTTAGGAATGTTTGTTTTACATGAAACTTGAAACACATATTCCCCTTAACATATTAAGTAAATCCCCCTAACTTTTAATCCAAAAAAATAAAAAAATAATTGAAAAATAAGGGTGGGTGCAGGGAGTTTCCTACACCCCAGGGTGCAGGCTCCCTGCCCCCTATATATATTACAATATTACTAACCTTGTAGAATTTATTTCTTTTATAGTTTTAAAATGTTTTAAAAATGTTTATTTCTCATATCATTATCTAGTAATTGCCATGTCAAAATACCAACATAGTTTTCATTATTACTAACGTACATTTACATACTAATATCTGATTATTACAACATGTACACATAGTCATTAAATATTGTGTGCTACTTATTACTAATAAAGTTTTAGTTCTCATAATTACCTTCTTAAAAATTACAATTTACATATCACCGTGGTTTTAAGGGATATTTATACTCTCATAACTCTGAATAGTTTCGTACGTAACTTATACATCTTTGATAATCATGAATTACACTCAAGACTCTGATTCATCCTTAGCTCTTACATAGAATAACTCTGAGTAGTTTCTTAATTGCGTACATAACCTTAAGGAGAACCTTCCATCCGTTTCTCCCTTAACCATGAAAGAATCCGTTATATAATCCACCTTTGAGTTCACCTTATTTACAAGGTATACCACTCCTCCTTTTCTTCTCTCTTTCTTGGACCTCCATCACCTCTCACTTCATATTCCTCCATCTCAACGATGTGTCGTTGCTATTGTTGCACGCGCAAGAGGAGGGGAAGGGGAGGAGCAAAAGATGCTGATGCTCGTGCGATGGAAGGGGTAGGGGTGTCGATGTTGCTGCTCGTGCAAGGGGAAGAGGAAGGTGGAGGAGGGGAAGGAGCAGCAGCAGTTGCTACTTGCACGAGGGGAGTGGAAAGGGGGGAGGGTGTGGGGGGAGGGGAACGGGAGGAGCAACTCGCATGAGGGGAGGTCAAGGGGTACTAGTGTTGCTGCTCGCACAAGCGGAGGGGAAGACGGAGGGAAAGGAAGGAGAGATTGTTTGTTTGATCCGGGAATTTTAGGGATAACAACGATCTCAATATATCATAATAACTGATCCTTGAAAAATCTCTCTCAACAAAATGATGTCTTTGCCGGGGATTTGAGTGGTTTGCAAGAGGCAGCCAGTCTAGAAGGATGAGGGCGACGAGTGGTTGCTGCAGTCCGCGTTGGGCGGAGACGGGCTTGCGCGAGGGCTGTCAACGAGCTCTTACGGGGAGCGGCGATGTAGGAGGCGTAGGGCGATGGCTCCACACACGGTGGTGGATGATGGTGGGCGACATCGACAACCCTCACGCAGGTGGTGGCTCTCTTCCTCCTTGCGGGGCGAAAGTGTGGGCTCTGGCGGGCTCTGGTGTCGAGCGCTCCAAACGACGATGTTCAGATGGATGAGGGTGCGTGGTGGAGGCGCTCTTGCATGGAGGAGTAGCCTGCGGTGGGCGGATGTCGTGACAGTGTTCGTGATTGGCAGAGATACCCCCACCGGGAGACGGAGCAGTTGGGTAATCGGGGGGATCGGTAGACGAAGGCCGGTGGTGCCGCTGTGGCACGCAACGGGGCTGGAGGCGGCGGGTGTCACTGTAGGATTAGCAACAACGCTTGCCATGTTCTATTTTTTAATTTTTTTTTAAATTTTTTATTTTTTTGTAAATTGTTAAAATAGAAACAGTAAAAAAATTATTGGAACAGAAACTGTAAATATTTTTTTATTTTTTTCATTTTATTTTTTATTTTTTCATTTTATCCTGCAAAACAAATGTTAGAGAGAAAAACTTTGTATTTTTTTCATTATCTTTTATTTATAAACAAATGATGACACGTGCACGATGACTCGATCCCAAAATCAAGATGGAATACGTGAACGAGGATCTGGAGAAAAATGAAGAATGAATCCGAGTCTCCGGCCACTGTACGCAGCCGAGTTGGAAGATTGCGTGAGGGAGATCGAGAAAGTGAGATGAAAAATCAGAATCGAAGGTGGATAAAAATTGTGATGGATTCTTAAATCTAGAGAAAAAAATTACGACAAAATAAAACTGCGAGAAATAAAACTAAGATAAACCTACGATAAAAAAATAAGAGAAAATGGATCTCACCTTAAGAGCGGAAAAGACCTTGATGACATCGACGAAGGCGACTCGCTATCATCGGACGACTCAGATGTTAGGCACCCTTCCGCGACAAGAAGACTCTCGGAGATCGGGCTCCTCTCATCAAAGATTGATCAAGTTGAAATGATAGAGGAGGAGCCACATAAATAGATAAAGAAATGAGTTTGAGATTTTAAAATTGTGGACAAAGATAAGAGATAAGAGAAAAGAAATTTGAAATAAGATAAAGATAAAATCAATTAGTATTTAAAAATATTTACAAAAATTAACTAATTTTTTTGTATTTTCATCACTTTCTTAATTTAAAATTTAAAAGTTATTTTTTTATTTTCTTTGTGGTAGTTATTTAATAAAATTAGCTATATACATATATGACATTATATACATCATTAAATAAGGAAATTAGTTTTTTGCTTTAAAATTTTATTTTAAATAATTAGTAAAAAATATTTACAAATATTTACAAATATGATATGTACAGATAAATAGTAAATTTACACAAACCACCTCAGGAAATAGATTTTTCAACTATAACTCCAAAAAATAATGAAATCACGACCATTTTAAAGATAATTCAATTCAGTATACAATGGAAGTGAGTTTGGTTCAATTTGAGTTCATATAGAGCCAGAATTAATCTTTCAATTATCGCTTAATGGCTTATCTGAATATGGTTACTTTTATTATATACATGATTTCATTGTGCAATTATTTTTATTATTTAGGAAACATTTTTATTTACAACTTTTGTTTTAAAAATTATTTATATTGAGGTCAATTTATGTACAAATAAAATAGTATTAATTTTATACATATATATAAAATAAGTGAGAAGTATTTACTATACATTTTTTGGATTTTCTGATTAAGGACCCTATCTCCCCCTACTTTATTCCTAGTCGATCAGGTCAAGTCTTGACCCTCCCTTGGGGTCCGGGTCAGTCTGTATCTATTATATATATATAGTCCTTTTCTTTTCTTTACTTTCTTTATCTATTTGTTTATGTTAGGTTAAAATAATATACAAATATACAATATTTACACACAGATCTAAATCAGTAAGAATATGGAGTTAGTATTATATACATAAAGATGGTGAAATGCATATTCATCAATGTCTCCATAAAAGTTGCAGGAAACTTAATTTATTTTTTCACTACTTTTGATTTTAACCATTTAGGACCAATGAAGTGTTATCACCCCCCCCCCTTTCCCCAAGTCTCTGATAGCACTTTAGACCAAGGTTTTAAAAATCAGACCGGACATTGAACCGATCAGTCTTCGATTTGATCCAATCAAGTCAGACGTCGATCCAAACCGATCAGACCGGTGATGATGCTAGCATGACATCATCATTCCTATCAACTCGGAAAAAATCAGATCGAGCTTAATTTACTGGTCCGCCTGGTCGAACCAGTTTTTGAACCGATAAAATCAGATACATATATATATACATAGAATTGAAATAATCATTTAAAATGTCAAATACTTCAATAGAATTACATGATTGTTTATTTTAAGTAAAACTTTACATAAGATAGTCACATCTCATAGTATTATATATGAATATTATATTGTAATAATTTGTTTATAGTTGCTTCTAAAAATTACTCTAAGAAAGAGATGGACATAACTGAAATTGCAGAAGTTAAGAAGTGCACAAGTGATAAAAACTATATTATTTATTATTTAAACCTTTATTTTTTGAAAATATACTAAACCATCAAAAGTGTGTCAATCCCGCTCAATTCGATCCAACCACCCGGATCAACTCGGTTCGACCACCTATCGGACTCGATTTTATATTTTCCTTTTTTAAAAAAATAAAAAAATTGGTCGAACCGACCAGATTGAGCCATTCCCGATCCGATCGACCAGTTCGATCTGATTTTTTAAACCCTGCTCCAAACCACGATCTGAATGTGGTCAATGACCCGCCTTTATTGTCCTCCCATAATCAACACAGTCCGCTGTTGATTGTGATTCCAACTGCACTACCATCGGGAGCCATCCGGGCGACAATATGGAGGCTCCATCCTCTTGATGGGTAAACCATGCGATCGGGGTTCCAAATTAATTTTACGGTCGTTGGATAAAGAAGTGTGCAAATTTCACACCTGCAAATTATACACCTCTCCCTTAAACTTCCCAATATTACAAGTGAGGCTTGCCCACCGGTCGACCTCCTCTTACCACATGGATTAGTGGTGAAGTTGCGCTCAACTTCCATTCTTTAATATTTACACATCTTTTTTCTTTGCATTTTTATTGTTTATTTCATTACATTGAGACACCTCCATTTGTTCACCATTTTGAACAATCCACCGTCACTAATTTTATTTTCTAAAAATTGCATTTGGTAAGGCAACTTGTGTTATTTCATTTGCATATTTTATTTTATTTTTATTGCATTCGTGGAATTAATAGTAATTGAATTGAAAAATATAGTCATAGTTTACACATATTAGTTGCATATTTTCAAAAGGCTTAGAAAATCTAGTATGGACGATTCCCTAGGATAGAACGAAGTGAGAAAGGCGGGGACTGATGCAATATGTAGTGGAGATTAGTGAGATAGGGCCATTAAGCATGGGCATCATATTTGTTATCTTTCTCGAGAGAAAATCGGAAACACTCAAAATCACGTAAGAAAATGACGTATATAATCAAGAAAACTTCATCCCTGACCCTTTCTCTTCTTCTTTCGATTGCGTGGTGCGTGAATGCAAAAGCCTCATCACCCCCACCCTCGGGCTCAACTCTCCTTGCATGCCAAGAACTTAGCACACATCTATGTCCCCTTTCTTTGCTAAAGTCATTCTTCCTTCTCTCGTGTCTAACCTGGCCACGGGCAGAGTAGAGACTATCCAGGACTGATTTGACGAATGGGCGATAATTGAGGAAGTCAATGGAACATGGAATGGGGGGTTCCAACGTAGCTTGTATTTTCATAGGTAATTGCACACAAATCCAATCGTTCCAAAAATAGCAATTTTCTATATCTTATTCTTATTTAAACAACTTAGATAAATTACTATGCATTTTTACACAAATCTTTACTAAATTTGGACATCTGGTTCTTTTACAAAAGAAAGAAAGGCATGGATTAACAAAAATGAAGTTGAGAACTACAAAATTAACCTCGTTGAATATAAATAAAAATAGATGGCATGAAATTTGTATATTAGCGAATGGAGAAAATAACCATGTTGAATATAAATAAAAATAGATGCCATTCAATTTGTATATAGGCGAATGGAGAAAAATATAAGATACGTCATGAAGAAAAGCTACAAAAGAACACCAACTCATGCATGGTAGTATACTAGAAGATCACGAGCAATGAGATCTAAAGTCCCACCATGGAGAAACTGCATACAAGATAACAGAAGAGATCCTTATCAATCATGGCACAACTCTAATAGATAAACGATGCTTTCATGCGATGGTTATCCTCCTTAGATTTATGGTACAAGCATTCCACCTTGTAATTTTTATTACTAGTTTTTTGTGCATCATATAATCCATTAGAAAGGGAGAGCATTATTTTTTAAAACTAAAAAATCAGAGGAAAAATTTTATGTAGAGAGATAAACATGTTTTCAAAATAAAATAGATGGGATATGTTCTACTTTTAAAAGGGGAAGAAAGTTTGGTTTCAATGAAAATTTATTTTAAATGAAATCTTATTTATACACTAAAAAGGAAACAAGAAATGGAGATATTAATTTCTATTTTTAATTAATTTTAAAACGGGGAGAAAAATTATTTCCAATGAAAACTTTTTAAAAAAATCATTTTGATACGTCAAAAAGGGAGGAAAAAGTGGAGATAGTAATATCTAGCTTTGCTTATTTTTCATAATCAAGAAGGGGGAGAATGTTAGTACCATGATTGCATGATAGTTATATTATTATTTTTTATGATAACAATACTATAAATTTCATGACAAGTTAACTCCATGTATGAAACCCAAAAGGGCATCATTATAGAGAATTTAACAAGGGTGATAAAGTCATACTTAATGGAGAAGATGAAAGGAGTGGACAAAGCAAAGACGAAGAAAGGATATTTCTGTAATAAGCATATATAGAAAGTCTTGAATACATACATACATATATATATATATGCATGTGTATCATGTAAGCATACTAGGTTTAGGCTATTTTGATCGATCAATCATTCTTATATAATTGATCAATTATCTCTGATCTATTACCCTATTTGATCTGATTAACCATCTTTTATCGACCAACCTATTTGACATGACCAATCATTCATAGTTGATCAACTTCTTTTTATAATCATCCCATAATTTTCAGACCTTCCAACGAGATGATTAATCATCTTGAACTATACGATCGAACAAC
This sequence comes from Ottelia alismoides, assembly GCA_037367405.1. Lineage (NCBI taxonomy): Eukaryota > Viridiplantae > Streptophyta > Magnoliopsida > Alismatales > Hydrocharitaceae > Ottelia > Ottelia alismoides. The sequence continues at coordinate 115,719 of JAZKJV010011084.1, forward strand.
TTGAGATGATTGATTATCTCTTTTACATGATAGATTATATGATGCAAACCTTGTTGTTTCCTTTATAGTTTTATTTCCCACGGCTATAGTTTTGAATGGACATCCTCCACCATTATAAATAAACCTCAAAGCCTCTGTTGTAAACGCATATCTCAATACATTCTCTTTAGCCTCTCTCAAAACTCTGCTTGAAATAGTCTCTCTCGCCCTCTACTTTGAGATAACATCTTGACTACTAGTCGTCTACATGCTTGATTTGCGATTCAATTATTTATTATAACGTGTACTTCTTAGCCTCATAATTCATTCTACATTTATATTTGAGGTTTTATAGATTATTGTACTTTTCCTTTACTTTATTTTGTACTATAACACTTGATGTTTGATCTAAGATGTACAAAGTACTTGGTGTTTGATCAAGTTATGAGAAAGTCTTTGGTATGTGATTCAATGCATCTTTATGCGGATGAGTTATCTGCAAGGAAATAATTCGAGATAGTGGAATTGAGTTAGTGGAATTGAGTTGATTGAGTCAATCAATCGAAAATCCTAAGTTAGGGGACTTGGGTCATGGTTTTTACACAGTGGGGTTTCCATGCTAAAAATGGTATCCCTTGCAGTTGCATTGTTATATAGATTGACTATTTATATTTATGATTATTACTTACGATAATTATTTGCTGACCATAATTTTATTTAGCAATCTTAAGGAACTAACAAGATATTATTGGCATGTTTCTTGTAGTCTTAATGTAGTTATTCCATGACTCGCACATGTTATTTGTTTATGCACCACACTAATATCGGGATGAATTCATGTCTTATCCAAACATTTAGAGGTATCCTTTCCAACCAAATATTGTGCTACAACACCAATGCTTCCAATGTCTCAAACTATTTTGAGGATCCTATCATGTTGATGAAATCATGTTTCATGCACCTAAGATCCTAAAATTGAACTAACAATCTGAACAAACACATTCGTGCATGCTTTAATAACAACTTTTTAATAATTTCACACTTGTAAAATAAAAACATATTTTTATCACTAAAAAATCACTAAAAATATGTAAAACAAAAAATTAAAAAATAAATAAGGAAATATAAAATTGATAGATATATATATATACACATACTTACAAACTTTTGATATTTATAAGTAATTGTACATAACTCTGATTCAATTGATTTATTTTTCACTAATTCAATTAAATTATAAAAATATAGTTACACCATGAAAATATCATATAAATAATTGACAAATGGAATAGTTTTACTTTCCACTATACGTGAAATCCCTATTTTATATATGGAGCATATGAACTTAAGTTCACTCCAACTCACTTTTAATATTCATGTTAAAAATACTTTAGATTCTAAAAATACTTAAAAAGCGATCGAGGCTTATTCGTAAAAAGTAGGTTCTAGGACCCATTTGTACAACTTTTTATGGATTTTCCTTTTTTATACAATTGTCATTTTAACTCCTTTTCCTTTGATTTCAATTTCATTTTGTTGTTTGTATATTATATTTCCTTACAAAAATATAAAATCAACTACACAATACAAAATAGAAAAGGAACAAAGATATATCTTTTTTATACAGGTCAATATGACTCATATTATATCGTTCTTTATTTTTATCTTTTTGATCCCATAAAATTAAAAATCAACAAAATTATTTCCAAGTATTTTATATTATATATTATCATTATACTGAATAATATGATATTGTTATTAAAAAGAAAACAAAACCAAAAGTCACAAAACCCACAAATCAGGTATTTTATGTCTAAAAATAATGTTTTAAATTTATATCTTTTATTCTAAACATGTTCTGGGAAAATTTCTTGTTGTAGTATTCTAGCTAAAACTAGTTTGATTAAGTTTTGTGTTTTGAGGTATTTAATTCGAGGCTTTCTACTATGTATTTTTATGTTAACTTCGTTATTGGACCCTCCCTTTTTTTGTGATTGGGCCACATGGCCCCTTTTATCTTATTATGTCCACTCAAGATTCTTTTTAATTGATGGGACCGAGCTATGACTCGAGTCAACTTTCCCCCTTGCAAGGCCAGTTGGATCGAGCATCGCGTACGCAACACTGTTGACGCTAAAGATGGAGACGACAACAGACTTTTATCGCTCCGATCTTCATCAATCGTATATCATCATGAAGAAGAGGAGAGGAGGGGCATGCTACAACTGCCCTTGGATGCCCCTCCCTCTCTCAATCATGACCGTTCATGAACCTGTGTATTTGGACCATTGATTGACAAAGGAGCAGCCATTGTGCATCGGTCTCATTGCAAGCAACCTACCATCGTCAAGGTCGTGTCATTTCTTCACCACTGCCTCCTCTTGGGTGTCCCTATCGTGTACTGTAGTCAAAGGAGAAAGAGGGGAATGAGTGGACAATAGCCACCATCTGATCCCTTCTCCCGTCGATCTTATCCGTCCAACCGCAGTGAGCCACAACCACTCGATCGAGACCCTCCATACGAATCTCAGCCATCGATTCAATCGCCGATGTCATGCATGCATCATTGTTGCGTCACCCAGGAGATTTTGCACCTATACTCCCAAGTTTTTGCATATTCACAAGGAGTTTGTTCTGAACTTTTTGAGATATCATATTTAGTATATTTTGCATCTGTACATTTGAATACTCTTAAACTTTCTTTGTACTCCGTTTTTTTGTGAAACAAATTTTAATGGAAACCTACTATAAAATCTACATAGTTTTATAGTTTCATGAATATTTGATGCATGGATTATTAATGGCAGATTTGTGAATTCATACAACTACCCATACATTATGTATAATGTGGCAACCTGATGGTTTTGATATGCCCGAACACAAGTATGCACATTGTGTAGAGTCTTGATACAAAATATACACTAGATTGAAAACCAAGATACATGAACTTTATACATACAATTTGGACCTTTTTTATGCTTGAATTCCACTATGATCATGTGCAGTTCATTATTGATAAATGTCACATTATATCCACTCTTGGATGATAATTTTACATGTAACATCTTGACATTTATGCGAGCGCTAATTGACTTTCCAACATAAAGCAAATGATCATCATCGGTCATAGGGGACTTCTTCTTGCACACAATTCCTCTATTACTCCTCGTTGAGACTCTGATATCATATGTAGAAGCGTATATAATTATGTTATATTCTACACGAACATTCATGTATACTTCATTGTTATCACCTTGATAGCATTATCTCCCTGCAATTCAAGAAATTTGTATTTTACTTACTCGTTAAAAATAGTTTCATCCTCATTGACATCGCTATAAAAGTCGAAATATGCATCATCTATAGAGTCGTCATTATTGTCTAAATTATCTTCAAAGCTTTCACCATTTGTTCATCATCATCTACATTAGAAAAAGAACGACGATCCTCTATTTGACCCATAATATCAGTTTCTTTTATGCAACTTATTGGAATTGGAAGGACAATAGTAATAATTCATTAAATCATATCCATTAGGTTGGTATCATTCACATGTATAATATAGTATTTTTATCACTTTCCCCTTTGAGATCTTGCAATATCTATGCCCCTCCCTTTTTAGGAATATCTATTGTGCTCCTGACTTCTTACACAGTTATCACTTATTCCCTTTGAGTTAGTTGTCGTTCACTTACATCCCAAGTGGACGTTAACTTTTGGACATGGTGGTAGTTTCTAACCTATAACTATGGTAGATTGGTTATTTTTAACTCATCATCCTCCTCTCCTCCTACCTCCTTTGACCACCTCCTTCACATACTGAAGGTTGGGTTTGGGCCTTAGCGTATCACAGAAGCTCTTGAAGGCTAGGAGGGTTTGGGCTCACTTTAGAGTCATACTAATTGCTCGAGACAACAGGAATTAAAATTTTATAAATATGAAATCACATGATATGACAACCGTTCTCATATCGTTTCATCAAGATCACAAATTAGTAATAGAATTACCTCTTGAAGCGTGTTTCTGATCGCATGTCTCTAGGCGAATAGACCTCATGTCTCAAGCCAATCCGACGAAGGATGCACTTGTAGGCACATGGATGAGATGCGCTCTTCCCGCAATCTGAGTTGAATATCAAAGTGTGGTGTCTCATGATTTCTTCCCACAAAATCATAGTCTTCCTCACAAGCGAGATGCACCAAAGAAGGCAAAGATCCATGAGTAGTCGATTCGGTAACACAACGGTGACACGACCGCAGGGATCTCTAGCTCAATATGATGGACGACCATAATATATAGTGTGAGAGAGAGAGAGAGATGGCGTGTATGAGAATAGAGAGAGTTGTTGCTCTTGCCATTGCTATCGTAAAGAAAGAACCATGTCTAGTATTTTTTATAATAAATTGGATGTCCATAGATCTCAATTCATGCACACATAATCAGTGGTGTAGATTATTTTGTGCTTTCAATCAATGGTCATGATTTTGTTGTATAAATATGCAACAACAAATAGTCAATTTAAAATAAATTAAATATATTAAATATTCATCAATATAATTTAAATTTAATTAAATGAATAAACATGTGGAATGAGTGGAAGGAAAGCAAGCCTTCTCTCCCTTCATAGAGTGGATGACCACATTGAAATAGACTCAATGTGGCCACCCACCCTCTATGCATGGAAGGTGGCTCTCTCATTTCAATCTCATCGTATTCTCATATCTCAACAAAGTATTCCATATGTGCTACAACTTTTTTGCATGATTATTCACCAAAATAATTTCAAATTATTATGTGATAATTTTAAGGGATATTTACACCCATAACCCTGAGTAGTTCCATAATTACCCCAGGTACCCAATATAGTCATGAATTACATGAGAACCCCTGAATATTACTCCGTTTCACATCCATAACCTTCTATTAGTTTCAACTGTTAATCCTAACCAAACTGTCGAGTTAATCTAACCTAACATCAATCCAACGGTAAAGAATAAATGAAAACTAAAAAGAAAATAACCCCTCTCCTCCAACACACAAGGGGGTGATCCGGGCAGGAGGGTGGCCAAAGACGAAGGCTCGGGGTACAGGTTCCAGGCAGGAGGGTGGCCAAAGATGAAGGCGGAGGTTCCGGGGAGGGGGGGGGTTGGCCGAGCTTGGGGTAAAGGTTCCAGGAGGGAGGGTGGCCAAAGACGAAGGCAGAGGTTCCGAGGGGCTCAGGCTTTGTGCTCGATGGAGCGAGACGGCTGGCATGGTGGAACGAAGGTAGAGGAGGAGCGATCCAACTGGGATATGAAAAACGGAGTAGCAAGGTCACATGGCTGGTATCGGATACACGGCGGCATGTGGAGGAGCGAAAGTGGAGGAGATGTGGTCCGACTGGGATGCGCAAGGCAGAGTAGCAAGGTCCCACAGTTTGTGTCAGAGAAGATATGCGGGGATGTTGCGACGGTGTTGTTAGCGTCGGATCTCGTTGCAACAGAAGGAGATGCGGTCGTCGAGTGTTGTCACCACCTCATGGAGATGCTCCTCCTATGTTGATGGGTTGTTGATGGATGGGTTTCAAGAGGAGCGGTGGCAAGGGATATATAGGTATGGAATGATCGGCCAGAGAGATGGAAGGTGCGATGATGGGCATTTGACGAGGTTTGAGAAATGGAGGGGATTGTGTTTGTTTGGGAGGAGATAAGATTTGTGAGATTGAGGGCGATCTGAGTGAGAGAGAGAGAGAGAGGTGGCGATGGGTCTCATTGGCTGAGAGCAGGGTGCACGTTCCAGGCGGGTGGGGGGAGCTTTGGCCGAAGACGAAGGCGGATATTCCGGGGGGGGCGAGCGCAGGGTGCACATTCCAGGCGGGAGGGGGGGCTTTGGCCGAAGACGAAGGCGGATGTTCCGGGGGGCTTTGGCCGAGCGTGGGGTGTAGGTTCCAGGCGGGAGGGGGGGCTCTGGCCGAAGACGAAGGCGGAGTTTCCGGGGGGGAGGGGGCTACCGAGAGATGAAGGCGGAGGTTCCTGGGGGAGCACGAGGTGCAGGTTCCAGGCGGGAGGGAGGGCTTTGGTCGAAGACGAAGGTGGAGGTGGCTTTGGCCGAGAGCGGAAGGTCGAGGTTCCAGGCGGGGGGGCTTCCCAGGCGGCGGTGTCGGTGATGGGGGGTTCCCTATTTCAGGCGGTTGGTCGGCCGGAGGAGGGGCTTTGGCCGAAGCTGGTGTAGAGCTTGAGAGAAGAAGGGGAGGGGCCATCCCTAAATAAAATAAATTTGGGTATAAATTGTAAAATGCTTAACAGATACCGTCAAAGTTAACAGAAATTTTGGTTGAAGTTAACTCGGGGTTATGAACGTAAGAGTTAAGCATTATTCAAGGTCTCAAGTGTAATTCGTGTTTTTACAGGGTTTCTGGGGTAATTATGGAACTACTCAGGGTTATGGGTGTAAATATCCCTAATTTTAATCATGCCATTGATAATTATGGATCATATTCATACATCCAATATAAATTGTATATTATTTTGACAATTAGTTTTTCAATGTGAATCCAATTCACACCAACATTTAATTCATAGATACTATTTACAATTAAATCTCTCCAACATATTATAAATTACATTTATAATATTTACGATTATTATGGATATTGATATCCACATTAATCATATATTTGATAATTAAATCATATTTAATTATCTTAGATGATTATTCTAATGTGTCTATGAATCATATTCGTATTATTCATGATAAAAATCACATTTAATCATCAATTTCCCAATACTTATATACACTATCAATAATGGAATTATTCTTGAATGCTTTCAAAATATTGTGCTTTCTCCGCAGATACTTAGAGAAAAGGACATGTCAATTGTACAATCCATGTATAGTGACTTGGATTGAGATCGTATCTCACATCAAGATCTCGAGGACCTCTCAAAGATTTTTGATTAAATCAAAATGTAAATATACTCTTCTCATTGCATCTGAATTACATTCAGATCAACATCTAACATTTGGACTAAGATTGAATTACTAATCTACTAATAGAGATCACTAAAAACCAAACATGTTTCATCACTCCCTCGGAATAGAAGTGTCATGTTATACATTTTTTAATCACATCACCCTAGAGTATTCCTAATACTCATACATCCTACATATCGAAATACCTAGAATAAACTCAAAATTTTAGACTATATTTAGACTATTTATAATTAAGTTTCTCATTCGGTCATTGAGAATTGATATCGAGCATATGCTTTCCAAAAAAAGCATATATTATACATACAAATTCTTTCATGCTTCCAAAGCAAGATGACCATGTATGAAATTTGGTAGGTCCTAATACCTCATGAGTGAGCTCATGTCTTCCGATTTAATATGAACATGTATGATCCCTTTGAGAGATCGTATTAGTCATATGCCCTCGTATGCACACCAGCTCATTGGTGTATATACCTTAACTAGGTCATCGACCTAATGGTCTGCCTAATGTAAACACTTAGATATACAATAATATACCTATCTCAGGTCAGAGGATACATGTCTATATCGTGACAACATACGACATAAGTCTTGGTTATCTCGATCTCGTCGGATCAACTCTTTGCCCTAACTTATCTGACACCTTCTAATCTCTATTCCTATGCGGAGGACCTGCATCAAGAGATCGGTTAGATATTAGCCTTTAGAGGAGTATTGCCATCTCCTTCTCAGACTAGAGATCGTCTATTAACAATTGTTTGTGGTGCTTAATGAGTCCTCAATCTAACTCTTTAGATATAATCTAAGCATCAACCTCTATGATTAAACCATTGAATCAATAACTATATGATTGCTAAGATGGCCATATCACATAACCCTAACTATACTAAGGGACCATATAAGTGTATTCATTCATTTAATCTCAAACAAGTAGCTAAATAAATCAATAAGCTTTAATAATATATCAAAAAATTTACAATAATATTTATTGTATAAATGGTTAACCTCGGGTTCGCATGGCTAACACAGACCCCTCCTTCCTCCACCACCTGCCTCCTCCACTGTCCCCACCTCCTCCAGGCCCCTCCCCCGCAGCCTGCATGCTAAGTCTCGAACTTGGTCATCTCTCGGATCATATAACATAAGATTCAACTCATCAAGAGGAAACCAACAGATTTTGTTTCATATGAGTAGGACTTCATTTCGAATTGTTGTGATTTCGTAAAAAAGAGAAGTAAGGAGGCTTAAGATGTCATTACCCTGTAATGGCAGTCATTAAGACTAATTAAACATGATTATAGAAATTAATGATGAATTGAGGATCGTTAATGACTATTAGTGAACACTAACTAATGGTTAGAAAAAGTTAAGCATGAGCCGTGGAAGTTAAATCATGATTAGTGAAAGTTAATCATGATTAGCGTTAATTAAGCATCACTATCAAATCTAGAATCTTCTGGATAATTCTAACTTAAGCCCTACGCTTCAGATAAGCTTTGAATGAAATCATGTGTCAAAACCATGGGCTGCTAACTACGGTTAATGTTTAAACCATGATTTACTAAGCATGGTTAGTGGTTTTCTGGAGCCTATAAATACCCCTACCCATTCATTCTCTACGATTTCTACTATCACTACTACCTTGAGGGCTAGGGACGAGAGGTTGGGAGGAGGAGAGGGAGGCGGGGAAGGAGTGCTAGCGAAGCGCTACTGGGAGGACGAGGAGGAAGGTACGATCCTCTCCTAATTGGCTTCGTAAGTGAGTTCTAACTTGAGCTATATTTTTATTCATCTTATTTTTTCGCTTAGTTTTCGATTCATCATCCTTTTCTGATTCATTTTCTGTTGGGGTTTGAGGAGAAATCTGTTTAACACCCTACTTATGTGCGAGCGACTATGTACGCCAGTGAACCCTATGATTCGTCACACCTTCGCTCGCCTAAGATGTGCGGTGTCTACCGATTATCCATACGTTATAGTTCTATTATATCTTTACATTTCACTTTTATACTTGTTTTGAGGGAGAAATCTGTATAACACCCTAATTAGGTGCAGGCGGCTATGCACGTTAGCGAACCTTGTAATTCATCACACCTTCACTCGTCTAAGACACATGGTGTCTACTGATTCTCCATCGCTTGAAGTTCTCTTCTTTCTGTTTCGTTGTTGTTTTTCTCTCGATGATTTTATAGAGAAAACTCTTTCTGCTTTTCTTTTGAAAATATCCCAATATAAGGGAAAACTTTGACAAAAATTTCCAATAAATATGTCCCAGTATAAGGGGAAACTCTGCCAAAATTTTCCCAGAAATATCACACTATATGAGGGAAAGCTCTGCTGAAATGTTAAGAGAAAAATATGTTCTTCACGTTCTTCGTTTCTCCGTGTGTTTTTTGTGTTCTTCATTCGTTCTTCACATTATTAGCACGTTCTCAGCATTTTTGATACGAAAATGATATTCGATCATTTCAGGAGTCATAAATTATCCTTTCTGAAAAAGAATCATGATCAAGCATTGCATACGTGAGTGAGAGCTCGATTAGGTAACGAAATCCTTCCTTTCTCTTTTGGGTTTTTATATGATATCGTTGAGATTTTTTATTTTATGTTCTTTACTATGAAGAACTCTAATTTGACTATTTTTGAGAAAATATAGAACATTACTTTCTAATTTCTACTAAAATAATATCTAAGCATCTAATAGATGCAGTAGCTCGGAAAGTTAAGATTTGGGAATTAAAATATACATAAATATGAATATATACATATAAATTAATATATGTGTAAGTATATACTTAGTAATGATGAATATGCAAATTGAAGGCTTAAGGGAGGAATTTCATAATGGAAATTGATGTGTATTTGAGTTGGATCCTGAAAAGGATTGTATCTCATGTTAAGAACATTGGGAGTAGAACTACAGGTCGGGCATGCAACTTGTAGGTTTGTTGGAAGGAACATGTATTGGTGTTGCCCTACCTAGCTGGTACACGGTTTCTCTGTTATGATAAGAGCGCAGGAAATGAATGATTTGCAACGTGTGGTACCGGGTGCCAATATATTCGGGTTGAATGATGGAAGATGTGTTTGTGTCATGTGGAGGCATGGGCGGTTCAATTGTGGCTGGGTCATGATAATATGTATTTAAAGCTGCTAGTATACATGATTAAATGTTAGCCTGAGGTTTTAAGAAACCGAGTCCTCGAGGATGGTGTGCTCCTTTTCCAGATGAGGGTTTGGGACCCTAATTAATAAAATAAAAGAAAATTGTCGAGGTAGTAGTAGAGGATTAGTTGAGGCGACATGCGACGGCATAAGCTAAACAGATCAACACAATCTCCAATCCTAAAGTGTCCACAAATTTTGAGTCCATATAGTGGTGAGGTAATTCTCTGGACTAATCCTTGTCATCGAATAGAAGGAATATGATTAAAACTAATGAGAATGAATGAAACTTTTTGTGATACAAGTTTGAAAAATTACACCATTTGTTTACTTTTCTCTTCTTCGTTACTTAGCATTCGTTAATTGTTATCTAATGATTTATGGAAAACCCAACAGATGTTATTGAGTCATCGTAAGGACTTTAGTAATCTAGCCATGTAACATAATAGTCATCCAGCTAATCACAATAGCTTGACTCTGTAAGGTAATTAGTAATCTTTTTGTATATTTCCTTTTCAGCTGATGTACATGTAAATGATTATAGCTGGACAATGTATTATGTAAACTTTATTTTATGTGTGGAAAAGTGTTGAAATAATTCCTTCTAATTTTTTTTATGTGCAGCCTATTTTTGAATGTAGTTGTGATTTCTAAATAAATTATTATTAAGTAACCAGATCCGAATATGAGAGGAACCGATGATCGGGAATTGGGGTCGTGATAGTTTGGTATCAGAGCCCGGTTACTCCAGTAAGTTATTCAGTAATTGACAACTATGAGTGATATTCGAAAAGTAAGGGTGTATTATGATCTTTTGATCTTGATCTTTTGATCTTAATAATTGACTACAATACCATTCATAAGTCATTATCCTCTATGTACATCATGCTAAGATGCATAGAACCTAACTTTTGTCCTTAATTGATCTCATCATCATGGAAGACCAATATATGTATAGGAAACTAGCATTTGATGATGACAATGCTCCATGAGATGGGGCAAAGGTACCTAGTATTAGAGTGAAGACTTAATGCCATAATAAGAAATCCAAGTCATCCAAACTCGTGGGTACTAGAGTTGAGGATTATATTCACCCTCATGAGAAAGAGTATAGATACCATCAGTCCATAGAATTTGTTTTCCCCTACTTTATTTGGAGGAGCGGTAGAGGAGGCCCTTCTTAGGCAAAAAAAAGAAGAAGAATACTGGACTCCTACTGTAAGGATAAGATTTTGATAAAATCCCAAAACCATTATCTGATCAAGGGACCACGAGGTTATTTATAATTCAAGAATATCTTAGACAATTGTGGTATGGACTGTAGGACATGATTTACCTGCTTATCTACTACGTATCGAAATGAATGATTTTGATCTCATCTTGGAGATGGACTGGCTAGAAAGGGATCGTGCATGCCCTGATGGTTTTCAAAAGATAGTAACTTTTCACATTCCTAACTCAATAGAGTTCTAGTTCATTGGAAAGACATCCAATGATAATGTCAAATACATCTCTACTCTGAAGGTACGAAAGTCTTTAGAGTAAGGGTGCCAAGGCTATTTAGCTTATGTAGACACTACATCATGGTCAAATAGAATGATGGAAGATGTACCTATAGTGTGTGAGTTTCCTGATGTATTTCCAGACAAACTGCCTGGATTACTGATAAACCCAAAAATCGAGCGGTCTTGTATTCCTCACAAGGCAGGAACACAGTCGAAGTGTTGACCAATCAAGATCTGAATTTAATCAACAATGAACCCACAATCAATAAATCAAGCAATGACAAATAAATGTGGAGTCAAATTTATTTTTAACTCTGCACAAAAGATGTATAGCAAGCAAGTATGCAGAGAGTTCGAACACAGGGAGCAAACATGATAGATCAAACTAATGTGTGCGAGTGAATGTGAAGTGTCGTCTACACTAAAGCAAGCAAATATTTTTGTGGGTTTTAATTTTTATATATTTTTTTAATTCTTAATTTTGTATTTTGATTTTCTTTTTACTGATTTTGTATTTTCTTTTTATATTTTATATTTTTATATTTTCTTTTTTAATATAGGAATATATATACAATATAGGGGAAAGAGAGGATAATGTGTTTATAAAAATATGCAAAAATACTCAAAACTTCAGAAATAAAATCTTTTGGTGTTTTTATGATTTTTTTACTATTTTTGTGTTTTTTGGGTGTTTTTTAAAAATATTTTTGGTATTTTAAATAGGCAAAACAAGGGAAAACACTGAATAAACTTGCTGGTCGAAATTAAAATGTGGTTGAAAAATACTAAATAGTACCTAAAATTCCACAAATTATTTTTAAAATATAGACAATGAAACCAGGAAGACACAGGAACTGAGTATATTTTTGTGATTTTATTATGATTTTCTATATTTTTTTGAAGTTTTTACGTGTTTTCTAATTTTTAAGGTTTTTACTTTGAAATTTTTAGTGGTTTTTGGACTGACACTAATAGATGATAAAACACACAAAAAATAATTTTTTTTTGTAATTTTTCAAAACGTTTTTATCATTTTTATGGGTTTTCTAATGAAAACAGTATTAAGAATGCATGTTTTTTATTTTTAATAAATATGAAAATGCAACAAAAATGAAATCTAAAAATATGGCGTTAAAGTACAAGTTATCAGGAGCTTAACGTGAATTTTGTGGAATTTTTCAAGTGAAAAAGATGCCTAAACTAAATCAAACAAGTTCATGAAAATGTCACAGCCTGGCAGGGATATATATGCAAATACTAAAACATCCAGGGGCATACAAGAAATTTTTCCACAAAATAATACACTGAATAATCGATTTATGGACCAATTACAAATCCGCAAACCCGCAGGGGTGTTGGTGAAAAATACCCACCAGGGCGCGTGATTGGCACGCGCCTGGCAAGGACCCAAACGCAATTTCACAGAACTCGAGGGCTTACATGCAATCATCCCAAAAGTTTAACACTTAAACTATAACTCCTGGTACTGAAACGAAATAACTAAAAGGCCAAGAACCTCGATACAAAATGCCCACACCTCGCGTGAACAGGTCACGTGAGGTGACGTGGCAGAGGACCGATGTATAAATACTAAAAGTCCAAGGGCCTTTTTGCAAATTTTACACAAATTTTAAACTACGAATTGAAGTTTCAATACTAAAATACAATTACAAAAGATTGAGGGGTATACTTGCAAAAATCCCCTCGCAAGGGAGATCGAATGGCTGAGAGACGTTCACTTAACACGTGATGCTCCCTGGACGCGCGATGACGGTTCGGCTTCGACGTCTGAGATTAGATCTCGGCTGAGATCCAACGGTGGATGGCTCTGAAGATCGGACGGTCGAAGTGGAATCTGGGCGGCTCGCTTGATCGGACGGCTGCAAGGACTGGAGGAAGAACGCGGAAGAAGGCCGGCGACGGTGAACTTCCGCGACCTCCCTCGCCCTCCTTCGTCGGCCTCGGAGCTCAGAAGGACCCAGATCTCTTCCTGCAGGGGTTCTCCATGTCTGGGGAGCGTCAAAATGGCCGGAGGGATGCAGGTCCGCGCCTACGACGGCGGCGGAGCTCAAGACCTCCAGGTATCTCCGGGTGATCCAAAAAGTGCTCCCAGGTGCTGCTCGTGTGCGTGTTCCTGCAGGTGAAGGATGATAGAGTCCAGGGCAAAATGCCTGGACTCCGAGGAAGATGAACGACGGCGAGGGACGGTGCCACGGTGCTCGGCCGGAGTGAACTCCGGCGATGGAATCGATTTGGCGAATCGATGGACGGTTGGACGCGAAACTGGGCTCTACATGAACCTAAGACTACCAGGAACAGACTAGGATAAAAAGGGAGCGAAGAAGCACCTCAAGGGGGGTGCCCGAGGTTGATGTACCTCAACGGAGAAGTCGCCGGAGGTGGGGTTGGAACGCGCCCAGCTCGCTGCTGATCCTCCGCCTTGAAGAAGGAGACCTGGAGCTGTCACCTCCACGGGGCTCGAGCGAGTCCAAGGGGGGAAGAACTGGATGAATCGCGGTTCAAATTTCAAAAGGGAATCGGAGCTGGGTTTTATGGGGTTGACGGTCAGTGGAGGAAGAACGAGGCATAGCGATGGGCGCAGTGGTCCTTCGACCGAGATTTCATCAGGGCGGGCAGGCCCATTGATCGAGGAATAAAAGCTAAGAAGAAACTATCACGAGAGGATGCAAGAATAGGCCTCGAAAAATCCACAAAAGTGGGTCAAAAACGAGGCTGGCAGAGCTACAGGACCTAGGGTCAGAGAGTTGACGGGTCAACTCTCCTGGCCCCCTTGTTGGTCCACGTGGACCAACCAGGAAAAACCTGGTAAACATTATTTCTAAAATCATTTTAAAATAGTAAATGATGTTATTTTATTTAGGTTATAAAATGAAAAGTGTTTATTATTTTATGAAGTATTTAATTCTGATTTTTAATTATTTTTATGGAATATAGTTTTATAAGTTACCTATTATGCCCCTTATAGGTATAATATCTATATACTTTATTACTTTATTTTTATTTTATGTATTTTAGTTTTATTATTTTTGTTTCTTATTTTATAAAATTATAAACTACTTTTATACACTTAGTTGTATTTTTATTTTAATTTCCTGAATTATTTTGTATACTTGATAAAATAAAAGTATATGTTGTATAGGTATGTGTATAGGTAATTAGGTATTCTACCTATGTATTAGGAATATATGTATTTTTATTTTGAGTTTTATTTGGGTTTTTCTTCTGATTTTATTGTACAAATATATTATAAATAATATTTACAAAATTATAAAAATATAAGAATATAAAATTTTAATCTGTACAAGTATACTACAATGGTCCAAAACTCAACTTTCAAACCGTAACTCCGAAAAATGCGAAACCACCTCCCTTAAATAGATTATTTTATGCTATATACAATTAAAGGTGAGTTTGGTACATTTCAAATTTTTATTTGCAAGATACAGGTCTGGGAAGTCGGAGTTTTGGAATCTTATTCTGACCATAACTTTTTATCTGTATATTATTTTTCAGTGAAATCAATTTTGTATTTTTCTGTATTTAATTATCTACCAATTTCATGTTCAAGGTTTCTTTATTTGAGGTATAAAAAGTGGAACCAAAAATAGGTCCCAAAATGAATTAAAACAAAGGGAATTTGATTGTATTTTGACCCTTATCTCCCCCTACTTTGATCATTGTCGACCTATTCATCAAGATGCCTAGGTCTCGGGGTTTCGGGTCATAAAATATTTACAATATTTTATTCTTTTTCTTTTCTTTTATTTATTCTATAATTTTGGCTTTAATTACAGTATTTTATACACTATTTAGATGCACATGCATGAATGCTAAGATGATGGTTTGAATGCTATTTACACGCATTTGCTAGGGTTTTTGATGCCAAAATGATAGAATAAAGATGATGAAATGTGGATTCATCAATTACCACATGATCAAGAGATTGAATTTGAAATCTCTCTCACACCTAAAACTCAACTTATCTCTATTCCTCCATATAGGATGGCACCGGTCGAGTTACGAGAGTTAAAGGTACAATTACAACAACTGTTAGATAAAGGACTCATTCATCCTAGTTCTTCACCATGGGGTGCACATGTCTTGTATGTGAGGTTTGTGAGGAAGAAGGATGGGTAAATGTGGTTGTGCATTGACTATGAACGACTAAACAAGAAGACAGTAAAGAACATGTATCCTATTCCAAGAATAGATGATTTCTTTGATCAGTTACATGGTTCAATTGTGTAATCCAAGATTGACTTAAGATCTGGATACCATCAGTTGAAGATTAAAGAAGCAGATATTCCCAAAACAACCTTTCGAACTAGATATGTACATAATGAAATTTTAGTTATGCCTTTTGGACCAACAAATACTCCAGCAACTTTCATGGATCTCATGAATAGAGCATTCAGGGAGTTTTTAGATCACTTTATAGCAGCCTTTATTGGTTGATGAACTTCATAATTTGCCTCATTAATAAATATAAATAAGTCGTAGTATAGGAGGCGAATTTGGTTCAGCAAAAACCACAGTCTTTGAATGCTGTGGAATATTTATGCTTGGCAAGTGTACCAAGGTCGAACACAGGGACACGACTGCCTAATCTGAGTGTTGAATTTCGATTCATGAAGGCATAATGTCAATTAATTGCAGTTTCATGTCCATATGCAAATTATGATGCACTATGCTATTTACAAGGCGATGCCATGATGCATGCAGTTTTTATTTTGTTTTTATGCAAGTTAAAATGATACATGGGCAAACAATGTAAGAGAATATGCGTGATGAATAAAATGTCAGAAATACCTACAATTATACCCTAAAATGAGAGCAACGTAATATAGAATGAAATTAGAGCCAATTTGAACACATCATTAAAAATCGGTCATCAAATCAATCAAGACCAAGGTTTTAGAAACCGAACCGGACATCGAACCGGAAACCTTGTTGAAATGTCGAATCGGGTCGAACCATGTAATCAAACTGGTTCAACCGGATGATGACGTCATCATTATTTAAAACCGGATTAAACCAGACCGATGAAAAAAAAGTGGTTGAACCGGCTAATCAAACCGAAATGAAATAATATATATAATATACTTAATATACTTGAGATATATATAAAATACATAGATAATGTATATATTTCACAGTATACATAAAGTATTTTTCTTATACACCATCAAATATCATACATATCATATATATATATATTATTTGGACTAGATGCTCTATAACATGATAACAGTTTAATTATTTTTAAAACCCAACACATGCAAAAAGTTGTGCTAGTGTAGTTGGTTGGAAGTGTGAAAAAGGTAACCAAAGGTCATGGGTTCAACTCCCACTATCACCAATATTTTTAAATAATTTAAAAATTAAATGTGGTTCAACTTCGGTTGAACCTGGTTAAACCGGGTCAAAAAAATAGGTTGAACCGGGCGGGTTAATTAAAATTTGAACAATTAAACCGAACTGGCATAACCGATTAACCGGACCGGTCCAGGCCCGGTTCACCGGTCGGACCGGTCGAACCGGCCGGTCCGGTCCGGTTTCAAAAACACTGATCAAGACAAGTAGAGCATGGTCCCATTTTTCACATAAAAAAATCACTTAAATTAAAACAGCGTCACATGGAACAAGTAAGCATGCTAAAATGTAGAGGACAAAACAAGGATCAAAACGACACTAAAATCATGCAATTTGGACCTACGATGCTCAAGTTATGCTAAAAACAGTGCAAGGGCATAATTGTAATAAAAATGCAATAAAATAAAGGGATAAATATTGCATTTAGGTCCCTGGAGGGACCTAAATGCAAATAAAGAAAACTGCCTGGGCCCAGCTCTAATTTTTCCATTGCGCGCAGGGGCACATTTGCAATTCTTCAAAACCTGGGGAGGCCTCCCTGTAATTTACCCAGGCACGTGCATGGGGACCAAAGTGCAAATATCAATTCTTTCGGGGTCGTCCTTGCAATTTACCCAGCACCTCACGTGTTACGCACGCGAGGGGCCAGGCTCGGGAGGAGGCACATCTTCGGGACTACGTGGCATCAACTGGAGGTTCGGGGCGAGGTCTGGCCCGTCCGAGCCTGTAGGCGTGGACAGTAGGCTCGGGTGCCACGTGTCTTCATCATACCCGTTCGATCATGGAGATCGAACGGCATCTGTACGTCTTCCTCCGCCGCGGCCCACCGGAGGAGGCGAGTCTCCGGTGAGCTCCCTAGGGCTCCGCCGAGCTCCGCGAGGTCCCCCGATTATCGGAGAAGCAAGATGGGGACCTCGCGAAGAAGCTGGTGCTGCGGCGATGCTCCGGAGAGGGTTGGCGTGGGCAATCAGTGGAGCTTCGCCGGAGGATCGAAGCTCGAAGAAGCTCCGACGCGAACTTCGGCCACTGAAGGTTCCTGCACTTGTTAGTAAAAGCTGAAGTTCGTGCGTGTGACGTGCGAAGTGAGTGGAGTGGGATGGGAGTCGGCGAAGGTGGAGAACGTGGTGGCTCAGGCGAGTCCTCCGCCGTGGGGACGGAGGAGTGGAGTCGGGGTGCTAGGGGTTTCTGGAGGAAGGAGAAGGGTGCGCGAGGATGCTGGTGGTTGGGTGAAGCTCAGGCGACAGTCAAACGAAGGTGATGGTGGCTGTAGGTGACGGGATACTTACATGTTCATTAAAACAACCATATCTAGAGCATACGAAATCCGATTTACGTAAACTCAGATCCTATGGTTTCCTTATTTAATGAGGAACAAAATCCAAGTATTAAATTCGTGTTTAAACAATTTAAACAGTGCCGAATTTATTTACTAAACAGATCTGCGAAATCAAATGCGATAAAAACTTTCGCGACCTAAACGAACCCAAGTCGTCCTAGGTTTTTCGAATCATATTCGAAACCGTCGACCTAAGTCTCTGATTGCACTTGAAGGATATGGAATTATCCTCAAGCGCATCACGGAAGCGTGATCGTCGTATCGGATACGACGAAGAACGACTAGTCGTACTAGTTGTTCGGTGCAGCGGAATTTAAAAAAATTTATTCGATGAAACCACATGATCCGAGAACCATTCTCAGATCGTTTCATCTATAACCACAACAAGTATAATGCAATACCTCTTGAAGCGTGGTTGATCAAATCTCTAAAGAAAGAGACCTCATGTCTCAAGTCCGATCGTCGGCGAGACTGCTTGCGAGCGCGGGGATGAACCGCGTTGTCCTCGCAATCCAAGAAGATGATCCAAGCATGGTTGCTCCTGATCTCATCGCACGAGATCAAACGTCTCCTTCGTGAGAGGAACTCTCCAAGAAGACGGAGAACCGAAGAACGTCGAAGCGGCGGCGCGGTGGCGAAGGCGACGACGGTTCTCTCCTCTAGGGTTTGGTGGTCGGCCACCAATTAGAGGGAGAGAGGGCTGACGTGTGTAGAGAAGAAAGAGAGAGAGAGATAGCTCCAATATTGCAAGTCATTAGAGAGCATAGAATGCCTCTCTATTTATAGGGTTTTGGGATCCATGGATCTCAATCCATGGGACACATAAAATCAATGGATGAGATTGATTTGTGTCAATCCAATGGCCAATATTGTTGTTGTCAAAAGCAACAAATTTAGGTTAAAATATATTTGAAAAAATCAAATATAATTTAGTCCTAAATCAACCCAACAAATAAGGAGAGAATGTGCATGGAGATTTCATCTCCATGCACCTTCCATGTTGGACGGCCACCCATTCCATATAGGAATGGTGTGCCGCCCACTATGGGAGTCCAAGGAGGCAATCTCATGGATTCCCATGAGATTGCATATCTCCTTGATTTTTCTCTCTTATTTATTTGCAACAAATTTGTTGGATTTTATTCTTCAAAAATAATTCACAATTATATTTGAGAATATTGCATTCTTGCCATGGAAAAAATTGTGAATCATATTCACAACCCAAAACAACATATAATTCATATTGTTAATTAATTACACAATGTGTATCCAATACACATAATAATTAATCAACACATATAAATTATAATTAGCTCTCTCTAATACATTATAAATCACATTTATAATATATTATGAATAATTGGATATTTCTATCCACATTATTCTTATCCACATTAATTAAATCACACTTAATTAAATTGGATAATTTCTTCACACATCAAGATGATTAAATCACATTTAATCATTATTTCTTCATTGCTTAGATCTTATGGAATTATTCTTGAACCCTTCAAGAATAATGCAATCTCTCCGCAGATACTTGGAGATAAGGACTGGGCGATTGTATTGTTCCACGTATAGTGACATGGATATTGAGATCATATCTCAAATCCAGATCGCGGGCCTCCCATAGATGCTTGATTAAATCAAGACCGTAAATCTATACTTCTCATTGTATCTGAATCACATTCAGATCAATGTCCAATACTTGGACCAAGATCAGATCACTTCTCTACTGAGAGGAGTCACTAAAATCTAGACCCGTTTCATCACTCCCTAGGAATGGAAGCGTCATGGTTATACAACCGTTTATGATCAAATCACCCTCAGGTATTCCCAATACCTGTACATCCTGCATACTGGAAGACTCAGATTAAACCCGAAGTATCGGATCAACTTTATGCTGTCTACTTCGTGGTTTTATCAGTAAGTTTCTCATTCGATCATTGGGAGTTGGTATCGATCATACACTTTCCAAAAGTGTATATCATACCTAGGTCTTGATCATATACTAAAAGTATATATCAAACCTACAAATTCAGTCAAGCTTCCAAAGCGAGATGACCATGCGCATGGAATTTGATTCTTCCCAATATCTCATGAGTGAGCTCATGTCTTCTGGTTCAGTAACTGAACCTGTATGATCCCTTTGAGAGATCGTATTACTCATATGCCCTTATATGCACACCAGCGCGCCGGTGTATAGACCTTGATTAGGTCATCAACCTAGTGGTCTGCCAAATGTACATACTTGGACATATAGCAACACACCTGTCTCCGGTCAGAGGATGCGTGCCTATATCATGACAGCATATGATATAGGACTTTGGTTATCTCGATCTCGTTAAGTCAACTCTTTGACCTAACTAATCTGACACCTCCGAATCTCTATTCCTATGCAGAGGACCTGCATCAAGAGGTCGGTCAGATATCAGCCTTCAGAGATAAGGATTGCCATCTCCTACTCAGGCTGGAGATCATCTCTTAACAATCATTTGACGGTGCTTGATGAGTCCTCAATCTAACTCTTTAGATATTCATCCAAGCACCAGCCTCTATGATTCAATAGTTGAATCAACAGCTGTATGATTATTAAGATGGCCATGGTACATAACCCTAATTGTACTAAGGGACCTATTATACAAATTATTCATTCTTCATTTCAGATCAGGGAATGATATGTGCAATAACATTTATTGCATAATGGCTCGCCGTGGGCTCGTATTTCCAACAATCTTCCACTAGCCCAAAGAGCCATTAATGGGCTAATCATTTAAACTTACACTCATGTGACAATCATAGGCTATTTAGAAAATAGCTAGGTAAGCTGATCAGTCACTCTGTTCCCGCGAGACTACGCCAAGTCCTTTTACGGCACTTGCATATCCCCAGTAACAGTGCTCGCATCCAATGCGAATGTTGCATCTTATGCAACTAATACTCAATCTTGTTAGTTATAGTGTCCTTGACACTACAACTTAACAATTATCATAACCAGTATTTCCATAATCCTTATCAGAATATCCTTATTCCTGGAGATCACTATCTCTTAAGGTATCCACAGTTAAGACCTTTTAGATCTCTATCTATAAAGTCTTAAGTTTTTGAAGATAAGACTTTGAGATCACTATCTCAAAAATATTGTCATCTATGAAGATTTTGTCATTACTGCAACCAAGTGTTCTATTTCCATAGTAGGATTAGCAACAGTTTACTACTCCCACTGCATGGCAGCCATCTGGCTTTTGTGCACATCTAGCACACACTTGGCTTCTCAGAACTGATGCCCAAAGGCAAGTAGTTCTAGCATTCACTTCCTCAACTCTTTGAGGTGCTATCCCTTTAGATAGGTCAGTACCATATCTTAAGGGATGGAAGCCATTACTGGAATTTTCCATAAAATGGAATATGTCCAAGATGTACTATAAATGTCACAGTCCCATTATCCTCTTCTCTTTGCTTCTGAACAACTTCAGAACTAAGATCTGAGAGGCATCTTTGAAATCATATTTCAAGTTATGGAACAACCAGATTATAAAGCACTAATTATTATCTTTATATCATTTTTAAATGATTAGGATATCATCTACATTTAGCACGATGAACACAAAAGCACTCCCACTAAGCTTCATATGGTTCATCAAGATTCTATCTGAAATCATAACATTTATAATTTCATCAAATCTTATGATCCAACTTCAAGAAGCTTAATTGAGTCCATAGATGGATTCCTTAGCTTGCACACCTTGCTTTCCTCAACCATGAAGCCCTGGGGCTACTTCATAGGAATATCCTCAAAGAGGCATTCGTAGAGGAATGCAATATTGACTTACATCTTGAAGATGCAATAGTCAAGTTATGTAGCTAAGGTTAGCAATATTATGATGGTTTTAAGCATGGTCACCGAAGAGCAAGTCTCATTGCAAGCAATGTCTTCTCTTCCAGTGTGTAGCTTATGGCTACGAACCGTGTTTTGAAGATCTCTACCTTCTCATCAGGTTCCCTGTCTCTTGAAGATCCATTTACACCTTTACAGGTCTTACCCATATAGGTGGATCCTCGAGGGTCCATACACAACACTTGTATATGAAGTCTACATTAGACTTTTATTGCTATCCATTTATCCATGCTATGATCTTCAGAAGCTTCATCACATGAAGTTCGATCATTATCAGATTTCTCTAACACATGGAATCCATCCTCAAACTCATTTGAAGAGGTATTAGTGTTTCATCTTTAATTGTCCTTTTAGTTTCCAATTTCAGGAGTCTCATTATCTTCTCAAAAAAATGAGTTCCTATACTTCATTTTCATCTTGATTCTCAAGAGTCTCAACCTCTAAGAATCACATTCTCGGAGATGAGATATTTTAAGAATCTCAAGGTCATAAAGTAGGTATCCAATACCATCCTTTATTTTCCTAATGAAGCAGCACTCTCAAGTGCTAGATTCCAAGATACATGGAACCTTATTTAGGATATACATTGTAGTCTCTACTACACATATATACCTGGAAACTAAGGGATGATTATGCTAAAATTCAACATTGATAAGATCATGTCACACATGATCCAATTGTATCTACCTATAACTTCTTTTGAGTTAAGGTGTGTTAGGAGGATCGAGATAGAAATGATATTCATATCTTCATAAGGTATTCTTCGAATTTATCTAGTAGGTACTTGCTACCTAGATTAGATCAAATTCATTTTATCTTCCTTCAAACTTTGGTTCTAAACCAAAATTAATGAAATCTTTGAACATTTCAAAGGTTTCTTAGGTGAAGAGAAGGAATCCCATATCATACAATCATCAATAGATATCACATATCCATAATGTTTACTATGATACAGATGATCTGCATACATCAATATGTATGAGATCCTGAATACCTTGACATCTTACACCATTCCCAAAGAAGGGTGTATTGGATATTTTTCTTTGAATACAATATTCATAAGTATGTAAGTTTTGAAATTTTAGACATTCTAAAGTTTCATCTCTTACTAGTCTATTGATCAAATCAATAGACAAATGTCCGAGGCTTGATGCTAGATCATTGTCAAATGATCTTCATCCTCCTATTGATCTTAAGGTTTAATTTCAGTATTTAGAAATGTTAATGAACCATTCATTAATTTTCTAATTTATTGGAGTCCACTAGATTATTAGATTACAATCTGAAATATATCCATCATAACTCTTTATGATAGTTCTATCTCAGAATTCATGTTTATTTCCAACATTTAGAAACAAACAATGAGTGTATTCTAATGTCTAGATCATAGAGACATTCTCTAAGACTAAAGGGCTCTCCCACTGAAATTAACAAGTCTATCAATCCAGCAGAGACTGTTGCAACAATTGCATCAATATCCATGTTGATAACTATAGACCTTAAGATCAAATTTTCTGGTCTTCTAAAACATATGCAACCTATTGCAAATGTCATCAGAAGATTGAGATACAATTATTTGACTTTATCTTATTCAATAAGTAAGTCAATATCAATGATTTATGTAGATTATTCTGATGCTCCATCCGAGTCCTTTTCTAAGGATTCTAGACAGACTTGATAGTCATACTATCAACACATCAACTTATTACAGTATTGGCATTCATCCAACTCTTTGGATGTCATATGGAAGTCACAGAAGTCCAGTCAACTCTTTGACTTTCCTTCTTTCTTGGGTCCAACCCATGCTTCCACTGCGCTCCCTTTATCTATGAGCAACCATTGCTCAGGATAGAGGATCTCTTATTTTAAATTCAAAAAGAATTCAAAGTAAGAGTTTTTCAACATTTATACATGCTTCCTTAAATTCATACAATATGAATATTATGATGCTTCATGAATAACTAGAGTATAAAAAGCAGAATGATGACACTCATCATCTACATCCATTTAAACTCTTAAAACATTGGTTCAGGTAGGTATTCAAACATTTTGAATACATCATCTCTTATAGAGCTACCATTCTGCATGATGCAGAGAACCATGTTACTCATGATTAAATGTCAAGAGCACATATGTATGCCAGAAAATCTTCATTGCTTTTATAAGGATTATATGACAATTATGATCATCATCAACATGTCACTTCCAAAGTACATTTGATGATACCTATGAGTCCAATCCATGATATTCTACTGATTATTATTGAGTATATCATTGAGTGGGTTTTAATGAAGGATTATCTGAAATAAGAAATTTGCATAAATTTATATAAATATATATACACTTTTTACTTTGATTTAGGAATTTTTATATCAAAGTTGTCTTGCCATGTCAACACTGAAAGTTCATTCCCTTAATCACTTTCAATGTAAGAGATATACTTACCATTATATCTCAAGCAAGATCTGGGATCTCCTTCCTTATCTTTGTTGCATCCCAATAATATGAGAACCTACAACTCGGATAAAGAGAAGCGGAAACACATTCCTCCTTACAAGTCCAACTTGCATCTCCCAATTCGGTCTTTAACACCCGGGCCCACCACCCCTAAGGCAATGTTGACCCGTCATTAATTGAACCAACCGTCAACAGGAATACAACTCGCTATGCGCAATCCAATATCGCCCCAATAATATGAGGACCCGATATTGGGGTCACTACGCATACGTCCTTACTCTTTCGAGAAGCGACGAGCCCGATCCAGATGCGCTTGCATACAGGAGATGTCACTTCGGACAGGCGTCTCCTACATGCAATCCCTGGCGACGGAACCCTCCGCCTTGACAGGAGACCATGGATGTCACTTATGTGATCCTCCATATCATATTCAAATTTTAATTAATTATCGTGAATCATATTCACATAATTAATTCTTCCAAGGGAATTATTATCTCTAATCATATTAGAGTATTTCAATTGGACATAATCAATTTAATCATATTAAATTAATTATCAATCCAATTCAATCAATCAAACTTGATTATTTTACTTGAATATATATGGTAATATCTCAAAATACGTATTAATTCGAATTTTAATAATTAGAAAAATACATCTTAATCCCTCGGACATTATCCCGGCCCTACCCGCTGTCATGGCCAGTACCGACGAGAGTGGGACGGACCACATACGTTGCAACCCGCAACCCCAATGCTCTCCGACTAGGCACCATATCCGCCTCGGGAAAGGATAATGCCAAATTGATTAATTTGTACTTGAGATGATCATCGGTTCTTCAACCGAAATTGTACCATATA
The DNA here is from genome assembly GCA_037367405.1 of Ottelia alismoides. Classification (NCBI taxonomy): domain Eukaryota; kingdom Viridiplantae; phylum Streptophyta; class Magnoliopsida; order Alismatales; family Hydrocharitaceae; genus Ottelia; species Ottelia alismoides. The sequence goes on from JAZKJV010011084.1 coordinate 141,285, forward strand.
GTAATAATCAAAACATTTTTGATTATAAGGAAATTTGCTAGACAAATTCCCAAATCCTATTCAAGCATCAAGTTTGAAAGATTGTGGTTTCCAATTATGATTTAGATCACATCTTAATCAATTATTGGTTAAGGCAATGTCATTTAAGGGAATAATTATCATCAAATATTTCACAAATATTTATGCACAATCATTCTAGGAAATTAAACAATTTAATTTCACTAAATGATTAAATGACAATCACCAATCAAACATTAAGTTTGATGAATGTGTTTCCAATTAAGATTTAGATCAAATCTAATCAATTAATTGGATGAGGCCAAGTCAATTATGTAAATAATCATCTTCAAATATTTCACAAATATTTTTCATGATTATTTCACGAAATTAACAATTAATTTCACTAATTGACAATCACTTGGTTCTTGATTAGGACTGTAATTTCAGCAGTGACCCCTTCTTACTAAAATTAGCATATCTCAATCATATTAAATCCAAATTAGACAAAATCAATTTTCATAGATTGCTAATTTGATTTAGGACAGAATCCAAGTGATGTTACACGCATTTCGAGGCAAGTCTAAACAGTAATTAACATTTTAATCACGTTCAGATCTACGGTTCCCGAAACAGTGCATACATGTTCATTAAAACAACCATATCTAGAGCATACGAAATCCGATTTACGTAAACTCAGATCCTATGGTTTCCTTATTTAATGAGGAACAAAATCCAAGTATTAAATTAGTGTTTAAACAATTTAAACAGTGCCGAATTTATTTACTAAACAGATCTGCGAAATCAAATGCGATAAAAACTTTCGCGACCTAATCGAACCCAAGTCGTCCTCGGTTTTTCGAATCATATTCGAAACCATCGACCTAAGTCTCTGATACCACTTGAAGGATATGGAATTATCCTCAAGCGCATCACGGAAGCGTGATCGTCATATCGGATACGACGAAGAACGACTAGTCGTACTAGTTGTTCGGTGCAGCGGAATTTAAAAAAATTTATTCGATGAAACCACATGATCCGAGAACCATTCTCATATCGTTTCATCTATAACCACAACAAGTATAATGCAATACCTCTTGAGGCGTGGTTGATCAAATCTCTAAAGAAAGAGACCTCATGTCTCAAGTCCGATCGTCGGCGAGACTGCTTGCGAGCGCGGGGATGAACCGCGTTGTCCTCGCAATCCAAGAAGATGATCCAAGCATGGTTGCTCCTGATCTCGTCGCACGAGATCAAACGTCTCCTTCGTGAGAGCAACTCTCCAAGAAGATGGAGAACCGAAGAACGTCGAAGCGGCGGCGCGGTGGCGAAGGCGACGACGGTTCTCTCCTCTAGGGTTTGGTGGTCGGCCACCAATTAGAGGGAGAGAGGGCTGACGTGTGTAGAGAAGAAAGAGAGAGAGATAGCTCCAATATTGCAAGTCATTAGAGAGCATAGAATGCCTCTCTATTTATAGGGTTTTGGGATCCATGAATCTCAATCCATGGGACACATAAAATCAATGGATGAGATTGATTTGTGTCAATCCAATGGCCAATATTGTTGTTGTCAAAAGCAACAAATTTAGGTTAAAATATATTTGAAAAAATCAAATATAATTTAGTCCTAAATCAACCCAACAAATAAGGAGAGAATGTGCATGGAGATTTCATCTCCATGCACCTTCCATGTTGGACGGCCACCCATTCCATATAGGAATGGTGTGCCGCCCACTATGGGAGTCCAAGGAGGCAATCTCATGGATTCCCATGAGATTGCATATCTCCTTGATTTTTCTCTCTTATTTATTTGCAACAAATTTGTTGGATTTTATTCTTCAAAAATAATTCACAATTATATTTGAGAATATTGCATTCTTGCCATGGAAAAAATTGTGAATCATATTCACAACCCAAAACAACATATAATTCATATTGTTAATTAATTACACAATGTGTATCCAATACACATAATAATTAATCAACACATATAAATTATAATTAGCTCTCTCTAATACATTATAAATCACATTTATAATATATTATGAATAATTGGATATTTCTATCCACATTATTCTTATCCACATTAATTAAATCACACTTAATTAAATTGGATAATTTCTTCACACATCAAGATGATTAAATCACATTTAATCATTATTTCTTCATTGCTTAGATCTTATGGAATTATTCTTGAACCCTTCAAGAATAATGCAATCTCTCCGCAGATACTTGGAGATAAGGACAGGGCGATTGTATTGTTCCACGTATAGTGACATGGATATTGAGATCATATCTCAAATCCAGATCGCGGGCCTCCCATAGATGCTTGATTAAATCAAGACCGTAAATCTAATCTTCTCATTGTATCTGAATCACATTCAGATCAATGTCCAATACTTGGACCAAGATCAGATCACTTCTCTACTGAGAGGAGTCACTAAAATCCAGACCCGTTTCATCACTCCCTAGGAATGGAAGCGTCATGGTTATACAACCGTTTATGATCAAATCACCCTCAGGTATTCCCAATACCTGTACATCCTGCATACTGGAAGACTCAGATTAAACCCGAAGTATCGGATCAACTTTATACTGTCTACTTCGTGGTTTTATCAGTAAGTTTCTCATTCGATCATTGGGAGTTGGTATCGATCATACACTTTCCAAAAGTGTATATCATACCTAGGTCTTGATCATATACTAAAAGTATATATCAAACCTACAAATTCAGTCAAGCTTCCAAAGCGAGACGACCATGCGCATGGAATTTGATTCTTCCCAATATCTCATGAGTGAGCTCATGTCTTCCGGTTCAGTAACTGAACCTGTATGATCCCTTTGAGAGATCGTATTACTCATATGCCCTTATATGCACACCAGCGCGCCGGTGTATAGACCTTGATTAGGTCATCAACCTAGTGGTCTGCCAAATGTACATACTTGGACATATAGCAACACATCTGTCTCCGGTCAGAGGATGCGTGCCTATATCATGACATCATATGATATAGGACTTTGGTTATCTCGATCTCGTTAAGTCAACTCTTTGACCTAACTAATCTGACACCTCCGAATCTCTATTCCTATGCAGAGGACCTGCATCAAGAGGTCGGTCAGATATCAGCCTTCAGAGATAAGGATTGCCATCTCCTACTCAGGCTGGAGATCATCTCTTAACAATCATTTGACGGTGCTTGATGAGTCCTCAATCTAACTCTTTAGATATTCATCCAAGCACCAGCCTCTATGATTCAATAGTTGAATCAACAGCTGTATGATTATTAAGATGGCCATGGTACATAACCCTAATTGTACTAAGGGACCTATTATACAAATTATTCATTCTTCATTTCAGATCAGGGAATGATATGTGCAATAACATTTATTGCATAATGGCTCGCCGTGGGCTCGCATTTCCAACAGGCGGAAGTACGGGGAACGCGGGGCAGCCGTTAGGAGTATGTGGAGGTGGCTGGAGCACCTTCCAAAATAGGAAGGGGAGGGGGTGGGGCGAGGCGTTACGCCTGGAGTCGGAGGTAGACGATGAGTGAGTGTCGTTGGATCTTGTGATCCAACGATCAAGATACGAGCGCGGGTGGATGGCTGTGATCAGATCCTTAGGATCTGATCGAACGGATGGCGTTGAGGCGCGAATGAAGGGATGCGATCAGATCATTAGATCTGATCGTACAGCTGGATGTGAGGCGGTGAAGAACGGTCTGGATTGGAAGATGGTGGGAATCCAACGGTGGTATATAGGTGAGGAGATGACGTGGCAGTTGGAGAGCCTTAAGATGGGACGAAGATCGGGCGGTTGAGATTAAAGTGGTGACGTGGTTGCACAGGAGGCGTAGGATGAGGGATTGATCGAGCAACTAAGGATCAGGCGCTAGTGGGTGGCCATGATCCGATCTGGGAGTCATATCAAGGGCTAAGAGTTGCGGCGGGGGTGGAGGGATGAGATGGGGAGATGGTGGGATCGAACGGTCGAAGATGAATGGATGACGTGGCACTTCGAGGGACGTAGGATGGAGGGAGGATCGGATGGCTATTATTTAAGCGCTCAACAACGGCAAGGATTTGATCTGGGAGATGGATCCAAGGGCTGCGAAGTGGGGCGTGATGAAGGGCTCAGATGCAGGCGGGTTTGGAGTGATCCAACGTCCCAGGAAGCTGCCGGGTGGCGAGAGATGAAGCGGGCCGTGTGGCAGCTCCAGAGAGCGCCACGTGGCCCAATGAGAAAAATTCAAAATAAATTACAAAGAAAATTAGAAAAGAAATAGTTAGGGACCGAATTTTGAAAAAGTCAAAACATGAAAGTTGCTCGTCTCGATGAGATCTACAACTTTCATGTTAGTCAAAAAGGCAAAAGAGGCCATTTGTACAAAAGCTATTTTTTGGGGGGTATTTTTAAGGGGATAAAAATAGCGATTTTGTGGTTTTGAGTTGTTTTTGTATTTTTTAGTTTTTTTAGGGGCCAGTGATTTATAGACAATTATTCTTCCTAATTTTTAGGGGTTTTTGAGTATACAGAAAAATACGGGAGATTAAATACAATAAATTAATGGTAATTTATACACAATATGGTACATGATAAAAATAAAGAATTAAAGGTGATTTTATTGGATTATTTAAGACAGGGATTTTAATATGTGGCTTTTATCATGATGAATACGAGATTCATCATTGGTGATGTACTTATTTACTTCAAGGATAAATACATGCACAAACATCATCTCTAGCAGACACTTGAAACACCAAGAAGAACAAACTGTATGTTAAATATAACAAATGTGACTTCTGGTTGTCCGAAATATCATTCTTAGGTCATCTTATTTCTGGGGAAGGTATATCAGTTGATCCTACAAAGATTAGGCGATGAGGAGTTAGGAACGCCTGAAGAGTGTCGCAGAAATACAATCTTTTCTGGGTTTAGCTAGGTATTATAGATGATTTGTGAAGGACTTTTCACAAATAACATTTCCAATGACTTGGATGCCTCAGAAGGAAGTTCCATTCATATGGTATGATGCATGTGAAGCTAGCTTTCAAACACTGAAAGAATGCCTAACATCTACACTATCCTTACTCTACCCTCTAGGACTGAAGGATTTACAGTGTATACAGATGCATCTAGAGAAGGACTTGGAGCAGTTCTTATGCAACATGGTTAGGTAGTTGCTTATGCATAGGGACAACTCAGGACACATGAGAGGAACTACATGATATATGACCTTGAATTAGTTGTCGTAGTCTTCGCTTTAAAGATATGGAGACACTACCTCTATGGTATTACTTTTGAAATCTTCACCAATTATAAAAGCTTGAAATATCTGTTCGGGAGGAACTCAATACGATTCAGAGACAGTGGCTAGAGCTGTTGAAGGACCATGATTACACCATCTCCTACCGTCATGTTAAGGGGAACGTCGTAGCAGATACCCTTAGAAGAAGAACTTATTCACCTAGTTTGGTGAGTGCTATCAACTTATGAGGTCTACTATCAACATTGAGTGAATGGAAACCATTTGATAGTAGTGTTGATATTATAACTATTCCTCATCGATACAAACTAGATATATGGGATAGAATAAATAAATGACAGGAGGGTGATCCAGTCCTTAAAGACTTGAGACAACAACTTAAGAAGAATGAGATAGAGGGATTCCAGATACAAGATGAGTTACTATATAACCATCACAGAGTTTGTGTACCAAACACACCTGAATTGAGGAAGGAAATCTTACGTGAGGTGCATTGCTCTAGATTATCCATTCATCCAGGAATTATAAAGATCTATAAGGATCTTCGTTCAAACTTTTGGTGGCCAAGTTTAAAAAAGGATGTTGCTGAGTTTGTGAATTCATGTTTCACCTGTCAGTAGGTAAAGGCTTCACACTAAAAGCCACCGGGATTGTTGCAACCCCTCACTATCCCTGAATGGAAATGGGAAAGCATTTCCACAGATCTCGTTACTGGCTTACCTCAGACGTCTAGTGGTAAAGATAGTATCTTGGTTATAATAGATCGTCTAACCAAGATAGCACACTTTATTTCAATAAGCTTATCCTCCACTCCAGACCAGCTTGTTGAGTTATATATTATACATGTGATCTGTCTCCATGTATCCCAAAGGAGGTAGTTTCCGATCAAGATTTACGATTTATCTCACATTATTGGGAGAACTTCATGAAAGCCTTAGGCACACAGCTATGCTTGAGCATAACATATCCATCCACAAAAAGATGGTCAATCAGAATGTACGATTCATACTTTAGAGGATATGCTACGAGCATGTGCCTTAAAATGGAAAGGATCATGGGTGAAACATTTGCCTCTTACAGAATTCACCTACAACAATAGTTACCATACAAGTATTGGCATGGCACCATTTGAAGCACTTTATGAAGGAAGGTGTACTACTCCTTTATGTTGGCAAGAGGTCTGAATAAATAATTTTTACGATTCAGGTAGACTATAGGAGACATGAGAAGCTGTAGAGCTTGCTTAAAAAAGACTAATACTGCTTAGAGTCGCCATAAAAGCTATAGTGAGACTAGGCAAAGAGACCTTGAGTTTGAGGTAGGTGACTTTGTATTTCTAAAAATATCGCCTATGATGGGAGTTAGGAGGTTTGGAATGCGTGGGAAGTTGGCACCCAGGTTTGTGGGTCCCTTTGAAATTATTCAACGGATTGGAAAAAATGCATATAGACTTGCACTTCCTTCACATTTTCGGCAGTATATGATGTTTTTCATGTATCAACTTTGAGAAAGTATATTAAGGATCTCGAGCATAAGATAAGCTATGATTATCTGCATGTTGAGCCGGACTTGACATACCTTGAAATATCTATGTAAATGCTAGACGTGGATATCAAAAAGTTGAGGAATAAAGAGGTACCTCTAGTTATAGTATTATGTTAGAACCAAGAATTTGAAGAAGCTACATGGGAACCTGAGGTAGATAGGAGAGAAAAATAGCCCTACTTGTTTGAATGATAACACTATGTACCATGTATATCTTTATTATAAATGAAACAACATTCATTTTCTTCAAAGTTGTTATGGGTTCAATCCTCTTTAAGGTTGTTATGCCTGCATTTCAAGTCTCGAGGATGAGACTTCCTTTAAGGTTGTTATAATTCCTAAGTCTCGAACTTGGTCGTCTCTTAGATCCTTTATCATAAGATCCGACTCCTCGAGAGGAAACCAATAGAATTTGTTTCGTATGAATTGGACTTCATTTTTGAATTGTTATGAATTTCGAAAGAAAGACAAGTAAGGAGGCTTAAGATGTCATTACCCCATAATGACCATCATTAAGATTAATTAAATAAAATTCAAGAAACTAATGATAAATTGAGTATCGCGAATGACTATTAACGAATACTAACCAATGTTTAGAAAAAGTTAGGTGTGTCACGAAAGTTAAATCATGATTAGTGAAAGTTAATCACGATTAGTGCTAATTAAGCATCATTAGCGAATCTAGAATCTTCTGGATAATTTTAATTTAATCCCTAAGTTTCGGATAATCTTTGGTCAAAACCATGGGCCACTAACCGTGGTTAGGGTCTAAACCATGGTTTACTAAGCATGGTTAGTGGTTTTCTGGAGCCTATAAATACCCCCCATTCATTCTCTATGATTTCCACTACAACCACTACCTCGAGGTCTAGGTTTGAGAGGTTGGGAGGAGGAGAGGGAGGCGGGGAAGGAGCGCTAACGAAGCGGTACGGGGAGGACAAGGAGGAGGAAGGTATGATCCTCTCGTACTTGGCTTCGTAAGTAAGCTCTAACTTGAGCTACATTTTCGATTCATCTTATTTTATAGCTTAGTTTTTGATTCATCTTCCTTTTCCGATTCATTTTTGTCGTGGTTCAGGGAGAAATCTATGTAACACCCTACTTAGGTGCGAGCGACTATGCACGTCAATGAACCCTGTGATTTGTCACACCTTTACTCACCTAAGACTCGTGGTGTCTACTGATTCTCCATAGCTTATAGTTCAATTATATCTTTTCATTGCACTTTTATACTTATTTTGAGGGAGAAATCTGTGTAACACCCTAATTAGGCATGAGCAGCTATGCACGTCAGTGAACCCTGTGATTTATCACACCTTCACTCACCTAAGACTCGTGGTGTCTGCCGATTCTCCATCGCTTGTAGTTCTATTCTTTATGTTTTGATGTTGTTTTCCTTTTAATGATTTTATAGAGAAAACTCGTTTCGTTTTTCTTTTGAAAATGTTCCAATGTAAGGAGAAACTCTGTCCAAATTTTCCTAAAAATATGTCCAAGTATAAGAGGAAATTTAACTGAAATTTTCTGTAAATATCAACCCGTATAAGGGGAAGTTTTACTGAAATTTTAAGAGAAAAATGTGTTCTTTGCGTTCTTCGTGTTCTTTGCATGTTCTTCACGTTCTTCGTGTTCTTCATTCGTTCTTAACATTCTTAGCACGTTCTCAGCATTTTTTATACGAAATGATATTCGATCATTTCATGAGTCATAAGTTATCCTTTCTGAAAAAGAATTACGATAAAGCACTACATACGCGAGAGAGCTCTATTAGGTAAGTGGTGAGCGACCCGCCAACTAGGGTTAAGTATCAAGAAATATCCAAGGTTGTTGTGACCCCAATCGAGAAGTCGAGCTCAACAAGAAGAATAAACCACTCAACAAAGATCAAACAATCAAGCACACATGTAAGCAGTTCGCTATTTATTTTACCTAGTATAGAAACCAGGGTCGAACACAACGAGCACGAGAAAACCTACGAAGTAGTCAAATCTCAGGAATAAACGACATATTTTACATATTTTTAGTGGTTTTTAATTTTGCAATTTTTAAATTTTTAATAAGATAACAAAATCAACAAATAAGGAAACAAGACAACACACAAGTCTTTTCAGATTTTTCTTTAAGGCTGTAAATGATAAGAAAATTAAGGTAAATAATTTTGGGTTTTTAAGATTTTAAAATCTTTTTGTTAATTTTCTGTAGTTTTGCAAATATTTTTATAATTTTATAAAAATCAAACATCGGTAAAAAATGCAAACAGTGCACTACCAGGACTAAAATGCAAGTTAAATTATTTAAAATACCTTAAAGTCCTGGATACCAATTTTATGGCGAAGTATAATGAAAAACCTACAAGTAGGAACTGAAATGAGATTTTTTTATTTTTTTCTAAAATTTATATGAATTTTATAAGATTTTAGGTCTTTTACAATTTTTAGGGTTTTTATAAGTATTTTTAAACAAAAATGCTAATGTTGCTAAAACACACTAAAATACACTATCAAGAATTTTTTAGAATTTTTAAGGCAATTTTCGAATTTTTATGGATTTTCAAAAATAGACAGGACACTTTTTATAGGTTTTTATTTTTTAAAAAACAATAAATGCAAAGAAATTAATCCACAAAAATCACTTTAAATACTACGCATCAATAGGAGTTGATGTTATTTTTTAGATAATTTTTTGATTTAGTTAGATAATTATTAAGTCCAAGATACAAGATGTAATTAAACACATTTTACAGGGACCTAAGTGTAATTAAGATAAACTTCTGTCCAAACAATAACACAAGTAAAAAGCACAGGGCCTAAATTGCAAAAAGTTCAAGCAATCACATACACAACACTAAACCAGACTCACAGGGGCATAAGCGCAAATACTAGAAACATGCTAATCAATTCATAACAAGCAGAAAGTTCAGGGCCAAAAGCACAAATAACCCAAATGTGACATGGACAACACATGCTACATGTTGAAAGGGTCTAAAATGCAAATATAAAAAAACTACGAGGTCTAAAGGGACAACACGTTCTACATCTGATGGTCACAGATCTGGTTGGGGATGTGTGTGTCAGATGGCATCTGTAAAGTTGATCTAACGATCTTCATGAGCTGCTATCGGGAGGCTTAAATGAGGGGCCCAGCTTTGATCCAAGCGTCATGATTAGGCGTTGAAGGATGGCTCAAACCAAACTGGGTCTTCTCTCCAAATCGAATGGTGGAGACTATGGCTGGAAGAACAAGGTCCTGATGAACTTCAACAGGGTGTGGGAGGTGATCCTCGCTCCCGACGAGGCTCCTGAAGGTCCATTACAGTCACAAAATGACTCCACGTTGAGAGGGGGACTCGGATGGGAGAGTGAGCGGTCATGTGAGCTGGTCGACGGTCTTCCACATGGAGCTACTTCGGTGAGGCCACTATCATCTCAGAAGGGTGCCTTTGCGCACAACGGTACCTGCAAGAGGTAGAGGGGCTCAGGGTGAAGCTCCAGTCAAGGTTACTGCATAATTTTATAGGAGAAATGACGTGAGGTGGGTGGTTGATTTCCGGCATACGAGGGGTGGGGGGGGGAGGAAATCGAGCCTAATCACGCTCTAGTGAGCATGATTCAGGGTGATCAGGTTGTGGAGCGAGATGCAGGGCAAATCGTAGCGTAGATCGGAACGAGTGTGTGGGTGAGATGAAACTTCGACCAGTTGGTCGAAGCAAGGGAATGTGCGGCAACACAAAATGGAAGGATTGAATCGAATGAGTAAATGCAAAGGATAATATGGGTACCTGAAGCTACCAATGAGCTCAACAACTCCAGGCGAAGGTGAACATCGAGATGATGGCCTCGACCACGCTGCGGCGGGCGGGGAGGCTAGACGCGACAGAGCACTTCGACCACGTTGGTGAACTGTGGCCTATAAGCCACCAAACTCCACTCCAAAGGCTCCTTTAGGCTGCTGTCACTTGGCTAAAGGTTTCTAGCGATGGAGGAAGAGTTGAGGCATGAGCTGCCACTCACTGGAGGCGGAGATGAGATTTTATAAGCAACTCTAGGGCCTGGAAAGATCAATCAACAGCGTGCAACCCTAGGAAGATCCGCACCTTCCTAGGGATCCGTGAGGATCACGTATCCTATGAGGAGGCTCGAGCAAGAAATTGGGGCACGAGGAGGCTAGAGTCGGGCGGGGAAATGGGGAGAAGAAGGTCGGTGAGCACGAATCGGGTTTGACCCGGTTGGAAGGGAGGATTCACCACGGTCAACAAAACCTCTTGGACCAATCAGAAGACAGGAATATACAAGATAGTTAAAATTCAATAAAAAATATCAAATGAATTCAAAATAAAAAGTGTATAAAATAAAACAATTGTTTATTATTTTTTAAAATAGTTTCTGTGATTTTTAATTATTTTTCTGAAAAATAAATTAATGTATATACAATATATAATATTATATACATGTATGGTATACTTATGTATTATGTACAAGTATTTTTATTATTTTATTTTTGCACAAATATCCTTATTTTATATTTTATTTATTTACAACATATTTTTAGGAGTGTAAAATAATTTTTACTTTTACAAATTATTTTCATATACATAATAAATAGTGGGTGTAATATATATCAATGTATTTTACACAATGAATGGAGAATTTTATTTTTATTTTTATTTAATTTTGATGATTTATATATTTTTATATTATTTCTAAGATTATATATAAGGATATAACAAGAATAAATTAATTTTCTTTTGTCAAAAATAATATGTTCAACTATGTGTAGTTTACGCAACACATAGTGAACCCTATCTCTCTCTAGTTATTTTATTTTACGATCAGGTTAAGAGTTGACCTTCTCTTGGGGTTTGGGTCACTCTGTATTTATTCTAAATACATATTTCCTTTTCTTTTCCTTTATTTTTTTATTTTTGCAAAAAATTCATGCTAAATATGCAAATATGAACTCAGGCATGCAAATTGCTAAGTTATTATATTTACAAGTAATCACATGATGTTTTGTTAGGAAAAAGATTTATGTTTTTGCTATGAAGAACCCTAATTTGGCTATTTTTGAGAAAATATGAAACATTGCTTTCTAATTTCCACTGAAATAATGTATTAACATCGAATAGATGCAATAGCTTGGAAAGTTAGGGTTTGGAAGTTAAAATATACATAAATATGAGTATATATACACATAAATTAATATATATTAAGTTTACACTCAGTATTGATGAATATGCAAATTGAAGGCTTAACGAAGGAATTTCATAATGGAAATTGATGTGTATTGAGTTCGATCCTGAAAAAGATCGTGTCTTATGTTAGAATGATTGGGAGTAGAACTACATGTCAGACATGCAACTTGTAGATTTTTTGGAAGGAACCTGTATTGGTTTTGCCCTACCTAGGTGGTACAAGTTGTCTGATTATGATAAGTGCGCATGAAATGAATGATTTACAATACGTGGTACCGTGTGCTAACATATTTGGATTGAACGACGGAAGATGTGGTCATGCCATGTGGAGGCATGTGTGGTTTAATAGCGGCTAGGTCACGATAACATGTATTTAAAGCCGCTAGTATACATGATTAAAGGTTAGCATGATGTTTTAAGCAATCGAGTCCTCGGGGATAGTGTGCTCCTTTGTTTGCCAGGCTGAGGGTTTGAGATCTTGATTAACAAAAGAAAGGGAATTGTCCAACCAGTATTGGAGGATTAGTTGAGGTGACGTGCGATGGTATAAGCTTAACAAATCAACGCAATCTCCAATCCCGAAGTGTACACGATCCATATAGTAGTGAGGTAATTCTCTGGACTAATCCCTGACGTAGACTAGTAGGAATATGACTTAAACTATTGATAAGGAATAAAACCTTTTGTGATAACAAGTTTTGAAAAATTACACCATTTGTTTGCTTTTCTTTTTTTCGTTACTTAGTATTCACTAATTGTTTATCCTATGATTTATGGAAAACCCAACATGTAATAGTAAGCCATCGCAAGGACTTTAGTAATCCTTCCAGCCAACCACAACAGCTTTACTCTGTAAGGTAGTTAATATTTTTTTGTGTATTTCCTTTCCAGCTTATGTACATGTAAATGATTTATAGTGGGACAATGTATCATGTAAACTTTATTTTATGAATGGTAAAGTGTTGAAATACTTCCTTCTGAATATTTTTATTCGCACTCTGTTTTTTAATGCCAGTTATGATTGCTGAATAAATTATTGATGAGTAACCATATCCAATCATGGGGGGGTCTGAGAGTCTGAAATTGATGAGTAACCATATCCACCTTCAACTCCCTCCTCCTCGGCTCCGCCTCTTCTATCCTCTTCCTCCGCTACAAAGACCCCTCCTGTCCCTTCCGCTATGCTTCCCACCTTCTCCTCCACCCTCAACCTCCTCTAGGGCCCTCTAGTATTGACCCCTCCTCCCAGTCCCTCCTATGTGCCATCCACCTCCTCCATGCCCCTCTACCCGTTGACCCGCTCCTTCTTGGTCAACACCTCCTCTAACCCATGCCCTTGACCACCCACCTCCTCCAGTCCCCTCCTCTACCCCACCTCTTCCATCGCCCTTCTCCTCTGCTCAATCCAAAAGCACATGTACACAAAAAGAGTTCATAATCATGCTTTCATGAATGGGAAAGAGCTCCATACGATTGCTTGATCTCGATTTACAATGCTCAATGATGTAGTTCCAGTGATTGAAGGTCTGTTTTCAGATTCAATTATATATGAACAAAGATGATTTCTTGCTTCTCCAAATGTATTGTCAACCGTAGGTAATTAATGATGTTGCTTCTCAAATCTGGTTTGCGAAGTCATGTTCAGTTCCATCTCCATATCTTACGATGAAGTGCATTCAGGTCTAAGGTTGATGCTTCATTCTCATGCCCTCCTAATTGTTGCTCGTTCGAAACCTGATGTGATGCTCGATACTTTGTGCCATGATGCTCCTGATTTGTTGACATTATGGATCTTCGATAGGTTCAATGAAGTTCCTAACACCTGAGGGTACCAAAGGAGGTGGGTTTGGTAGAGTAGGGAATCGGAAAAGTAGGGAACCAGAGGAGGTGGGCAGCCGAAAGAGGTGTAGGCGTCGTTGGAGGAGGTCAAGGTGGAGGAGCAAGAGGGAATGGGTTGATTGGTTTGGGCAATTATGCCCATCTTAATCACACCATGGTTTGAATAAAATATGATTTAGTTCAGCTAATTGACAATGAAACTAACGAAAGTGCATAAGCAATAACAATGTAAGAAGTGAGGGACGCAACTGATAGTCCAAAAAAGGATGAAGTATAACTGATATTGCCATATGTCAGAGGAGCACAAGTGATAAAAATCATATAATATATTTAATAACTCACGCAAGCACTTATAAATGTAAAGTTTGACAACAATAGTAATTAGAATTTAAACCAAATTAACCTATATTTAAACTTTAAAATCAATCAAGAAATTGATACATTCATCATCATTTTGAAAAAAACAAAGTCAAGACATGTATCGTGATGAGTATTCTTTAGAAAAAAATCCATTGCATGCTAAAACATATGATAAGACCTAACACAAACAAAAAAATGACACATAGACATATGAGAGGAAGATAAACCATAAAAAGGATATTGAGATCCTTAACTTGGACTTGTGGTTTTGCAATCTCACATGACAAAACTTGTTGAAGTTGAGAAATGAAAACTTGTTACAATGGATTGAAGGGATTTGGAGAGGCATGGAATTAGGCCAATCAAAAACTGAAGCCCTAACCTACCGCCCTTTTCCATTTTTTTAAATAAAAGGAAAGAAAGGGGTACTTTGTGTCGGGCCCCAAATCAGAAGGGGGCTTTTCGTAAAAATCAATACCAAGGGGGTTAATCGAACTTGTCAGCAAACTACGGGGGTGAAATCTTAATTATTCTATTTTCAATATTTTATTGCTACAGTCAAATTCGATAAATTTCCTGCGAGTCCCAGATACCACACCGCATCGTCCCCGATTCGATTTCGATCTCGAGCTCGTCCTCCACGAGAGGGAGACTTGCGGCCATGACGGCGCGGCGGAGACCCAACGCCTCGACCACCATCGAAGAAAACCCTAATATCGCTCCCCCCATTCCCACTCCTTCTCCAGATGGATCGTTCGCCCTCGCCCCTCCCAAGATGGGCGCGATCCTCGCGATCTCTGCGCTCTCTTTCCTCCCATTCTTCTACCTGCTCTTCTTCCACTACGACATCGACGCGGAGCTGCGGCGATCTATCTCCATCAACGCGGCAATGAGCTTGGGAGGGTTCGTCGTGGCGGTAAGGATGATCCCCGTGGCCTCGAGGTACCTCCTCAAGAGGAACATGTTCGGCTACGACATCAACAAGAGGGGGACCCCCGCTGGCGAAGTCAAAGTGTGAGTTTTCTCCGGTTCTGTGCCCTTGCTCTGGGAGAAGAGAGCGTCAATTGGATATTTTGAACTTCTTTTCTGTTTTGGTGAAAAGTTGCGATTTTTAGTTAAGTTGAAATCTTAGAGCAACATTTTTTGGGGGGATTTTCTTACTCGATATACTTTTCGAACGAAAAGTTTGGATTTTGGGTTTGGCTCCCTGTTTGGATTTGCTCAAGCAGTAGATATGCGATACTTATTTAATACTGATGTTCAGTGCTCAAGCAGTAGATATGAACGAAAATTGGGGATTTTTTAGTTCTATCTACTGTTTAAAGCGTCATAATATTGATGTTCGGTGACTACTATCGGATCGATGACGAAAATTGGAGTGCTGACTGCTGACTTCAGTCTAGCCTTAGGGCACAACGGTTATCCTGGAAGCATTTTCATGCATCTTTTTCTTTTGACAGAACATAGAAAAACGTGAAGTCTATATATGTAATTAGGCAATGCACTTTATTCTCTCACATGCAACCAGTTCAATTGAAGGCAAATCATTTTACTGTATTTTTGTGTTTGGCTTAAAATAAGGTGGAGGTTTAAACTTGCAGTTTTATCTACCTGCAAGGTTCGGAGCATATCTTTACAATGTTAAATTATAAATATGTAATAAGAGTGTCTAGCTCCATCAAGGAATATCAGAAGGTAGTGTTATAGCTGACTCAAGTTAAAATAATGTAAAAAAAAGTTGATTATCAGTCACTGGAAATTTCAACGAGATTGATGCATGTAGGTGTGCTCAAAGTTCATGGATCAACAGAACAGGGTACCCAATCCGATCTGCTGTGATCTGACCTGCGTTCAGTGTGTACGCAATCAAGCCAGGAACCTCTGGGTCAACATCCACAATGCCATGTGCAAGATAACCCATCTCTGTCACGGAACATATTTCCTCAATACTTTAATTTGTTAGAGCTTCAATTTAAATTCCCAACTCAAGAAATTTATAATTTTAGAGCTCAAACCCATTTTAGCTGGGTTGAAGACCATCTTCTGATTCCTATAAGCAGTTGTTTCTGACTATATACAGCTGAATTCAAATCGCATATAGCATTGGAATTTAGATAAATATATACAAAAAAGGATACATGGCATTCTTCTTGAGAAAATTGTTTTAAAACTAAATATCCATATGGTATAAAAACGGATTTGATGGATTTTTAACTACCAGTCAAAATCTTTATATACTTTCTTGCATGACTTGGTCGTGACTTTGTATTTTGTAGTTTTTCTATTGGATTTCTAATGATGTCTTGATTGGGCATTCTTATGTTTACAACTTAATAAGCCAAATTAAACTAAAAGTCATTCTAACAACTAGTTGCCAAACTGAAAAAAAGATACCACAATCACAAATTGCCCACATACAAGGCCACGCCTACAAAATATCCAATTGCAAGATGCTCTGCCAATTGAAATGCAGAAACAAAGACTAATAAGCAGATTGAAATCTATGGTCACATCATGAGCATATGCTATAAAAATGACGAACAAACTTATTAATTCAATTACTGTGTAGGTTATCTTCAAATCAATTAAAATGACAAAAAAAGTCGATCACTTGACTCCACTTTACTTCAATTTATCTTGTTATAACTTGTTAATATCTTGTATTTAGCGTGATGTTGCCATAGTATCGTAACAAACTCAATCTTACAAATTCTCTCCAAATGTGGTGCGATTCCTCAACCTGAATTTTAAGGGGATTGTGAAGGAAATATATAGTTCATTCCATATGTTTGTAAGTATTAAATGATCTATGATAATTGCCAAACATCTCCGACCAATGGGTACCCACATGTGTCCATTTTCCGTTCAACAAATGTGGGTACTGGATAAAACTGGGTACTTGTTTGGATGGTTGGGTTGGCCTGGTTACCTGCTTATAATGATTCTTGTTGGATCACATGTAGATGACTGCATTGACTGGATTATCCAGCCCATGAGCATCTCTAAATACACGGTCACGATCTCTCTCCTTTGTTGTTGTTTTTTTTCTTATGATTTGTAGGTGGCGAAAATCTAAATAATTATTCTGCTGTATTAAAATCTCTAAACCAGATAATTGCTAATGTGCAATTTTTCTTTGTAGGCCGGAATCACTGGGAATTGTTGTCGGGTGTGTCTATCTAGTTGTTACTATTCTTTTTCAGCACTGCACCTTCAGTCCGGACTCAAATGTAAGTAGCTGAACATGTATATTCCCTTGCTTTATTCCTGTTCACATCCTTTGCCTGAATCACTTATTTTAGGTCCTTTAAATTGTTGTTCGAGATGCAATAGCAGTATAGTATGCTGCCAACATATCTTTATGCGCTCATTTATATATTTCAGTGGCTTGTGGAGTACAATGCAGCACTAGCATCAGTCTGCTTTATGATTCTTCTTGGATTTGTTGATGATGTCTTAGACCTTCCTTGGAGAGTGTATGGTGCTTAATTTCCTTGTTTTTCTTTTCTCAAGTTCACAGTTAAAGACTTTACTTTCAAGTGACACACATCTATATTAACATGTTTCATTTTTTTAAGGGCAGAAAGTTGATATTGCCCTCCTTTGCTGCATTGCCATTACTGATGGCTTATGCTGGACATACGACCATCATCATTCCAAAGCCTCTTATTCCTTTTATTGGACAAAAGATATTGGATCTTGGTAAGGTACAGTTTGCTCTTCAATAATAAGTCAGAATGATTCCTCTTCTCCATTAGACGGGATTGCATGCTTTGCTTTTCAGTCTGCATCTAACTGTTATCTTGACATTAAATGCATGTTCCCTAGTTTCATCGTGCATGTACATCAATGAAATGCATACTGTTAATCAGAATGAGCAAATACATTCCTAAAGGCAATTATGATGTTTCACATGAAGAAAGCAGAGTGAACTTTGCATTGTTATTGTTAGAAAATAAACATGCAGAAGCGAACGATAAACAAAGCATAGAAATAGAGAAAGATAAACATGAAACACAAGGTTTAACATGGAACCCTACTCCCTAAGGAGCGGGATGAAACCATGGGAGAAGGCCTCAAAGGGCCATGTTTGTCTATTGACCTTCTCAATGGACTACAGGGGTGTGGGGCTCTATATATAGCACCCACGGAGTCTCCACATCCCACATGTGGTAGATGTGGTACTAAACCCTGGATGGGGTAAATGGATCTCTTCAGGATCCATTTACCCTCTTACAACTCATATGGCCACAACTAAATACTCCAACACTCCCCCTCAAGCTGGAGCATGCAATGCTCAGCTTGGACAAACAGACAGATACTCAACTCACGTTACAGGACACTACGGACAATATCAACTCAACGCGCATAGTTGTCGGCTGCTGTCGAGAACGTTGCTTCTCATGCCGTGTAGGTGAGGAGGACGAACGGGTTGGAGCGTGAGTCTGCTGAATCTCCTCGTCGGAGAGCATGCGCTCTGAACTACGCCTTTCAGAGTCACTGCAACTGGAAATGAGTTTTCTCGTTGGAGTACTCTGGCCCGCGTCAACATGTGGACAACTGCTCCATTTTGAAAAGCCCCGAATTGAAAAAGGCCGTGGAAGTGCAATCCTCGTCGGAGTCCACGGTCATTGGAGAATGGAGTATGAAAAGTCTCCTCGTCGGAGAACTGGGTCTCTCTCATCTGACACAAAAAATGGTGCACTACTCTGGAGTACCTATGATACCACATGAAAACTATAGCCGGCAAAACAAGAAGAAGATGTGGATCACAACAAAAGATGGCATACAAGTGCACATATGAAAAGAAGACCGTATACTCGTACTTGTCTGAAACTGACTCGGAATCTGACGTCGAGTCTGACAAAATCTCTGTCGAGTCTGGAAATCGGTTGGTCTGGAGAATATCTGAATCTGTCTTCTGAATCTGGAACAAGACATGTGACTTTACATAATACTCCCCCTTTCTCTTATACTGGTTGGAACATCAACATCGACCAAGTTGGGAGAAGACATGAAGAATGGGAGAAACATGAAACAAATAAGCCGTTTACAATTTTTTTCCGGCTTCTCAAATCATGAATAACATTTGACCGTTTCATTTTTTTACGACTCTTCTTTTTTTGTATTTTTTTAAACCGTTCCACCAAAAAATTTTTTATACGGCTTTTACAATTTTAGCGTATGACTTTTTTCTTGTACGTGCCTTTTTTTTAACAAGCCATCTTCCCCCCTTTTTTTTATGATGGCCTTTCTCTCCTTTTTTTAAAATGGGCCCACATCTGGGCCCAAAACTAAGCACCTCCCCCCCTTTTTTAGAAAGCCACTGACATACACTTTTTTTAGCCTTTTTTGCATTTTCTTTTTCTGCTTTCTCTCTTTTTCTGGCATACATATGGGGCTTATTTAGGGTTCGTGGGAACCCTCGGCTATGATGAAACCGCCGCCGTCGTCGATGGGCACAAATTTTTTTTTAAAGCTGAGCACCCCGACTTAGGGTTCCCAGATGGGATTCCTCCTCTCAACCATGCCGCCGCCCAAGGGGTTCCCATCGGGGAACCCTTCGTTTCTCGCCGCCTTGGATGAAGATGTGGTCGTACTGCTGGAGGAAGATGCGGCCACGTCGCACAGATGCGTCTAGGAGAGGAGGGTTCGGGTGGGCGCTGGCTGCGTCTTTTCTTTGAGAAGGGTGCGCTGACGCCCTCTTGGAAGATATGGAGAAGAACTTACAGACTTGGGAATGTTCGCCTCCTGGGCTACATGCGATGGAAGGCGGAGGCAGCGGGGTAACATTTTCAGGAGTCTCCGGGGGTCTCGCGTTGTGTTCTGGGGCACCGCTTAGGCACGACGATCTGGGGAGTTGCGGGGCTCCGCCTGCGGGAGCATGTCTTGGGTCACACAAACAACCTGGTAGGGGTTCACGAGGGTAGGAGCCAGATGCGATAGTGATTGAGGGCGTGAGGGTTGCCTGGGGCTTGCGCACTTGGAGATTGCGCGCCATGGAGAGGCTTCAGCATGGCTCCCTGGAGTACGGGTGTCTGGAGATGCGCTTGTGCATGACACTCATGAGCAGTTGGAGATCGATATGCGTCACGCGCCATGGAGCAGTTGAATGCGCACCTCCTGATGCGTCGTCGTGGAGATCGATATGTTCTGGAGATGAAGAATTTGGAGAAACACCTCCATCGAGATTAGGGTTCCAAAAGAACCCTAGAACTTATTGTACAATATATAAAATGAATCTTCTCTCAATTCTCGAAAAAAAAATCAAGGAATCAACCGAGAATCGAACCCGCTCTGATACCATGTTAGAAAATAAATATGCGGAAGCGAATGATAACCACAACATAGAAATAGAGAAAGATAAACATGGAACACAAGGTTTAACGTGGAACCCTACTCCCTAAGGAGCGGGATGAAACCACGGGAGAAGGCCTCAAAGGGCCAGGTTTGTCTATTGACTTTCTCAATAGACTACAGGGGTGTGGAGTTCTATATATAGCACCCACGGAGTCTCCACATCCCACAGGTGGTAGATGTGGTACTAAACCCTGAATGAGGTAAATGGATCTCTCCAGGATCCATTTACCCTCCTACAACTTATATGGTTCACAATCAAATACTCCAACAGTTATCTAGTAATACCTTTTCCTTTTTAAATTGAACATTTCCCTTAATTGGTAGTTGGACAAAGAAAAAGGTACAGTGAATTATCCAAAGCAGCAAAAAACCGATATATCAGAAGCATTGATAAAAAAATCATATTAACGTAGTTTTTTTATTTCATTTGGCTGCTGAGAAGGGAGGGATCATGACTTGTGCCTTCATTTCATGCTCTACCTGACATTGGAGCTGGAGCGTCCGATTTGTTGGAGTGAGGATGAGGATATTTCACACATCTTCTTCCAGTGTGAGCACGCAAAAGAGATTTTGGCCGAGTTGAGGCTTATCATGGGTGGATGTCACTGGGGCTTATGAGTTTTCTTGCAACTTTTGGAAGGCAACTTAGTGGTCAAGACTCATGAGAGAATATTTTTCATGTTCGTCTTCTAGCTGGCTAAAAAATGCAGTTGTATTTCGTAACGAGCAGTTTTATGTAGAAAATGTGACAGCACGTATGCTCTTGCTTTTTAAACTATTGGGCAATGATTTCATAATTTTCTGATTAATAAACCTTCAGCTTGGGTGAATAAGCTCCCCTTTTTCTCAAAATAAAGTGGAATTTTTAGATTATTTGAAGCGGCTTAACCTAATGTTAATTGAGGAAGATGGATTTGCCTATGAGTTGATGTAATTCCTTTCCTTCAGAAGTACAGGACCCAATCTTCAAAATACATAGATTTTTTGAAAGGAAAGAGGGTGATCTTCCATCGAGGCGAACACCCCAAGAATTTATATGTGAATAAGTAATGGAGACATGTAAGGATACTAATATGCTTAAAAATTGGTCAAGTAATTAAATTACCAAGTGTTTCATGATGTGAGATCTCCAGCACTCAATGAATTTATACATGTTGGAGTATTTGAGTTATGCATCACTTGAGTGTAGATGGGTAATTGGATCACTCTAGGATCCATTTACTACATCCAAATCTTTAGTCCCACATCTACCGGCTGTGAGATGTGGAGACTTAGTGAGGGCTATATAAGAAGCCCCTCACCCTCTGTATTAGATGAGAAAAGCAATAAACTATCAACCCTTTGAGGCGTTCTCCTGTGGTTTCATCTCGCTACTTAGGGAGTAGGGTTCCATGTTAAATCTCGTTGTTCCATATTTCTTATCTTTAATTTTGACACGCTTCCGCATTTCTTATTTTCTAACATGGTATCAAAGCTGGTTCATTTCTCGTGTATGTATTTTATTTTTTTTGACATTCGATTGTTAGTTGTTCTTAAAGAATTTCTCGTTGTTCCTGGAGAATTTCATGATTCCAAGACGCAACAGCAAGTGGAATCCATATTCCAGAATATGTTTGGGTTTCTCATGAAACCCTAGTGGAACCCTAGTCGCACAAGCATCTACACAGGTTACAGGCAGCCCTAGCCGCACAGTCTCCAGCCTCCAGATCCCAAGCGGCCCTCGTGGCTCCAAGCGACGTGCAGCATATCTCCCCAGCGCCTCCTCTTCCTCATGTGATGACTCCAACGCAGGAGCAAAGACATGTCATCTAGGGTTTCAAAACCCTAAATAAAAAAACGGTGCAGGCAACACACCTCTTTCAAGCAGTCGTGTCGAGCAGTATATGCGTGCCTCCCCTTCCAGTCCGATATGGAGCAGTATCAGGTCCCATCTCAGGCGATGAGCAGTATCTGAGGAAGGAGGCGGTCCCTCGCGTCGCACCTCTTCAGCACCGATGACGGCGATGCGATGTTATCTCCCTCGACTCTAGGCAGAGCAGCAACAACATCTCGCGCCATCAACGGCGCGAGATCCGATCTCTTGTAGTAGCGAGACCTCCCCTTCCTGACGATGGCGACCCCCAGCTCCACCTCCCATCACTGGTGGCACACGAGAACCTTCAGCGACATCCTCCAGCACCGCCAACTTGGCAACGAACCTTTGAGCATGTGGTGCCCTCGATCTGCGGTCCTCTGAGCCGCACTACGCTCAAAACCAAAATTGGCGACGGTGGCTCCCTCCATCGTGGCACCGTAGGAGCCCCATCAGGGTTGGCGGCTGTCTTTCCAGTGAAGGGGTTCACGATTGGGGAATCACTACTTTAGAGCCCAAGTAGGCTTCTTTTTAAAAAAATTATTTGTTTGGGCCAAAGGAGCCCAGCTGTAGGAAAAAAAGGAAAGAGGGGGAGAAGTGAGGTCGTGACCTTTTAAAAAGAAAAATGTATTAGCCCAAGTAGGCTACGACCAAAAGAAAAAGAGAGGATGTTGGGCCATGTCAAAAAGGGGAATGGATGTTTATGTTTGGCCCTTTTTGGACCGAGATAGTGTGTTTGAAAAAGGTAAAAGTCATAAAAAATTGTGAACGACTTATTTGAGAGAGAGAGGTGACGACTATTTTAAAAAAAGAGAAGAAAATTTTGCAAGAAAAGCCGAAAAAATGTGACAACTTATTGATGTTTTCTTTTCCCATTTTATTGCCTTCTCCCAACTTGGTCGGCATCATTGTTTTCCGATAAGTATGGGAGAAAGAGGAAGTATTATGTAGAGTTCTACAACAGGCCAGATTGCCAGATTCCATATTCCAATCCAGAATTCTACAATCCATATGCATGGCCAGTCATATTTCAGACTCTCTAGTTTTTCAGATGAAGATTTTCTATGCGCAGTTTCGGACTCGATGTTCAAATTCCTAGTCCACAGTGTGATGTGCAGTTTCAGATTCGACGTTCAAATGGTTCTGTGTCTTTAGTTCTGACACGCACATGTATGCGGTCTTCTTTTTAGATGTACACATGTATGCCATCATTGTTTGTGGTCCCCATCTTTTGTATTTCGACCATGATTTTCATGTGATTCATAGGGACTCTAGAGTAGAGATCCCATTCCTTATGCCATGTGGGCTTGGGTTTTCATGTGTATCTATAAGGACTCTAGAGAGAGATCCCATTCTTTGAGCCAGTATGAGAGAGATCCATTTCTCTTATGTAGATACTTTTTCAGACTCCATTATCCAGCGTAGACTCCGACGAGGATTGCACTCCACAACTTTTCAGTTCAACCCTTTCAGATTGTGGTGGGCCAGCAGACTCCGACGAGGAGACTCATTTTCAGTTGCGGCGACTCTAACATGCGCAATACAAAGTACATGCTCTCCGATAAGGAGATTCAGTTTGACCCACACTCCAGCTCGTTCGTCCTCCTCACCCGCACGACATGACAAGCAACGTCCTCGATAGTAGCCAACCGTTGTGCATGTGGAGTTGATATTGTCCGTAGTGTCCTGTAGCGTGAGTTGAGATCTCTTTCTGTTTTTCCCAAGCTGAGCATTGCATGCTCCAACTTGAGGGGGATTGTTGGAGTATTTGAGTTATGCGTCACTTGAGTTGTAGATGGGTAAATGGATCACTCCAGGATCCATTTACCACATAGTCCCACATCTATCAGTTGTGAGACGTGGAGACTCAGTGAGGGCTATATAAGAAGCCCCTCACCCTCTGTATCAGATGAGAAAAGCAATAGACTATCAACCCTTTGACGCGTTCTCTCGTGGTTTTATCCTGCCCCTCAGGGAGTAGGGTTCCACGTTAAATTCCATTGTTCCATATTTCTTATCTTTAATTTTGATACGCTTCGCATTTCTTAATTTCTAATTTTCTAACAATAAAATTATTTTTGGATGACTATTCAAGATTGATAATAATCCATGATTCCTTCAAATTTAAATAAGGAAAGCTCACATATCATGAAACATGACCCAACAGTGAATGCAAATGCACCCATTCCGCGTACAATGCCTTTGCACCATGTATTGCATTTTCCACATAATATTTCTCTTTCTTGAGCACACTTCATTTCTATAGTGCAAGCTTGCTTCCCTCCAACCCTTCATGTTATAAAGAGATGAATTTTAAACAGTGCACAAGATGCACGTTTGTGGGTTTCTGAGTGAATTCTGAACTATTTGCAATGGATGACTAGATATATAATAATGCCTTTCAGGTACATTTCTTTCTATACATTTCTTCTGCATTCATTTTCCTCTTGTTGTTGGGGGCAAATTAGTAGATACAATTTTTATGCCATCTTTCAGATATACTAAAATAATTTGGTATTTTTTAATGAAATTACTTTGGAAACAGTCCAATATCTGAAAGTAAGTGATAGTAACCCTCTGTTGTAGACTAAATATTGTTGTGCGTACTGCATGTTAAACTGGATTACTTTAGTAGTTTTCTCTTGTGGAGGTTGTCCATCATTTAAAAGCAGAGCTGGTTAACACTTCTGTCCATGTCTGTTTTTAGTACTATCATTTACTTTTTCAGTCTATCCGATTTTCTGTTTTAATGTAATTAATTCAATGGTCTGTCGCATCTTATTATATAGACAGGCGTTTTATAATCGCATTTATTCTCAGGGTGGATATATAAGCTGTACATGGGCATGTTGGCAGTATTTTGCACAAATTCCATTAATATACATGCGGGTTTGAATGGACTGGAAGTTGGACAAACTGTTGTTATCTCAGCTGCAGTAAGTCTGATACGTTACATTACGGACATGGATTCAACTTTTATTATTTTAGATGATAATTGTTAATTTGTTGGTTTCTTTCTGGTTACAGGTCCTGATTCACAATGTAATGCAAATAGGTGCCTCCAAGGATCCTGAATACCAGCAGGCTCATTCTTTCTCTATTTACCTTGTTCAACCCTTATTAGCTACATCGCTAGCCCTATTTTCTTACAACTGGTACTTTTGTAATCATCATGTTTGTCATGATTTTTGTGAAAGATGAATATGAAATGATTTTGTCTTTAATTTCATTTTTGATTCCAGGTATCCTTCTTCAGTTTTTGTCGGTGACACCTTCACCTACTTTGCTGGAATGGCACTGGCTGTAGTTGGTATATTGGGTCACTTCAGGTGGGCACTTCCTAATAGAGCGTAAACAAAAATTAGTTCAACAATGCGTTCCATCTTTGTTCTTTTATTTCAGCTTGTTCTCGAAATTTCTGACATCGATAACACTTACGGAAACCACATGTTGAGTTAATTTACACATATGGGGCCTCGAGTATGGCTGCTTTATATATGCAAGGTCTTCAACTACATCCTAGGCCTTGCAATTCATTTCATTTTGTTTGGTATTCTCTTCTCATTTTTGCCACTGTGGCACATCTATGATGGTGAAAGCTCCATTCCAAGATGTACAAGAGTATTGTTTTTTTCATTTAAAGAGGTCTTCAACTGAAAGCATTGTCTTAGAAGAATGGCGATGCTGAGTGGGGGCTTTTAGAACAAAAAAGAAAACATCAAGTTGGAAGATATAAAACACGGATAAAGTACGTTCTGCTGTTGGGATTCAGAGTGAGCGGGCTCTTGCCAAGGACTGCAAGTGATATGGGATTCAAGGACCTGATGATCTTCATGTGGTTGTTGAGTGAATAGAATAGTAGATTGATTAATGAGATGCCCTAGGATTCTCTTATATATGTGGCCTCGAGTATGGCTGCTTTATATACGCAAGGTCTTCAACTACATCCTAGGCCTTGCAATTCATTTCATTTTATTTGGTATTCTCTTCTCATTCTTGCCACTGTGGCACATCTATGATGGTAAAAGCTCCATTCCAAGATGTACAAGAGTATTGTTTTTTTCCTTTAAAGAGGTTTTCAACTGAAAGCATTGTCTTAAAAGAATGGCAATGCTGAGTGGGGGCTTTTATAACAAAAAAGAAAACATCAAGTTGGAAGATATAAAACATGGATAAAGTACGTTCTGCTGTTGGGATTTAGAGTGAGCGGGCTCTTGCCAAGGACTGCAAGTGATATGGTATTCAAGGACATGAAGATCTTCATGTGGTTGTTGAGTGAATAGAATAGATTGACTAATGAGAGGCCCTAGGGTTCTCCTATATAGGAGAGGAACTTATTGGGCAAATTACAGGAAGAAGATAAAACAAACAAATAATAAGAAAAACATAAAAGATAGCACATATCTCAACACTCCTCAAGTTGGAGCGTAGATATCGATCAGATTCAGCTTGGAACAATATCTCTAATGAGGCCCACTGGCTAGAGCTTTAGTAAGAACATCTGTTGTCTGATCCCCATAGATGACATGGGTAGTGGCGATAAGACCCTTCTGTATCATGTCATGCCTGTAGTGACAGTCCACCTCTATGTGCTTGGTCCTCTCATGAAATGCATGGTTGTTGACAATGAAAAGAGCAACATGATTGTCACATTGGAGGTGCATAGGAAGATGCACCTCTATAGCTAGGTCAGTAAGAACAAATCCGACCCTCATCATCTCTGTGCTAGCCTGTGCCATGGCCATGTATTCTGACTCAACACTCGATCTGGCAATCACGATTTGCTTCTTGCTCTTCCATGAAACCAAGAAATTCTCTATGAATACAACAAAGCCTGAAGTAGACTTCCTATCCTTTGGACACCCAGCATAATCTGCATCTGCAAACGCTGTAACTGAAATAAATGTGCCTCTGCTAAAAAGAAGTCCCGTATCTGGTGATGTCTTCAGATACCTCATAATCATATATATTGCATTCATATGTGCATGTTTGGGTTGCTCCATAAACTAACTCACTTTGCTCACGGCAAAGGATATGTCGGGCATGGTAATAGTCACATATAGTAGCTTGCCAATAAGCTCCCTGTACCTCCTATTGTCGTCCTCCTCAGTATCATCATCATAAAGCTTCATGCTCGGGTCAATAGGAGTGGTGGCAGGTCTGTAATCTGCCATGCCTTTCTCTGAAAGAAGATTTGTAGGTATACATGTATATCAACAGTGGCTCAAGAATCTCATTTTAACTGGAATTTGAGATAGAAGAGGGGGAGAATGAGGGAGAGGGAGAGGTTGAGGTTGAGGGAGAGGGTGAGGGCGTATCGCCTAAAGGAAGAATTCGAAGGGAGGCTGAGAGAGTGCGCTGATGAGGGGTGGGTGGTGGTTTCGCGCCGTAGGGAGCGCCGACATCGTCCTCGTACTGATGGGGGCAAGAGTCTGTTCGCCAATCAGTTTGGGAGAGCTTGCTTCCGATGTGGTTCACTCTCTCACTGGGCGCGGCAATGCCGTGATGTTATCCGATGCTTCCGGTGCAAAGGTCTCTCGCACAGGGCCAACTGCTATTCTTTCATTGCCGGTGTGCGTATGGTTGATGGTGGACAACCTCCTTGCATGCTCCTGGGTGAAGGGGGAGATCCGGGGGAGGCCCCATTCATCGACGCGTCGGATGTGGGGCTGGTTTCAGCGGCTCTGTTTCGAGGGGATTTGGTCCCGATTCTTGCGTCGAGAGTGTTGGCGAGAGGTTTAGCGGATGTTGAGGCTCGTGAGCTTTTGAGATGGTCTAAAGAAGGTTGGATGGGTCTGAGGTTGCACAGATTGTCGGCGTATGATGGTTTGCACCAACCTTCTATGGTCGAGCGAGTCAGCATCAAAGGCGTGGTCTCCGACTCCGCAACTTTGGCGTCCTTCGTGCGTTGCTGGATGGGATGGCAGAGATTTTGGGTGTCGAGTCTTTGGGCACCAATCCCGGGGAGCCAATTGATCCAATCTTGAAGGTTCGAGGGGTTGTAGAGGACAAACTCGGATGGAGAAGGCCCGTGTCAGTGGGTGGAACTTCCTGATCGAGATTGCAAAAGCGGAGGGTCGTGCTCGGTCCGGAGTCAGAGCGGTGCTTGGTTTGAGCTAGCCGCTGATCCCCATAGATGACATGGGTAGTGGCGATAAGACCCTTCTGTATCATGTCATGCCTGTAGTGACAGTCCACCTCTATGTGCTTGGTCCTCTCATGAAAGGCATGGTTGTTGACAATGAAAAGAGCAGCCTGATTGTTACATTGGAGGTGCATAGGAAGATGCACCTCTATAGTTAGGTCAGTAAGAACATATCCGACCCTCATCATCTCTGTGCTAGCCTGTGCCATGGCCTTGTATTCTGACTCAACACTCGATCTGGCAACCACGATTGGCTTCTTGCTCTTCCATGAAACCAAGAAATTCTCTATGAATACAACAAAGCCTGAAGCAGACTTCCTATCCTTTGGACACCCAGCATAATCTGCATCTGCAAACGCTATAATTGAAATATATGTGCCTCTGCTGAAAAGAAGTCCCGCAGCTGGTGATGTTTTTAGATATCTCAGAATCATATGTATTGCATTCATATGTGCATGTTTGGGTTGCTCCATAAACTGACTCACTTTACTCACGGCAAAGGATATGTCGGGCATGGTAATAGTCACATATTGTAGCTTGCCAACAAGCTCCCTGTACCTCCTATTGTCGTCCTCCTCAGTATCATCATCATAGAGCCTTATGCTCGGGTCAATAGGAGTGGTGGCGGGTCTGTAATCTGCCATGCCTGTCTCTGAAAGAAGATTTGTAGGTATACATGTATATCAACAGTGGCTCAAGAATCTCATTTTAACTGGAACTTGGGATAAAAGAGGGGGAGAATGAGGGAGAGGTTGAGGGAGAGGGTGAGGGCGTCTCGCCTAGAGGAAGAATTCGAAGGGAGGCCGAGAGAGTGCGCTGATGAGGGGTGGGTGGTGGTTTCGCACCGCAGGGATCGTCGACATCGTCCTCGTACTGATGGGGGCAAGAGTCTATTCGCCAATCCGTTCGGGAGAGGTTGCTTCCGATGTGGTTCACTCTCTCACTGGGCGCGGCAATGCCGTGATGTTATCCGATGCTTCCGGTGCAAAGGTCTCTCGCACAGGGCCAACTGCTATTCTTTCATTGCCGGTGTGCGCACGGTTGATGGTGGACATCCTCCTTGCATACTCCTGGTGAAGGGGGAGATCTGGGGGAGGCCCCATTCATCGACGCGTCGGATGTGGGGCTGGTTTCAGCGGCTCTGTTTCGAGGGGATTTGGTCCCGATTCTTGCGTCGAGAGTGTTGGCTAGAGGTTTAACGGATGTTGAGGCTCGTGAGTTTCTGAGATGGTCTAAAGAAGGTTGGATGGGTCTGAGGTTGCGCAGATTGTCTACGCATGATGGTTTGTACCAACCTTTTATGGTCGAGCGAGTCGACATCAAAGGCTTGGTCTCGGACTCCGCAACTCTGGCATCCTCCGTGCGTTGCTGGATGGGGTGGCAGAGATTTTGGGTGTCGAGTCTTTTGGCACCAATCCCGGAGAGCCAATTGATCCAATCTTGAAGGTTCGAGGGGTTGCAGAGGACAAACTCGGATGGAGAAGAGCCCGTGTCAGTGGGTGGAACTTCCTGATCGAGATTGCAAAAGCGGAGGGTTGTGCTCGGTCCGGAGTCAGAGCGGTGCTTGATTTGAGCTGGCCGCTGATCCCCATAGATGACATGGGTAGTGGCGATAAGACCCTTCTGTATCATGTCATGCCTGTAGTGACAGTTCACCTCTATGTGCTTGGTCCTCTCATGAAAGGTATGGTTGTTGACAATGAAAAGAGCAGCCTGATTGTCACATTGGAGGTGCATAGGAAGATGCACCTCTATAGTTAGGTCAGTAGGAACAGATCCGACCCTCATCATCTCTGTGCTAGCCTGTGCCATGGCCCTTTATTCTGACTCAACACTCGATCTGGCAACCACGATTTGCTTCTTGCTCTTCCATGAAACCAAGAAATTCTCTATGAATACAACAAAGCCTGAAGTAGACTTCCTATCCTTTGGACACCTAGCATAATCTGCATCTGCAAACGCTGTAACTGAAATGGATGTGCCTCTGCTTTAAAGAAGTCCCGTACCTGGTGATGTCTTCAGATACCTCTGAATCATATGTATTGCATTCATATGTGCATGTTTGGGTTGCTCCATAAACTGAACCACTTTGCTCACGGCAAAGGATATGTCAGGCATGGTAATAGTCACATATAGTAGCTTGCCAACAAGCTCCCTGTACCTCCTATTGTCGTCCTCCTCAATATCATCATCATAAAGCTTCATGCTCGGGTCAATAGGAGTGGTGGCAGGTCTGTAATCTGCCATGCCTATCTCTGAAAGAAGATTTGGAGGTATACATGTATATCAACAATGGCTCAAGAATCTCATTTTAACTGGAACTTGAGATAGAAGAGGGGGAGAATGAGGGAGAGGGAGAGGGTGAGGGAGAGGGTGAGGGCGTATCGCCTAAGGGAAGAATTCGAAGGGAGGCCGAGAGAGTGCGCTGGGGTGGGTGGTGGTTTCGCACCGTAGGGAGCACCGACATTGTCCTCTTACTGATGGTGGCAAGAGTCTGTTCGCCAATCCGTTCAGGAGAGGTTGCTTCCGATGTGGTTCACTCTCTCACTGGGCGCGGCAATGCCGTGATGTTATCCGATGCTTCCGGTGCAAAGGTCTCTCGCACAGGGCCAACTGCTATTCTTTCATTGCCGGTGTGTGTACGGTTGATGGTGGACAGCCTCCTTGCATGCTCCTGGGTGAAGGGGGAGATCCGGGGGAGGCCCCATTCATCGACGCGTCGGATGTGGGGCTGGTTTCGGCGTCTCTGTTTCGAGGGGATTTGGTCCCGATTCTTGCATCGAGAGTGTTGGCGAGAGGTTTAGCGGATGTTGAGGCTCGTGAGCTTCTGAGATGGTCTAAAGAAGGTTGGATGGGTCTGAGGTTGCGCAGATTGTCAGCGCATGATGGTTTGCACCAACCTTCTAAGGTCGAGCGAGTCAGAATCAAAGGCGTGGTTTCCGACTCCGCAACTTTGGTGTCCTCCGTGCATTGCTGGATGGGGTGGCGGAGATTTTGGGTGTCGAGTCTTTGGGCACCAATCCCGGGGAGCCAATTGATCCAATCTTGAAGGTTCGAGGGGTTACAAAGGACAAACTCGGATGGAGAAGTGCTCGTGT
Organism: Ottelia alismoides; assembly: GCA_037367405.1. Classification (NCBI taxonomy): domain Eukaryota; kingdom Viridiplantae; phylum Streptophyta; class Magnoliopsida; order Alismatales; family Hydrocharitaceae; genus Ottelia; species Ottelia alismoides. The sequence goes on from JAZKJV010011084.1 coordinate 172,938, forward strand.
CAGTGGGTGGAACTTCGTGATCGAGATTGCAAAAAGCGAAGGGTCCTGTTCGGTCCGGAGTCAGAGCGGTGCTTGGTTTGAGCTGGCCGGAGACGGAGTCGGGAAGGGCCGAGGACCGGCGTCGTGTGGACTCGCGGTTGAAAGAAATGGATGACCTCCAGGAAGACGAATCGTCGTGGGGCTTGGAGGAGGCTCTTGGTCTTCCGCCTCCTGGTGCACACCTCTTCCCAGAGGTCGCAGAGGCGACGGTTGAGTACCAAGCGTCGTTTCAACTGCATTCGCGGACTCTAGCCCCAAGGGGGATGTTTGGCCACGACGTATCCTCTCAATCGGATGCTGACGTGGCGAAGCAAGTCGGGTCGGGCCTCCAACTATCTAACCTGCGTACTTCCATGGCCCACTTCCAGACGGATCCTGTGTTGGACCCGACTCAGCAGATGAAACCCGATATGGTGGGTCCAACAGACATGCATCTCCCTAGTGAGGTGGCCCAAGTCCTCTTCTTTGGCACGTTCAGGTGCACGCAGAGAGCTCCAAACTCTACGGTGGCAACAACTGTTTTTGATGGTCCCGACCAAGGTTCTGGAAAGGGGTATGCGTATGCATTCGGACATGTCACTGAATAGCGACTAAGCGATATGCGGGGGCATATGCGGGGCATATGTGGTTCTATGTGGTTTTCTATTTTTTATTTAAAAATAAATAAACATCTACAAAAATGACTATAACTAAACTGAATTTATGAATAAATGCATGCCAAGAAAGATCTAAAAAAATGATTTTCATGTAGAGCTCAAAACAGTACAACTAAGTATCAAAATCATCAAAGATAGTATTACACAATCTGATTTAATATATAAAATCAAAATAATACAAGTATTGTATCTTAAGATCCAGATTCGATTACCCAACTGTACCATAAGCAGGCGCACGAGGCGCATATGCACCCGCACAGCCTGCATATGCAGGTCATATATGCGCAAATGGTGCATAAAGCGGGACTTCGAGTAATCGGTGTGTTGGGGAGGCCGCTTAGGCATATGCGACCGCACGGACTGCTTTCATGAACAGAGGTCCCGACATGAAAGGGGACAAGCGGCATCCCGGTACTGACCTGGCTTGCGGGCAGGGGCGGAGGTAGGAGGGGGCGGGTAGGGGCCATGGCCCCCCTCCCCAATGGATAAATTGTTTAAGAGCTCATATCATTTTCCATTTCTAGCACCAGTTCTTCTATTTTTAAAATTTTCTTAAAAGGGCCACAATACCTTTCTTCTATTTTTGAAACTTCCATAAAGTACCACCACCATTCCTTTCTTCATTTTCCAAAATTTCATAAAAGCCCGTCATTTCTATCAAACATGCAAAGAAACAAATATGGATATAGGTGTTACTATATCGTTGTCTACTTTTAAATACAAATACATATATTGACGGATATGACCACCATGTTATTATATCCTTAAAAAATGGATACAGATGTAAAATAAATATTTATCGCGCATGAATAATATTAGAATATTTATACATATTAGCTTAAATATACATGTATTGGATAGATGCACATCATATGAATGCATTATATCTGATTAAAACATAGTAATTATACTAATTATGGTGAAAGAATGTATAAAATTATGTTATATATACTTAAAAATAAGTCTACAATTATATTTATATATGAAAAAGGATAAACAGATATGGATATATAGGCTTATAGATATCAAAGTGATATCCATATCCGTATGAGAAAAATGAGGTTTCTCGGGATGCTCCCGTCCTATTTTTGATAATTTTTTTTATTTTTTTAAAAATATTACCACGTCTTTCATCACTATATCCCTTTAATATACTATTCGAATTTCGTTAGAAACAGATACTCTCGTACCCTCCATATAGAGCGGGGAATTTTAACATTCTCAACATTGCTATTGTTGGGAGAGACCTTAAGGGCAAATTACCATGGCCTCAAATTTCAGCGAAATTCAGTCGAATTTCTGTCGAATATCGATATCCAGCCGAAATCAAAATTCGATCGAAATGACCGAAATGATCGAAATATGGGGGTCCTAGTACAAAAAATCACCGAAATGACCGAAATTTCGGTCGAAATTCCACCGAAATTCCATCGAAATTCTGTTTTTGTCGGTACCGAAATGGTGACCGAAGTCGACATTTAAGGCCTTGCAAATTACAGAGAGATCTATCAAAGATAATGAAATAACAAACAAATACATAAAGAGATAATAATGTTACGAACTATCTCTACACTCCCCCTCAAGGTGGAGCATAGATGTCTATCATGCTCAGCTTGGATGAACATCTCTGAAACGGTCCTCTGAGCAGTGGCTTGGTGAACACATCTGCAGTCTGATCTCCTGAGCTCACATGTGCAGTAGATATCAATCCTCTCTGGATCAAGTCCCTAGTATAATGACAGTCAACTTCAATATGCTTGGTCCTTTCATGGAAAGCTGGATTATTGGCAATGAACAATGCTGCCTGATTGTCACACTGAAGCTTCATAGGTAAGGGCACCGCTACATGTAGATCTTCTAGTACTGAATGAACCCACATCATTTCCGTGCTGGCTTGAGCCATGGCCCTATATTCGGATTCGGCACTTGACCTTGCCACAACAGTTTGTTTCTTGCTTTTCCAAGAAACCAAACAACCTCCAACAAAAACTGCAAACCCTGAGGTTGATTTCCGATCCTTAGGACATCCTGCATAATCTGCATCTGCACATGCTGAGATGGATAAATTTGTGCCCTTTTTGATTAGCAACCCTGACCCTGGAGAAGATTTCATATACCTCAGTATCATGTGTATAGCATCCATGTGAACCTATCTTGGCTGCTCCATAAATTGACTCACCCTGCTAACTGCAAATTGAATGTCTGGGCGAGTTATGGTAATGTAGAGGAGTTTTCCCACCATTTCTCTATACCTCCTCTTATCTACTTCTTCAGTATCACCATCATACAGTCTCATGCTAGGGTCCATGGGAATACTTGATGGTTTGCATCCATCCATGCCAGTCTCAGTCAGGAAGTCTGTAATATACTTCCATTGGGTCATCGCCAAGCCCTGTGCATTCCTTGCAAATTCCAACCCTAGAAAATATCTCATGGTCCCAAGATCCTTTGTAACAAACTAGCGTCCTAGGAATGCCTTCGCCCTCTCTATGCCCTGAGCATCATCTCCTGCAACAAGAGTATCATCCACATAAATCATAATGACAACCGTACCTGCCGATGACTTCTGGACAAGCAATGAGTGATCGGCATTGGACCTCTTGAATCCTTGTTGCTCAATTAGGCTGGATAACTTCTGGAACCATGCTCTCGGACTCTGTTTGAGGCCGTATATCGCCTTGTGAAGTCTACAGACCATCTGCTTCTCCCCCTCAGCAGTGAACCCAAGTGGCTGCTGCATGTAGACTTCCTCCTGTAAGTCCCCGTACAAAAAGGCATTCTTGACATCTAGTTGAGATATACTCCAATCACGGACCACAACAACAGATAAAAGAATACGAAGAGTAGAGTGTCTCGCCACTGGAGAGAATGTATCCATGTAATCCACACCATAGGTTTGTGTAAACCCACGGGCGACCAAGCGGGCTTTGTACCTATCCAACGTGCCATCTGCATGATATTTGACTGTGAAGACCCATTTACAGCTCACAACTGAAGCATCAGAAGGTGCAGGGACCAAAGACCATGTGCCACGAGACTGTAGGGCCCTCATCTCCTCTTCCATTGCTATTCTCCAGCAATCATTCTGCAAAGCGTCCTGGTATGTCCGTGGTATATCCACGGAAGACAAGGCTATGGCAAACCTCTGAAAATCACCAGTGAGATGGTGAAAAGACACCTGTGACGCAAATGGATAAGAGGCACATTGCCTCTTCTGTTTCCGAATGGCAATCGGAACATCAAGATCATCATTTGTCGTACTGGAGGAACTAGTGTCTGCCTGTACTGAAGGATCCTGCACATGTACCAAACCTGACCCGTCAGTAGTAATGCCATCTGAACATACCTGAGGCGTGATGATTGGCTGCTGTGTAGTCTGAGAAGGACCTGAACGACGTGTATAGAATTTAGGTAACGGTGACACGATAGGTCGTGGAATGGGTGGAGGTGGTGGTGGTGGTGCTGACGTGTAGACGGGCACATGAGACAACTCAGGAGTACTCAATGTAGGTGGTGGAGGAACATAGATATCATCATTGGTAGTGGATGGTACCATTCTGTCACCTGCAGGAGAAAAATACATGACCGACTCAAAGAAAATGACATCAGCACTCACAAAGTACCGCTTAGTCACAAGATCATAACACCGGTAGCCCTTCTGAGTTCTGGAATAACCAACAAAGACGCACTTGACAGCTCTAGGAGAGAGTTTGTCAAGTCCGGGAGATAGACGATGAACGAAGGCCACAGTACCAAAAACACGCGGAGTCAGTGAAAATAACTCCCTGTCTGGGAAAATTAGAGAGATAGGTATCTTATCACCAAGAACTGAGGATGGCATTCGGTTAACCAGATAATAGACAATAAGAACAGCATCGCCCCAGAATGAAATAGGAGCACAACTCTGAATCAATAGTGTTCGAGTGACATCCAAGAGATGGCGATGCTTTCTTTCCGCCACACCATTTTGTTGTGAGGTATACGCACAAGTGGTTTGATGAATAATACCCTTTGACGAAAGGAATAGAGAAAGTGAGCGTGTACAAAATTCAAGAGCATTATCCGTTCGAACATATTTGACAGAGGTAGAAAAAACATTGTGCACTTCATTAAGCAAATTCTCGATCACATCTCCTGCTTCAGATTTATTTTTCAAAAGAAAGACCCATGACACACGCGAGAAATCATCCACTACCACAAGATAAAACCTGTGCCCCTGATGATCGGGAACACGACTCGGATCCCATATATCAATATGTAACAACTCAAAAGGGGAGCTACTGCTCCGACTCGGACGACGTGGGAAGCTCGACCTGTGATGCTTTCCCAACTGACACGCTTCGCATCGGACGGACGAACTAGGAGAGATCTGAGGCAGAAGATGACGCAATTTCTGGAGCGGAAGATGACCAAACCGGAGGTGCCAAATGTACGGAGAGACTGGTCCAATAGAAAGAGATGAGACGCCAGCATAGGAATCCCGAACCAGTCGATATAAGCCATTCTGCTTAGAGCCACAATCAGTCACCTTGCCCGTGAGTATGTCCTGAAAAATAAGAGAAGACGGGTCAAATATAGCACGACAATTCAGATCCTTCGTAATCTGACTAATAGATAGCAAATTCATTGAGAACTCAGGAGCATGTAAAACGTTCTGTAGCTGCATAGTGGACGATAGAATAACCTCCCCCTGTCCAACCAGGGGCGAATATGTACCATCGGCTATCTGAACTGAACGGCCTGGAGGAATATCCCTGTAGGCCTGTATTCTGCCTCTGCCTTGGCAGAGATGATGTGTAGCTCCGGAATCTATAACCCAGTCAGATATATCATGAGAGGTGGTCAATGCAGGAGATCTACCTGAAGTGCTCGCAGCAGCGGATGAACTGGCAGAGGCAGTGGCGGCAATATCTGAAGAGCCACCAGACGAATCAACAGATGACTGTGGCATAATATCTCGGAGACGGGCCACAAGTTCGTCAAATCGACTATCTGCAGTAGAGGATAATGGAGACTGAGAATGCTCTGCAACACGTGCCGATGCTGGGAATCCATGCTTAGAATAGCATGTCTCCTCTGAGTGTCCTGTGCGGTGACAATAGGAGCATGTCTGACTGAAGCGGCCACCCCTTCCCTGGGGTCCACGGCCACGTCCACGACCATGACCAGAATGCGGTCCACCTCTCCCACGCGAGACTGCCATCGCGGATGGGGGTGTTGTAGAAGAGCTGGAGGAGACTGGAATGCGACTGAGCCGTCTATAAACATCCTCCACTGGAGGAATAACTGCATCAGCTAGGATCTGAGACCGGGCGGCATCATACTCAGGATCAAGAGCCGCAAGTAGAACGCCCACCATGGTGGCGTTCCGAAATGTCTTCTGCTGTTCAGGAGTAGCGTTGAGCGGAATGGTACTGTATAGCTTTTCAAACATCCCTCTTAGGGATGTGTATAGGGAATGGAGAGGTCTGCTGCTTTGCTTCATTGTGAAGATGTCATGCTAAAGCTGCAACATCTTTGTTTTATTTCACACCTGCGAATAAGTAGCGGCAAGGATGTCCCACATTGCCTTGGCAGTGGGCTGATGGAGGACGTCAGTAGCTATCTCCATCGTCAAAGTACCAGACAACCAGGCCTTTGCATAGGCATCGTCAGCCTCCCATGAGGCATAGATCCATGTCTTCTCCGCAGGCTCATCCTCGGTAAGAATTTGTTTCTTACCATTAGACTTCATGAGGCTCATGAACTGCATAGCCCAGAGCTCATAGTTAGACCCATCCATCTTCACTATTGGTGCAGGACCTTTGAAGCACCAGTGGAGGGCAAATCGACTTTCGATTCTGACATATTGCTGCTTGGAGAAGAACAAGGGTATATAGATACGGTGATAAATGTCTACATTAACTGCATCAGATTTGAGTGTGTATGTAGACTTTTACGCACTCAAACCCATATATCGGATGAAGAGAGGGCTAGGGCACGCCTAAAAGAAGGCTTACAACCCTTGAATCGGCAAGCGGGGACCGACTAGGTGCCGTAGATCGGTTGCGCGACTGATTGGGGGCCTACGGCGACAGGGAGGACCGCCGGGACTGGATTGGGGGCCAAAGGCGGCGTTGGGCTGGGCCGCCTAGGGACCAAAGGCGGCGCTGGCTGGACTGGGGCCTTCGGTGGAGGGCTGGGCCGCCTGCTTGTGGCTGGGAGGTAGCGCTAGGGCGGGGCGGAAGCCCTAGATGGAAGCCGGAGAGAGAAGAACGGCGGCGTGAGGGATAACGAGGGGAGGGCGACGGGTGGGGAAGAGGACGACGGGTATGGAGAGCCCTAGGGTGGCTCTGATACCATGTTGGGAAAAGAGAATTCGATAATCATTCAGAAAACCCTAGGCTCTCTTATATAGGGAGAGACCTTAAGGGTAAATTACAGAGAGATCTATCAAAGATAATAATATAACAAACAGATACATAAAGAGATAATAATGCTACGAACTATCTCTACAACTATAATTAGGGATGCAAACGGTTACTGATATATCCGTATCCGATCCGTCACCGTATCCGTTTTATACAGGTTTTGACATTCGTATCCATATCCATTTTAAAATGGATACGAATATGGATATCGTTTTGATATCCGCAAACACATATATCCATTCGTGTATAAATATAGTCATCATTTTTTAACCGTATATAACATAATTCTATACCTCCTTTTAGCATATTTATATAACTTTTACCGTACAAACACATTTAGTAAATTAATATCATGTATCTTTCATCCAATTCTTATATATTTAAGTCGATTCTATAGAATATTTCTTACATTACTCGTGTGTAATTAGTATCCGTTTTACATCTGTATCCATTTTTTAAGTATATGGTAAGATAATTTTAATATCCGTCAATATCTGTATCCGCATCCGTATTAAAAAACATATAAGGATATGGTAATATCTATATTCGTATCTGTTAGAGCCAAGAACACTTTGATGTATTATTCCATGAAGCCCTAGGGTCTCTTATATAGAGAGAAAACCCTTGGGTAAATTACAGAGATATACATAAGATAAATAAGAAATACTCAACGGTACATCACACTATAACGTAAACGTCTACACTCCCCCTCAAGATGGAGCATAGATATCAATCGTGCTCAGCTTGTAAGAACATCTCTGGAAAGGTCCTCTGAGCAGTGGCTTAGTAAATATATCAGCAGTCTGGTTTTCTGAACTAACATGTGAGGTGGAAATCAAGCCCTTCTGGATCATGTCTCTAGTGTAGTGACAATCGACCTCGATGTGTTTTGTTCTTTCATGGAAAGCTGGATTATTTGCAATGAACATTGCTGCCTGGTTGTTACATTGAAGTTGCATAGGTAAAGAGACATTTACATTCAAATCTTCTAAGACTGCTCTAACCCACATCATTTCTGCACTCGCTTGTGCCATGGCTCTATATTCTGATTCAGCACTGGATTTTGCTACAACTGTCTGTTTCTTGCTCTTCCAAGAAACCAAAGAACTTCCAATGAAGATAACAAATCCTGAAGTAGATTTACGATCCTTTGGACATCCCGCATAGTCCGCGTCTGCACAAGCTGAAATAGACAAATCTGTGTCTTTTCTAAATAACAAACCTGTGCCTGGGGAAGACTTTAGATATCTCAATATCATATACAAGGCTTCCATATGAACTTGCCTGGGCTGCTCCATAAATTGACTCACCCGGTTTACTGCATAGGCAACATCCGGACGAGTTATGGTGATGTATAGAAGCTTACCCACCATCTCTCTGTATCTTCTTTTGTCCACCTCTTCGGTATCATTGTCATAAAGCCTCATACTTGGGTCCATAGGCGTGCTCGACGGTCTGCATCCAGCCATTCCTGTTTCCACAAGCAAGTCTGTGACATATTTTCTTTGGGTCATCACCATTCCTTGTGCATTTCTTGCAAACTCTATCCCCAGAAAATATCGTATCGTGCCTAGATCCTTCGTAATAAACTGGCTTCCCAAAAGAGCTTTGATCATCTCAATCCCCTGAGCATCATCTTCTGTAACCAGAATGTCATCGACATATACCATGACAACGACCGTATCTCGAGGGATCTTCTGGATGAACAATGAATGATCCACGTTTGACCTCTTGAACCCCTGTCGTTCAATCAGCTGTGAAAGTTTCTGAAACCATGCTCGTGAACTTTGTTTAAGGCCATAGATAGCCTTATGAAGTCTACACACCATCTGAGTCTCCCCCTCAGCAGCAAACCCCGGTGGCTGCTGCATGTAGACTTCCTCCTGTAGATCACCGTACAGGAAAGCATTCTTCACATCAAGTTGGAAAATAGTCCAGTCACGTACCACAGCAACGGAAAGTAGAATGCGAAGAGTCGAGTGTCGAGCCACTGGTGAAAAAGTGTCCAAATAGTCCACCCCATAGGTTTGGGTGAATCCCCGCGCGACAAGTCTGGTCTTGTATCGGTCGAGACGCCCGTCTGCGTGAAATTTAACTGTAAAAATCCATTTGCAGCTCACCACAGATGCACCCGGAGGAATAGGGACTAAAGACCAAGTCCCTCTGGACTGTAAGGCACGCATCTTCTCCTCCATAGCTAGACGCCAACAGTCAATCTTCATTGCTTCTTGATAAGTCCGTGGGATGTCAACCGACGAGACAACTGCTGCAAACCTCTCAAAATCACCAGTGAGACGATGAAAGGACACCTGAGACGCAAGTGGATAGGAGGTACATTGTCTCTTCTGCTTCCTATGAGCAATAGGACGATCAAGGTCATCTGTGATAGTACTAGCTGGCGGATCCTCCTCCTGTAACAAAGGTTCCTGCACAGGTGCATTATCTAACCCATCATTAGTGATAACATCAGAACATACCTTAGGCGTGTTGGATGGTTGGCATGTAGCTTGAGCAGGCCCTGACTTCCTTGTGTAGAACTTAGGAAATGGTGGAACGGGTGGTGGTGGTGGTGGTGTAGTGGACTCAGATTGACCCAGACTCGGAGGTAGGGGTACATAGACATTAGTATCCGTGGATGTGGATGTGATAAGAAAATTCCTTTAAAAATTAAAGGAAAGTTTTATAAAGCAGCCGTGAGACCTGCTATGCTTTATGGTTCTGAATGTTGGCCTGTGAACCATAGACATGTGCAGAGAATGGCTGTAGCAGAAATGAAAATGCTAAGATGGATGTGTGGACATACACGTAAAGATCGGATTCGGAATGATGCAATCAGAAAGAAAGTTGGTGTAGCTCCGATCGAGGATAAGATGCGAGAAAACCGCTTAAGATGGTTTGGTCATTTGCAAAGAAGGTCAACTGATGCACCGGTTAGGAGATGCGAGTGGTGGGATGTTGAGCCGGCTAAGAGAGGGCGAGGACGGCCCAAGAAGTGTTGGAAAGAGACTATACGAAGGGATCTTAGTTTTTTGGATATAAGTCCGAGATTGACCCAAGATAGATCTGAATGGAGGCGAAGAATCCATGTAGCCGACCCTACTTAATTGTGGGAAAAGGCTTTGTTGTTGTTGTTGTTGGATGTGGAGGACACTAATCTGTCACCTGCAGGAGAGAAGTACATAACGGGTTTAAAAAATGTAACATCAGCACTTATATAGTACTTGCCACCAATGGGATCATAGCAACGATATCCTTTCTGTGTCCTGGAGTAACCCACAAAAACACACTTAACAGCTCTAGGAGAGAGCTTGTCAAGTCCTAGAGACAAGCGATGAACAAAGGCGACGGTGCCAAAGACACGAGGTGTAAGTGAAAACAAATCCTTGTCAGGGAAAAGAACAGAGATAGGGGTCTTTTCCCCAAGAACGGTAGATGGCATGCGATTTACCAGATAGCATGCTGTAAGAATGGCATCCCCCAAAAGGCTAATGGTGTACAACTTTGAATAAGTAATGTGCGAGCAATGTCAAGAAAGTGTCGATGTTTTCGTTCCGCGACACCATTTTGTTGAGATGTGTACGCACATGTTGTTTGGTGGATAATCCCCTTAGAAGAAAGAAATCGAGCAAGAGAACGAGCGCAAAACTCCAATGCATTATCCGTGCGCACATACTTGACAGTAGAGGAAAAATATTCTGCACTTCATTTATAAGGTTTTGGATAACACTTCCTGCTTCAGATTTATTTTTAAGAAGAAAAGTCCAAGAAACACGAGAGAAATCATCAACTACAACAAGATAAAACCTGTGCCCCTGATAGTCTGGGACACGACTCGGACCCCAGATATCTATATGAAATAACTCAAACGGAGAGCGACTGCTCCGACCCTGACGACTAGGAAAGCTCGAACGATGATGCTTCCCTAACTGACATGCTTCACAACGAAATGACGAAGGAGATATCTGAGGCAGGAGGTGACGCAATTTCTGCAGCGGTTGGTGACCAAAGTGAAGGTGCCATGTATATGGAGAAACGGATCCCTGAGATTGTAATGAGACGCCAGCATAGGAGCTCCGTACCAGACGATAGAGGCCATTTTGCTCAGAACCACAGCCAATCACCATGCCCATTAGTATGTCCTGAAAAATGACAGAAGATGGGTCAAATATAGCACGGCAGTGCAAGTCTTTTGTAATCTGACTGATTGATAATAAATTCATAGAGAATTCTGGTGCATGTAGAACGTTCTGTAAGTGCATGGAGGGCAATAAAACAGTCTCCCCCTGACCAATAATAGGGGAATGAGTGCCATCAGCTATGAGTACGGAGCGGTCAGACTGAATAGATCTGTAGGACTGCAAGATATCTCTATCACGACAGAGATGATGGGTAGCTCCAGAGTCTACAATCCAACTAGAGAGATCATGATTATGACAAGAGGCAGAAGGACTACCTGAGGTACTTGCTACAGCAGATGTACTAGCGGATGCAGAAGCCGCAACGTCAGGGGTATCAGCACCCTCGGATGATGTCTGTGGCATAATGTCTCTCAGTCGTGCCACTAGTTCCTCAAACCTGTGATCAGAAGTAGGAGTGGATGGACCTTGGACATGATCGGCAACACGTGCAGAAGGAGGAAATCCATGCTTGGAATAGCATGTATCCTCAGAATGACCAGTTCGACAACAAAAAGAGCATGTTGAACGCGCCCGACCTCCTCGGCCACGTCCGCTACTTCCTCGGTCACGAAAGGAGTACGAACTACCACGTCCTCTGGAGACCGCCATTGCTGACGGAGATGGAGTTGCGGCACTAGAGGGAACGGAGATCCGACTGAGCCTCCTGTAGACTTCCTCCATAGGAGGAATAGTAGCATCGGCGAGGATCTGAGACCGGGCTGCTTCGTATTCCGGATCAAGTGCAGCAAGCAGAACTCCCACCATAGTGGCATTGCGAAACGTCTTCTGCTGCTCGGGGGTGGCTGTGAGCGGAATGGTGCTGTATAATTTCTCGAACATCCCACGCAGGGACGTGTAGAGAGAATGAAGGAGCCGACCATTTTGCTTCGTCGTAAAAATATCATGCTGCAACTGCAACATCTTCGTCTCATATCGCACTTGAGAGTATGTTGTAGCGAGAATATCCGACATCGCCTTGGCGGTGGGTTGATGAAGGACGTCGTTGGCAATCTCCATTGTGAGCGTCCCTGACAGCCAAACCTTTGCATAGGCGTCGTCAGCCTCCCATGAGGCATATATTCCCGTCTTCTCCAGCGGTTCATCTTCGGTAAGAATATGCTTCTTACCACATGACTTCATAAGACTGAGGAACTGCATGGCCCACAGTTCGTAGTTCGTCCCGTCCATTTTGATGATTGGTACCGAATCTTTAAAGGCACCTATGGCAGGCAAATCGACCTTTTGTTTTGACATATTGCCGGAGAAGAACAACTAGGGATGATAGACAAAAGAACTGGTGTCTACCAAGACCTTTGTAGATTCAAGTGCATATGTAGACGCTATGCACTTGAACCCATCGTCGACTAGAGCTCGACCGAAGGAGAGATGCCGCACCGAGCGGCGTTGATGGCGACGAGAAGAGGCTGGTAAGCCTCGACGGAAGAGAGGCGACTGGAGGAGGGGCTCGACGGCAGGGCTGGGTGCCGCTGGAGGTGCCTGGCGGCGAGTGGCCTGGCTGGGGCGGCGAGGAGCCCGATTGGAGCGACTGGAGGGGCCGACTGGAGCGGTTGGAGGGTCTGGCGGCGACGGAGAGAGAAGGGGGGGGGGGCGGAGGCAGGTGGAGAAAACCCTAGGTTAGGGTTTCGACTCTGATACCATGTTAGAGCCAAGAACACTTTGATGTATTATTCCATGAAGCCCTAGGGTCTCTTATATAGAGAGAAAACCCTTGGGTAAATTACAGAGATGTACATAAGATAAATAAGAAATACTCAATGGTACATCACACTATAACGTAAACGTCTACAGTATCCGTATCCGACCGTTTGCATCCCTAGTTGTAATCGACATGTTCTAGATGGACGACATATGAGTCCCTATTTCTGACGATGTTCGAATGATATATTAGAGGGATTTAGCGATGAAAGTGCATGGAGAAAATTTTCAAACAAATAAAAAAATTGTCAAAATTTGGTGCGAGAGCACCCCGTTAGCTTGTCTCCAATAGAGCAAACCCATTTTTCTCTCTATATATAACATTAGTATTTTTCATAGTAATATCTTTTTTTAGTGATTGAACTTTTAACTATACTTTTCGTCTCCATAGTTGGCATACCGGTATACCATATTGACCACTTTTTGTTATTTTTGTAATTGACTTTTTCAATCATATAATGAGACTCATAACGTGCCTTGTGAATTAGACACTAATAGGATAATTTTGTTTTATGATGTGAACATGAATCACATACACGCCCACATGCACACACTAACACACGCACACACACACACACATCACAACACACGCACACACACTTACACACATATTGGCCCCACCTATAAAAAATTTCTGGCTCCGCCCCTGCTTGCGGGGAGGAGCTCGAAGAGGGTGGTCAATCTATAACAGGTGTAACATGCGGAGATTAGAATAAGCTGGATGGGAGGGAGTCGGAAAAGAAGGTTGACCCAAGATTGGACCAAATCCCGCTCCTGCGGTTGGGTGGGCAGACCGACATTATCCGCTTTGTGGTGTCCAGAGAAGAGGGAATGGAGGCGCACAGATTCGGTTCGTGTTACGTGAGGAAGCCTTTCGAAACTCGGAGGTTGAGAAGGACGGAACTGCTCGCTGAGGTTGGATAAGAGGTTGGGGAGCCAGTGCTTCAAACCGATGTCGCAACCTCGCCCTCGACCTCATGGAATTCCCAGAATCGTTTTCGTGCTTTGGACAGGGGTGTGGTGAAAATTCTGGGTCTTGTACCTCCAAGGAAGTTGCAACGTTCTCCATGCCTTTAAAGATCTTATCATGGAACGTTAGGGGTCCAGGAAGATGGAGAAAAGAATGGGAGCAAAGAACCTAATAACAGACGCTGGGGCGGACACATTCCTGCTCCAGGAAACGTAGTTTCAGGTCGTAGCAGAACCTGAGTTGAGGAGTCGATGTGGGGGGACGCTTCCAGCTGGTGGAGCGGGGGTCGCAGGGCGCGTCGGGTGGTCTAATCTCTGCGTGGAAGAGGGACTTATTCGACTTGGTGGACTCGGTGCAATCCAATCACTGCCTTTCGTTGCGGCTTCGCAAGAGGAGCGACGGGCTTGTGCTCTTCATCTCGAATGTTTATGGGCCCAACAGTGGGGATCGGAATGACTTGTTGGGCGAGTTGGAAGGCCTTAGGACTCGGCCGGGCTCGAGGTCTGGTTGGTTAGGGGCGACCTTAACACCACGTTTCTTCCTGATGACAGATCGCAGGGTGGTGGCGGACGTGACCATGGGTCGGCCGTGCTCCGAGAAAAGTTTCATGATTTGGGACTGACTATCATTGATGCTGCGGGGTGCTCTTACACTTGGAGAAATAGAAGATCACGCTCGGGATTGGACCGTTTCCTGCTCTCTACGGTCGGAACGTCACAATTTCCTTTATCGAGGGCTTGGGCACACCCCTGCACTCAGTCGGACCACGCTCTGATCCTCTGGTCGTCTGAGGAGGAAGGTATGCACCGGTTTTGTTTCCGCTTTGAGCGGAGTTGGCTGATGGAGCCGGGCTTCTCTGACAAGGTCAAGGAGATTTGGAGAGACAACACGGTGGATGGTTCGGCAGTCAACGAGTTCGCAACTAAGCTCTCCATTCTGAGATCTTTCCTCTTGAATTATGGTAGGGATGTCAAGGCCAGGCATAGGGAGCGAAAGACGGAGATTCAGAATAGAGTGTCAGAATGGGACCGCCTTGATGATGAAAGAGAGCTATCTCAAGAGGAGTTCTTGGAGAGGTAGGGTTTGTTAGAGGAAATTATGCTTGAGGATAAGAAGGAGGAGGTGGAGTGGCGCCAAAGGTCCAGACAAAGGTGGCTTCGGGAGGGGGATGCCAACACATCCTTCTTTCACTCGGTGGCATCCAGACGGAGGTGGAGAAATCACATTCATGAAATCGAAATCGCTGGGGAGCGGATTATTGGGGAGGCTGCTATTGGAAGGGCTTTGAGAAGCCACTTCGTGGCCGCCTCGAGGAGGAGGGAGCCAAACGGTTGGGGGTGGCTGGGTACTAGTGTGGAAGTTCTATTGCAGGAACGGGCCGAGGGTCTTCTTCTTCTTCCTTTCTCTATGGTGGAAGCTAGGAGGGCGGTCTTCGGTTTGAACTCGAATGGGGCCCCGGGCCCGGACGGCTTCCCCATCCTTTTTTGTCAGGAGTTTTGGAAGTTGCTGAAGGTGGAACTGATGGAGGTAATCAATCAATTCAGAGATGGGAATAAGGACCTCGAAAAAATCAATAAGGCGCTGCTTTTTCTGCTTCCCAAGAAAGAACACCCTTTGAGGGCGGACGACTATAGGTTGATTACTCTTTCGAACGGGATTTACCTCATCATTGCAAAGATTCTGGCGAACAGGCTTAAGGGGGGCTTGGACACCGTGATTCTTCAGGGCTAGTCAGCATTTATCCTGGGGCGGCAAATGGCCGATAGCCTCGTCATGGCTACGGAGATCGGTCTCGATTGGCAACACTTGAAGGCTAGAGGGGCTCTCCGGAAAATTGATTATGCTAAGGCATATGATTCGGTGGATTGGAGGTTCTTATGGACTTCCTTACGGAGGAGGGGATTCCCGGAACAATGGGGGACTGAATGAAGAGATGCATCACCACCTCATCCTACGGGATCTTGGTGAATGGCAAGCCAGTGGGGGGATTTTTCCAACCGCAATGGGGGGTGCGTCAGGGGTGCCCTTTGGCTCCAATGTTATATGTTATCATGGCGGATGCTCTGGGGGTCATCCTGCGTCAGGCTGTTGGGACGGGCTGGTGCGCGGGCTACATTATGGGGCCATTTCTATACCTTTATTGCAATACGCGGACGACACTATTATATTCATGGGCGGCATCAAAGAGCAGATTGTCAATGGGGTGCAACTGGCTGAAATCTTTGGGGAGTTATCCGGCTTGGAAATCAACAAGGCTAAATCGATTGTCGTTGCCTTCGGTATGGCCGCCCCGAACCTTTCCCACTCAGCAGCCACCACGGAGTGCGTGGTGGGGTGCTTACCGATATCTTACTTGGGCCTCCCTCTTATTGCGACAATGCTCAGAAGGACGGATAGGGCTGGTCTAGAGTTGAGGATGGAGTAACGGCTCGATGGTTGGAAGGCAGTTTCGCTATATCGTGGGGGGAAGCTGGTCCTCCTCAAACATGTCTTGTCTACCATCCCCATATTTTTCATGTCTACGAGGCTGATGCCAGTTGGGGTGAGGAAAAAATTAGAGACCTTAATGAAGAGATTCTTTTGGTCCAAAGGTAAGAAGCAGGAGTTCGTTATGCACCTGGTCAAGTGGGATGAAGTCACCAGGTGATGTGAGGATGGAGGCCTGGGGGTCAGAGATTTGGAAGGCATGAACATGGCCTTGTTGGCTAAGTGGGCCATCCGTATTTGGGGCTCGTCTTCCACACAGGTGGTTCATCTTTTGCGGGAGATCTATGGGGTGAGCGGGGATCTGGAGCCGCAGTGTATGAGGTTTGAATCTCTGTTGTGGGCAGGTATCCGGGCGGTTATGCCTCAGCTGGTTCCCTGGCTCAAACCTGTCGTTGGTGACGGCAGGACCTTCAGATTTTGGCGTGATAATTGGACAGGTGACGGTTGTTTAGAGGCCAAATTTCCTTGCCTCTTCGCCTTGTCCGCAATGAAGGAGGCGACACTTGCTCAGGTAGCAGTGGAGGACGCCTGGGCGGCGACATTTTTTGCTGAACTCTCGGAATAGCATGGTGACGACTACTTGGCACTTTTGGGCTCGCTGGCTCCGCAGGAGCCGTTCTCTCGGGACCGTGACCACTACCGATGGGGAGGTTCCCCGTTCACGGTAAAGGAGGCTTATCTGAATTTGACGAGGTGTACCGAGGAGCGTAATGCCGGATTTTGTAATGACATGCGTATTGTTTAGGCGGCCAAGATTCCGATGAGGGTCAAGATTTTTCTCTGGTGCCTTAGGCGGGGGAGGATTATGGACAAAGTCAGGAGAGGCTGCATCTTCCAACTTCCGGACATCCGTTGCGACAGGTGTGGCGACACGACTGAAGACTCTGAGCGTCTTTTCTTTAGCTGCGTGTGGTCCAAGAGGGTCTGGTCGGATCTCGATATACGCTGGATTCGATGGGAGGACACATATATCATGGGAATCTATTAGAAGGTTTGCCGGTAACTCAAGCGGGGATTGTTCGAAACCGCTGGCCGCTCTCTGGGCTATTTTGATTGGATGCAATGAGCTAATCTTCAAAAACCAACGCTTCTACAGTGAGAATGCAGTGGCACAATGTAACGCCTTATATAACTTTTGACTCTCTCGGTAATGTAATACGATATGTTATTAATGAAATATGCTAGGAGGTGATCCTCCCAGTGGGGACTCACCCAGTTTTGAAATAAAAAGAAGAAGATTCGTAATGTATTTCCTCTGGGTCATCACAAGACCTCGCAGATTCTTGGCAAACTCCAGTCCAAGGAAGTAACGTAAATTACCAAGGTCCTTGATCACAAACTGCTGACCTAGAAAGTCCTTGGCATCCTGAACGCCCTGCTCGTCATCCCCTATAGCAATAATGTCATCAACATAAACAAGAATGGCAATAATACCTCTCTGAGTCTTCTGCACAAACAAGGAGTGATCAACACTCGAAGCACAAACCCCTACTGCTCTATCAAGTTCGAGAGCTTTTGAACCATGCTCTTGGACTTTGCTTAAGGCCATAGGTAGCCTGCAAACCCTCTGACACTCCCCATCTACAACAAACCCAGGTGGCTGCTGCATGTAGACCTCTTCCTGTAGATCACCAGAGGAAGGCATTCTTCACATCAAGCTAGAAAAGGGGCCAATCTCGTGTCACAACAATATAAAGTAGAATACGTAGAGTAGAATGTCTGGCAACCAAAGAAAAAGTATCATGATAGTCCACCCCATATATCTGGGTGAACCCACATGCCACAAGTCTCACCTTATAAAGATCCACACTGCCATTTGCACGGTGTTTCACAGTGAACAACCATTTCCATCCCACAATGGATGTGTCAACTGGAGCAAAAATAAGACTCCATGTACCACGTGACTGAAGTGTAACCATCTCTTCCTCCATGACCAACCTCCGCTGACTGTTCTGAAGAGCCTCATGATATGTCCGTGGTATCTCCACGGCTGATAGTGCCAAGGTAAACCTCCTAAAATCCTTTGACAGTCTGCTCAAGGAACTCTAGGTTGCAAAAGGATAAGTAGCACATGTACATTTCTGCTTTCACAGAGTAATCGACACATCTAGATCATCAGCCAAGTCCCGAGCCTGTAAGATCCCTTCTGGAGAGGGCACCTGTTCATCCTGTATGAGATCCGACTGCATGGACAACTCAATAGTGCTATCAGTAGAAACAATATGCTCATTACATACTTGGGGCGTGCTTGATGATGGGCAAGACCTATGAGTAGGAGGAACCGAGTGAGACCTGCGAGTAAAAACACATGTGGCAAAAACTGAGTCACAGAAGGTGGAGCCACGAGAGCAGGTGTAGAGGCAGGAGTAGGTATAGGTGCTGGTGGTGGTGGAGGAGGAGGTGGTAAAGCAGGAGTATGAGGGGGAGGAGGCATGTAGATCTCATCGTCAGTCAGATGGGGCTAGTATGTCACATGTAGGAAAAAAATACATAACAGACTCAAAGAAAGTAACGTCAGCACTGACAAGGTATTTCCGCCTTGGTGGATCAAAGCAACGGTACCCCTTCTGGGTACGAGAGTAGGCGACAAACACGCACTTGACAACTCCAGGAGAGAGCTTGTCACGACCTGGAGAGATATCATGAACAAAAGCAACATATCCGAATACACGAGGTGTAAGAGAGAAAAGATCCTTCTCAGGAAATGCAATCAAGAAAGGAATCTTCTCTCCCAACACAGACGAGGGCATGCGGTTCACCAAATAGTATGCAATAAGGACAACATCGCCCTAGTAAGTATGAGGAGCACGACTCTGTATCGACAAGGTTCCGATTACGTCAAGTAAGTGACGATATTTGCGCTTGGCAACACCGTTTTGCTTGGAAGTATAGGCACAAGAGGTCTGGTGAACAATGCCAAGAGATCTAAGAAACTCAGAAAGATGTAAGGTGCAGAATTCTAATGCATTATCCATGTGAAGATATTTGATATTAGCAGAAAAATATTATTATCTCATTAACAAAATATTTGATCACAGACTTATTCTTCAATAAAAGACCTATGAAAGTCTAGAAAAATCATCGACAACAACCAGATAAAAACGATATCCCTGGGGATCAGGAATACGACTCGGACCCCAAATGTCTAAATGAAGGAGCTCAAATAGATGGAACTGCTCCGACTCTGACGGGATGGAAAGGAGGAACGAAGATGCTTCCCAAGCTGGTATGCCTCACTCTGAAAAGAGGATGTCGTGGAAATTTGAGGAAGAATATAACATAGCTTCTGCAGAGGAAGGTGACCAAAACGAAGGTGCTACAGTTATAGAGAGACTGATCCATTATGTATAATAGAAACACCAACATGAGGAGGTTGGACCAGTCTGTAGAGTCTCCACTGCTCACGACCACATCCAATCACCCTGCCTATGAGTATATCTCGAAACACAAGAGATAAAGGGTCAAAGATGGCACGACAATGCAGATCCTTAGTAATCTGAATAACGGAAGGTAAATTCATCTGAAAGTCAAGAGCATATAAAACATTATGAAGACGCATGAATGGCGTCAAATACACCTCCCCCTGTCATGTAATTGATAAGTGGTCGCCATTGGCAATGACAACCCATCTACCAGGTGGTATGGTCTTGTAGGACCTCAGCTGTGTTCTGTCTCCACAAAGATGATGGGAAGCAGTAGAGTCCATAATCCACTCTGTCATATCTGCACCATTACTATCGTTGAAAGCATAATCGATACTTGAGGAGATCGAAGAGGCTCTGACTATGGTATCTGTAGTGGTGGTTCCTGCAATAGGGGTCATCATCTCTCGAATACGAGAGACTATATCATCCAGGCGATGATCAATATGGGAAGAAAGAGTATTTGAAGGAGCCTCAATCTGTTCTGCCATGCGATCAGAAACGAGATATCCATGCTTCAGGTAGCATGTATCCTCAACATGTCCCGGTTGATGGCAGAAGGTGCAAGGGCTACGCGGACGTCCACTCCCTCTACCACAAGGTGTGCGTCATCTAGACTGGGTAGTCACCCCTCGACCACGAGACACGAGCATAGCTGACGAGGGCTTAGGAGTGGCCGTAGGAGGCATGATGATCTGGCTGAGACGACTATAAGCCTCCTCCATGGGAGGTATGGTAGCTCCAGTGAGAAGCCGAATATGTGCAACATCATATTCTGTATCAAGGCCGGCCATGAGACTCCAACCATCGTGGAATTCCTATATGCCTTCTGCTGCTCAAGAGATGTAGTAATGGACATATAGCTATGAAGCTTCTTAAATATACCACGGAGAGAACTGTAATACACGTGCAGAGGGTGACCATTCTGCTTGACCTTGTAAATATGTCAAAATGTAGCTGAAGAATCTTGGCCTCATTCTTTGCTTGAGCATAGGTAGATGCCAAAGTATCCCACATCGCCTTGACGTTGGGCTTGTTCAGAATATCATTGGCTATCTTTGTGGTGAGTGTCCCACACAACCAAACATGCACATACACGTCATCTTGTTTCCAAGAAGCATTTGCCCCATTCTTATATGTTGGCTCTGGATCTGTCGGGATATGCTCTTTATTGTTGCACTGCATGACCACAACTCATAGTTGGTCCCATCAATCTTAGCGATGAGAGCAGGGCCCTTGAAGGCTGCAGACTAAAAAATGTCACCCTTATTTTCTGACATGATGGATGAAAGGCAGAATAACATAACTAAACTGGGTAATATATCGATATCGACGAGTCTACACGATTATACAGAGGATTGGTTGTACGTGTAAACTCATACAACCATCCTCACCAATCTTCTCTGCTTGCTAGGACCAGAAAAGGTGATTTATAGATTTGAAGTCACGTTTTCGGTCAAAATCAGAGCACAGAAGGACTTGCAGAGATTCATAAAGACGTGCGAGAGGGCCAACAACGCTCTAGGTTGTCAAGGCGACGATCGACAAGGGGTCTGGGGTGGCCTGAACGGTCAGGGCAGCGGCCTTGGGGGCCTAACTGCAGCCGTGGAAGTCGGGCAGCGGTTTGGGTAGGCCCGGGCGGTGGTCGACCTGCTGTTAGGAGGGGTGGCGGCACCCTGGGGGTCTGGACGACCAGGAACTCGGTCTGCAGGAAGGTGTGGTCAGCTGCTGGTGGTGGTGATGTGGGAAAGGGGGCGGCAACTGACGACGGCTACCGACGACGGCTAGGGGGGTTGGCACGATAGGATTAGGGTTTTGGTGGGATACGAGAACTCTGGTCTACGGTCGTCGCTCTGATACCATGTTGAGGAAATATAATAGATTGATTAATGTGAGACCGTAGGGTTCTCTTATATAGGAGAGGAATCTATTGGGCAAATTACAAGAAGATGATAAAACAAACATATAATAAGAAAAACATAAAAGATAGCATATCTCTCAACAATGGTTACTTTAGAGGTCCAAGTGTTGAAGAAGGTGCTTAACGTGACTTTCTCTATAGAAGATGTTACTTGTGTTTGTTGCCGATGCGAAGGATGCGGGGTATCTCTTTTTTTCATGTCATTTTGATGATGAGGTTTGGAATGGGGCAGTGGTTGACTAGTTGGACATGTCTAGTGTAGAGGACTTTTAGGTATCTTTCATTGCGACAACTTTTCAATCCATAAGAGCCTTGATAAGGTATGCGTTCCAATTTCATAAGTATTTCTTCTTGGGAACCCTGTGAATTTGGTCAATTATTCTACAGACATTGAAAATATACATGTATATGTTGAGCTGAAACTTTGACTTTTGTGCTCGATCTATTTGAATTCTTGTTTTCATAAGGTTAGTTACTCCATCAATTATAAGAGAGGGTGAGACTTGAGAGCTATTGCATTTTTAGACGTTGTGGTTGGTTAAAAATGTTGTGTTCTGAGGTAAGCGATCCTATGTGGAGAGATTTTTTCGAAGTTGTCGTGCTGAATATTCAGGAATATTCGGGTTGGACCAAATATTGATTGAATAGTAATATCTTATTTGGTCATCCCATAGAATAAGAATATCCGATCGAATATTTGGTCCATTGGATCGAATAGTGCAATAGTGCTCGAGTAGGCCTTTCCACTATCAGAGGGAACCTGACTCTGATACCATTTGTAACTGTTAAGAGAAAATAATGAATTGCTTATTCACGAGGTCTTAGGGTTCTCTTATACAAAGAAGAAACATGTTGGGCAAATTACATAAAGAAGACGGAAAGAAAAGACATGAAAGAAACAAAAGATAAGTAATATCTCAACACTTCCCCTCAAGCTAGAGCATAGATATCAATCATGCCCAGCTTGGAAGAACATCTCTGGAATGGCCATCTGGCTAGGGCCTTGGTGAACATGTATGTTGTTCGATCTTCTGAGCTAACGTGAATGGTGGAGATTAAACCCTTCTGAATCATATCTCGAGTGTAGTGATAGCCTACCTTGATATGTTTGATTATCTCATGAAAAGTTGAGTTGTTGACAACAATGTTTTAAAAAGCGTGAGGCATATCGAGGCGTTTTCCCGATATTGCCTCGAGGTGTAAGCCTCGAGGCGTATCGAGGCATAAGCCTCACTCGTGAAAGAAAATTCTTCCTAAAACATAATAATTAATCATAATTACAATATTCAAGTTCTAGAAATTAAATAGTCATGATTAAATATATAACTCCATGACATTTCAAGGCTAACATCATGGTTTAAACATACAAGTTGTTATATAACTCTCTTTTTTGGACTCTAAATCTGTAAGGAGTCAAGTAAATATGGATATGTAAGCACAATAATGGATAACTCTTCGCAAAATTTAAAGTCTTGAATAACATTTAACTAAGTAGACTAGATATAACATAAGACCCAAATTTTTGTTCATGTTGATTTATAAATAACATGCATAATAAAGTAAAAATAAGCTTAATACTTTACTAAACTTAAAAAATGCATTTAAGTGAATTGTGAGTTTAAGGACTTGAAAATACTTGTCTACGAAAGATGAAAAGCCCACAATCAAAAAGAAAAGAAAAAATATCATAGAAAAAAAAATCAACGCACAAAGAGGCAGTGCCTCGAGGCGCGCCTCATAAGCCTCGAGGCGCACGCCTCACTGAGGCTGCATGAGGCTATAACCTCGAGGCGTACGCCTCAGCACCTCGAGGCACGCTTTTAAAACAATAGTTGACAATGAAGAAAACAATTTGGTTGTTGTATTGGAGGTGCATGGGAAGAGACACCTCAACTGCTAGGTCAGTAAGAGCATACCTTTTTTTAAGTTAACTATCAAGAATATACCTGACCCACATCATATTTATGCTCCCTTGTGCCATGACGTACTTTGATTCTGCACTTGATCTGGCGACCATTGTCTGCTTTTCTCTCTTTCATGCCACGAAGGAACTCCCTATGAATACTGCAAAGGTAGAGGTAGACTTCATATCCTTGGAGCACCTAACATAATCTGCATCTGCACAAGATGTAACAACAAGGGATGTGCCTTTGCTAAATAGAAGATCAGTGCCAGGTGAAGTCTTCAGATACCTCATAATCATATGGATTTTACATTCATATGGGCCTGTCTAAGCTGCTCCATGAACTGACTCACTCTGCTCACCGCAAATGATATATCTGGCCTGGTGATGGTCATGTATAGGAGCTTCCCAACGAGCTCCATGTACCTTTGCTTATCTACCTCCTCATTATCATCATCATACAGCTTCATACTCAGATCCATGGGAGTAATGGCATGCCTGCAATATGCCATATCTGTCACAAGTCCTCACTGGTTCTTGGCAAATCCAATCCAAGAAAGTAACTTAGACTACCAATGTCTTTTTTTTGAAGTCAGAAAAAGGGGGGAATCACACGAAGGTGCCCACCCCACTATATTAATATTAATCAAACATTAAAAAAGACAGACCCAGCTACAGAAGCCAAGATTCTAGTAGATGCTTATAATGATAGCAACCATTTTCACAATAAAAATGTATACCCAAGAACAAGGTCGCATTGCGCACTAGCCAAATGGCCCACAAGACGGCTATCAGAACAAGAATCTCCCTCTTCTGCCTTTTGCGTGCATCGTAAAGAGAGGCCCAAAACGAGTCGAAGTCGAAAGTCCGCAACCAATCCAAGCTCACATCCACCCTTATAAGAGCCGTGATGCGACAACGAAAAAACAGATGATCCGGCGATTCAATTTTCGTACCACACAGCAAGCAACGATTGGATACACTCTCGAAAAATCTGGAGCATCTGTCACGAGTCATAATACCCTTCCTCCTAAACAACCACATGAAGAAGCCAATCCTCTCGGGCAGCCCCATCGTCCAAATAAGCCCACAATCACGAGTGACGCTGTCCGAGCCAGAAGGAGGCGACCGACAAATAGCTCCATACGCTTTTCAGACGGAGAGGCGCGCCCTTCCACCTCCAATGATCTAACCCAGTGGAAGGCTTCCCAAACCGACTAAGAACATCCAACAGAAGGAGAAAGTCCTCCAGACGCTGATCTGAGAATGCCACCCTAAAAGGCGGCATTTAATTACCATTATCCCAGCATCCTGCAACCCGGATCCCTTGTTCTGCCATCAAGGCAAATAGACGCAGAAAACAACCACAAAGAGGCCCCTCACCAGTCCAGTCGTCTACCCAAAAGCCAAACATCTCCCCATTCCCCACAACAGGGCAAAACAACTCGTGAAAGCGCGGCATGACGGTCAAGATCCCCTTCTAAAAAGCCGATTTCCGCCGATACTGCCGCTGCATAAGAGGATTCGCAATGTCCACACCATAAAGATGTCGGATCAGGTTGCAACAGATTCCCCCATCACTTCCCCAAATCTTGCTCACCCACTTCAGAAGCAACGCCTCGTTGAGCATCTCCAGATTCTTAATCCCAAAACCTCCATCCTTCTTAGGTTGCACCACTGTCTCCCAATCCACCAGGTGAATCCCATGTTTCTCCTGCCTCGCCTTACTCCATAGGAACCTGCGCATCAGACGCTCCAACCGCCTCACAATACCCTTAGGCATCATACAAGAAGAGAAGAAATATATAGGGATTGCCGATAAGACCACCTTAATAAGTACAAGTCTGCCACCACGCGAGAGCAAAGCCGCCTTCCAGGCCGAGAGCTTCCTCTCCAATATCTCAACAACAAACAACCAATCTGCCAGCCTGATCTTACCATCCGACAAAGGTATACCAAGATAATTAATGGGAAGGGAACCACAAGCAGTACCTAGCTCCGCGCTACAGGCTGCAGTCGTGTCATCATTCATACTGGAAGGAACAATCATGGACTTGTCATGATTCAAGCGAAGGCCCGACATCTCAGCAAAAATTTCCTGAGTAATAGCAGTGGCCCCGGCCACCTCCGTCCCACCTTCAATGAAAAGGATAATGTCATCCGCATACTGCAACAAATGGACGGAAATCCCGCCCTCAGAGAACCCGAAACAAACCCGCATCTCTGCGCACAACCAACCATGCACGCAAGCACATCCGCAACAACCACAAACAGAAGAGGAGCGAGAGGGCACCCCTATCTGACACCCCTTTGAGGCTGGACGAACCCCCCTCAGGGCGCCCGTTAACGAGAACAGAGAAAGAAGCCGTGATGACGCACCGTTTCATCCACGTAATCCAAACCTCCGAAAAACCTCTCTTAGACAATGCTGCCCACAAAAACCGCCAATCCAACGAGTCGTACGCGTTGGCAAAATCAACCTTCCGAAGCAATGCATGCTTGTCGCAACACTTCCCTTCATAAATGACCTCCGCAGCCAAAACCAGACTGTCGCCGATCTGGCGTCCATGAATGAATGCAGATTGAACATGTGAAATAAGATGATCGAGCACCCGAGAGAGACGCGTAGCCAGCACCTTAGCCACGATAAGATAAATTCCGTTGGAAATAGCAATCAATCTAAAATCCTCAAATCCGCTCAGGAGACCCCGCCTTTGGAAGGAGGAAGATTAAGGCCCTATTCAGTCTCTCGATTCATGCACTGCAGCAACAGAATTCCTGCATAACCTCCAACACCTCATCTCCGATCAAGTCCCAAAACTCCTTGTAGAACAAAATAGGAAAGCCGTCTGGATCGAGCGCCCCATCGCAGTTAAGACTCCATAATGCTGTCTTCACCTCCTCTTTAGTCACCGGGATGACCAAACTGCCAGCATGGTCAGCAGAAAGACCATGTGCACCAAGACCGCTCCAACGCCATGGCCTAGACGCACCTCTCCTCGAGAAGTTGAAAAAATGATCAGCAATCGCATTCCCCATCTCCTTGTTCCCTTCAACTCTAGAGCCATCAACAATAATGGATCTGAAGCTATTGAAACTACGGCGACCACTAGCGACACGATGGAAGAATGCCGTGTTAACATCACCCTCTTTCAACCAGGAGACCCGCGATCGCTACCTCCATTCAGTAACCTGCTTCCTGTCCTCCTCTATCACCACTCTCATAGCCAGATCCCTCTTCTGTAGTTCATCAGCAAGCAACTGCCTGGCAACCTCCAAACCATCCTGGGTGCGAATCTCAACCTCAACGGCCATCCTCCTAGCTTTTCTGACATCCCTAATCTCCTTCTTGTAAAGACATAGGCGTTGACGAAGCCCCATGAGCTTATCCGAGAATCTCCTCGTCGCAGAGCCAACCATCGGCATTGAAGTCCAGAAAGAGGTAACCATCGCCGTGAAGGAGTCCTCAAGCAACCAAGCACTTTCAAAGCAGAAAAAACCCCTCGGAGGGACTGAAGATCTCGAGTCCCAGACCATGGGAGTGTGATCAAACCGAGCCCTAGGCCTAGAAGAGACGAACGAGCAAGGAAAAAGGTCCATCATCTCAGAAGACACGAAGAAGCGATCAATACGCGAGCAAGAGCTGGAGTTTCTCCATGTATACTTCGTATCCGACGCATCATCCATCTCCATCTACAATTCATCCATCACCTCCACAAAATCAAACGATCCCGGATCATGCCCACCCCGCATGCGCGGACAATCAGAGGAGAGAAAGGTCACATTGAAATCCCCACAAAGAATCCAAGCATAGTCAGGAAACGCTACACCAGCAGCCCGGATGTCCATCCATAATTCACCACGTGACAGCTGCTGGCAGGGCCCATAGATGCAGCTAAAGGCAAATAGCGATCTCGTGGAGGCATCCTCAAGCAAAACTATAAGCACATGAGAGCCTCTCAGCTCTGCCCTAAACAAGAAGGCCTGGTCTTTCCACGCAAGAATATGGCCCCCTGACGCACTACATGCATGTAGCGTCCTAAAGTCATTCATCCCAATCAATCCAAACGAACGCCACGTAACCCTATCACAAGCAACCAATTTCGATTCATGCAAGAAGATGACATCACAACCCCATTCAACGAATCTCGCTCCAAGGGTTCGCCTCTTCTCTAGGGTGAGACCTCTGACGTTCCATGTTAGGATCTTCATTGAGCACGAGCTTGATCACCCAAAATAAACGCTGCCCCCACAGGCTACAACATCTGTTATTTTCAACTTTCGATCAAAGACCATCCTCGTTTCACAGCTCGAAGGTCTTTGTTTCTTCCTCCTCCTGTATCTCTTGCGGCCGGCTTTGCAGAATATCGCATCAGAGGCCGTGATAGACTTGTTGTGATCTCCAGCATTGATAGCCGCTACAGGTTCCATCATCCCACCGATACCACCCCCAAAATAAGCAGAGCCTCTGGAGCAGTGCTCAACCAACGCAGAAGAGAAGCCCCTAAATCTCAAAGGACGACCGAGCCTACAGAGCTCAGAAATCTTTGCGGGCCCATCTAGGTCGACAAGCGAAACAATGCGACAAGAAGGCTGGCAAGATCCGCCACAACGTACAGGAAGACCGAAATCCGGACCCCTTAGGTGGATCCCAAAGGTCGGGTTCGGATACAAGAGCTGCACACAACAAAGAGTCCGACCCAAGAAGCCTTCACCTCTCAGCGAGATGAACATCCCTTCAGGCGTCAAAAACGAGAACACCGTTTCGTGACCCCACGAATAAGGAAGTTGAAACGAAGCGGTACGAAATAACTCCAGGCCATCAATGTTCTCAGCGGAATTCGAGGCGTCAGTTACCTCTGTAGATAATGGCAGAATCGGATCAACAGAGACAGTTGTATCTCCAGCATGCAGAAACCCACTTCTACCCTCCTTCGACGTCGGCGATGGATGTTGAAGACATCGGACTTTAATTGGGAAGAAATGTTCTCCAGAACACAACATGATAGAACGAGGACGAAGATCCAAGTCCTCAATAGATTCAGCCATGACAACAATACAAAGAGGATCCAAGCCCGAATGACCGCCATCCGAGAGAATTTTACTGACAACCCCAAAATCCCTGAGTAGGTGTCGAAGAACATCCATCCTCCGAGAAAGGAACGAGATGCCTCGGAGCTGAAGAACCCGAGAAATGAGATTCATCTCTCCCCCCTCCGAGGAGCTCGACCACCTCCAAGAAATGTCACTTCTGCCTTTGGGGTTTAGCAACCGCTCCTCCTGCGTTGCTGACAGACCACTAACATAGCATTTGCGGCAGCCGATCAGAGAAACATTGTCGGAAAACTCTGCACCGAACATGAGAGACAGACCAACCTAGACCGCTTTTAGTGAAAGAGACTTCTTGTTCCATTCCCCCACTAACCATGTGACATCCTTCGCTTTCGGTATGCTACCCCTCGTGTCCGCGTTACCACCCTTCACAACAGAGGAAAACGACGCACCACCGATGTCATTGTAAGGGGCGAGCATCCCCGCGAGCCACCTCCCCCGCCATCCAAACGAGCACCCTTGAACTTCACATCCCGAATCAATGTGTTGCAGACTTCATGACAATGACCCACACAACCGCATCGAAAGCAACACGGCGACAACGAACATTCTGGCGCCAGATGACCCGAACCCCCACACTGATAACACCGTCGCCCACGCTTACGATACGTGACGCGCTCCCAACCTTCCTCTGCTTTCGACCCTGCATGGCCAAGCGCTTCTCCCGATCGCTTCCAAACATGAACGCCATTGGAAACCGACCGCACGACAGCTTCTCGACGTCGCCTCTTGCCCTTCGCCCACACACCCCTCATCCACGAACCGCGGTTTGACTGCCAATGTCCTTAGTTACAAACTGCTGACCTGGGAAATCCTTAGCATCCTAGATGCCCTGCTCATCATCCCTTGTAACAATGATATCATCGTCATAAACAAGTATGACAGTTGTACCTCTCTAAAACCTCTGAACAAAAAGCGAATGATCTGCAGTATCTCATGAAACCTTATTGATCTATCAAATCATAGAGTTTCTGGATCCATGCTCTTGGACTCTGCTTAAGGTCATAGATTGCCTTGTAAAATCTGCAAACCTTCTAACACTCCCCCTCAGTAGCGAATCCAGGTGGTTGTTGCATGTAGACCTCCTCTTGTAAGTCTCCATAGAGAAATACATTCTTCACATCAAGCTGATATATGGGCCAATCTGTATCACTGCAACAGAAAGAAGAATTCACAATGTAGAATGCCGAGCTACTAGAGCGAAAGTATCCTCGTAGTTCACCCCATATATCTGAGTGAACCCACGGACCACAAGTCTCGACTTGTAGCGATCCATGTAACCATCTGCTCGATGCTTCACCGTAAACACCCACTCGCATCCTACAACAGATGCTCCTATAGGAGCTGTAATAATGCCCCATGTGTCACATGACTGTATTGTGGTCATCTCCTCCATGGCAAGACGTCACTGACTATCCTGTATGACCTCCTGATATGTTTGTGGTATCTCTACGGTTGACAGTCCTGCAATAAACCTCCTAAAGTCCTCTGAGATTCAGCTCAAGAAAACATGAGCTGCAAGAGGATGTGTAACACATGTACATCTCTATTTTCGCAGAGCAATAAGCACATCCAGATCACCTTCCTCCTCTTCAAACTCTAACTGCTCATCGAACAAATCACTAGTACTCTCAGTAGAAACAATGTGCCCATTACATACCTGAGGCGCGTTGGATGATGGGAAGGCCTATGAGTAGGGGGAGCTGTGCGGGACCTGTGAACATAGAAATGTGATAACATATAGGCCAACATACTAGGTGGTGGTGGTGGAGGTGATGGAAGTGGTGTAGGTATTGGAGGTGGTACAACCGTAAGAGGAGGCATACCTCCCCCCTAGAGTTAGACATGGTCAACATATCACCTGTAGGAGAGAAATGCATAATAGACTCAAAGAAGGTGACATTTGCACTAACATAGTACTTCCGTCGAACCGGATTAAAATAATGATGCCTCTTTTGGGTACGAGAGTAACTTACAAAGGCACACTTGGCAGCTCTAGGAGAGAGCTTGTTACAACCATGCATCAGATGGTGAACAAAAGCTACAGAACCAAACACATGTGTTGTAATGGAGACATGTCCTTCTTGGGAAACACAATCGAGAAAGGAACCTTCTCTCCTAAGACAGAAGATGGCATGATGTTCACCAAGTAACAAGCAGTGAGGATTGCATCACCCCAGAAAGAATGAGGAGCACACTCTAGATTAAAAGTGTCATGGTCACACTAAGTAAATGATGGTGTTTGCGTTCGACAGAACCGTTCTGCTGAGAATTGTAAGCACATGAGGTCTGGTGTACGATGCCAAGAGACCTAAATAACTCATATAGTTGTAACGTCTAAACTCTAAGGCGTTATCAGAGCAAATAAACTTGACAATAGCAGAGAAAATATTCTTTATTTCATTAATAAAATATTTAAAGACAGACTCAGCTTCATACTTATTTTTCAAAAGAAAAATCCAAGAAAGTATAAACTAATCATCCATAACAACAAGATAAAAACTATCCTTGGAGATCAGGAACACGACTGAGACCCCAAATATCTAGTTGAATAAGCTCAAATTGATGGCTAATGCTACGACTCTGACGACCAGGGAAAGAAGAGTGATGTTGTTGCTCAAGTTGGCAAACCTCACATTGGAAGGAAGAGCATGTGGAAATCTATAGGACATGACATAACTTTTACAGAGGAAGGTGGCCAAAACGAAGATGCCACAAGTAAGGAGAGACGGGTCCAATGGGAACTGTAGAGGCACCGGTACTGGGAGACTGGACTAGTTTGTAGAGCCATTGCTGCTCACGACCACATCCAGTCACCTTGCCAGTAAGCATATCTTGAAACACAAGAGTAAAGGGTCAAAAATGTAATAACAATGCAGATCCTTTGTGATCTGACTAATAAAAAGCAAATTCGTCTGAAAATCAGGAGCATATAAAATATTCTGCAGGTGCATGGTTGGCGTTAAATGCACATCTACTGTCCTGTAATGGGTAAGTAAATCCCGTTTGCAATGATGACCCATCTACCATGGGGTACAGATCTGTAAAAATTGAACTGCGCTCTATCTCCACACAGATGGTGAGAAGCATCAGAGTCGATGATCCACTTTGCCATATCTGCCCTGCCACAACTGGTAAAATCATAGGCTATACCGGAGGAGCTCGAAGACACTCTAGTTGTGACTGCAACATCTGGGAACATGTAGTGGTGCCGACAACATGAGTCATTATCTCCCTCAGATGAGAGACGAATCATCAAGGCGTCAATCTGTGTGAGGAGTCGAATTGTCTGGTGATTCGATTTGCTCAGCCATACAAGTAGATACATGGTATCCATGCTTCTGAAAGCATGTATCTTCAAAGTGACCTGGACGACGACAATAGGTGCATTGGCCACTTGACGTCCACTTCCTCTTCTACGAATACTACGCTCTCTGAATTGTGTAGAACCTCCTCTACCGCGAGATGCAACCATCGTTGAGGAGGTCTGTGTAGTTGTAGGCGGTGGGATAAGAAGCATGCTGGGGCGAGGCTTCTTCCATGGGAGGTATGGTCGTGTGCATGTAAGAAGCTGTGTATGTGCGGTCTCATATTCCGGATCCAAGGATGTTAAGAAAACTCCAACCATCATGGAGTTCTTGTATGCCATATGTTGCTCCGTAGAAGTGGTAATGGGCATGAAGTTGTGAAGCTTCTCAAATATGTCGTGAATCGAAGAGTAGAATGTATGCAAATGACAACCATTCTGCTTAGTCGTGTATATATCAAAATGTAGCTGGAGAATCTTAGCATCGTTCTTCATTTGCGCATACATGGCTACCATAATATCCCACAACGCCTTGGTGGTGGGCTGGTTCACAATATCATTGGCAACTTTTGTGGTAGGAGTCACAGAGAGTCAAACACACACATACATATCTTCTTTGCTTCCACAAAGCATTGTCCCCAATCTTATCTGTTAGCTCTAGCTTTGCCAGTGTTCCTTGTTATTGCACTACACAAGGGTCAAAAACTACATGGATCACAACTCATAGTTGGTCACATCCATCTTCACGATGGGAGCCAACCCTTAAAGGGACTAGGTGAAGAGAAGACGTCACATTTGTCTCTGACATGATGAAAAAGAAGATCGAAACGGAATTCGATTAGGGAAGTGGACTGATCCAAGCAAGTCTACACGATCATATAGAGGATTGGTTTGTACATGCAGACTCGTACAACCATCCTCATCAATCCTCGATCCACACTAGAGCTGGAAAAGGTGATATATATGTTTGAAGTCACCTTTTTCGGTTAAAATCAGATCGTTTCAGACTATTATTCGGCGACAGAGAGGAGATAAATCGGCCATGGGACATGGGGGGGTGGCAGATGTGTGCGACTGTCCAACAATGGTGCCGGAGGTGCTGGGCTATCCTTCATGGGCAACGCACAACAACTGCAACGGGCGAAGGTGGGTTGCCGCGACGACACATGAGGTGAGAGGGCGATGGGTGGGGGCGAGGTCATGGGTGGGGTACGGGAACTCTGTTTAAGAACCGTCGCTTTGATATCATGTTGAGAGAAAATAATGAATTGCTTATTCAAGAGGCCCTTGAGTTCTCCTATATAGAGGAGAAACCTAGTGGAAAAATTACATAAAGAAGGCCGAAGAAAAGAGAATACATAAAAGAAACAAAAGATAACTAATATCTCAATGGTATCGTTCCATGCTTAGGTCTCTAATCCGTTATCGAGGAAAACTGACAATAACAACTTGTCAGTCAGACACGATACTGGAATCCTTTGGGGAAATGAGATTCCGTAAAGAAATAAGGTGTTCTTGTGGCTCACCAGAGGGTTGGTTGCTTACAAAGGAGTGAGTTGATAGGATACTTCAGGTGGGAGACTTGGTTTGCAATAGATGCATGGTTGAGACTGAAGATATGGATCACTTTTTTTAACTGTTGTCATTTGGCTCGGGGTTCGAGGATGGCAGTGATTCTGTGGCTCGAGTTGGTAAGCAACACTCTTTTTTGAAACTCCATATGGACGGTTTATGGCAACTCACATGAGGACAACTCTTTTCCGTTTGCGCTTCTTTGCGCTATTTGGTGTGCGAGGAATGAGTCTATTTTTCATGGTCAATATTTCTATTTTGAAAAATGTATTGAAGCACTGTAGGGCCCTTTGTTCATCCTTGTCATATCAGGCTTTAGTATAACTTTTTGCGGTGGGTCCCACATCGGGATGCCACGAGCTTTCCTCTAAAAACATTTCACAAGGAAGCTTAGAATGTCTATTTTAGGAATAAGTGCTTATACAAAGAAGATCATGCCATGCATGACATCATAACTAAGTCTTAATATAAAAACTTACATTTGCCTGTCATGAAAGTATCAAAAGCAAAAGGGAAACATGGTCTCTAATGTTGGACATGTGAGCCCACGGCGAGCCATTATGCAATAAATGTTATTGCAAATATCATTCCCTGATCTGAAATGAAGAATAAATAATTTGCATAATAGGTCCCTCTGTACAATTAGGGTTATGTACCATGGCTATCTTAATGATCATACAGCTGTTGATTCAATATATGAATCATAGAGGCTGGTGCTTGGATGAATATCTAAAGGGTTAGATTGAGGACTCATCAAGCACCGTCAAATGATTATTAAGATGTGATCTCCAGCCTGAGTAGGAGATGGCAATCCTTTCTCACATAGGTTGATATCTGACCGACCCCTTGATGCAGGTCCTCTGCATAGGAATAGAGATTCAGAGGTGTCAGATTAGTTAGGTCAAAGAGTTGACTTAACGAGATCGAGATAACATAAGTCCTATGTTGAATGCTGTCACAGCATAGGCACACATCCTCTGACCGGAGACAGATGTATTGCTATGTGTCTGAGTATGTACATTTGACAGACCAATAGGTTGATGACCTAACCAAGGTCTATACACCGGCGCGTTGGTGTGCATATAAGGGCATATGAGTAATACGATCTCTCAAAGGGATCATACAGGTTCACTACTGAACCGGAAGACATGAGCTCACTCATGAGATATTGGGAAGAATCAAATTCCGTGCACGGTCGTCTTGCTTTGGAAGCTTGACTGAATTTGTAGGTTTGATATATACTTTTGGAAAGTATATGATCAAGACCTAGGTATGATATATGCTTTTGGAAAGCATATGATCGATACCAAATCCCAATGATCAAATGAGAAACTTGGTGATCAAACCCTGAAGAAGACAGTGTAAAATAGATCTTGATCTTCGGGTTGACCATGGGTCTTCCAGTATGCAGGATGTACAGGTATTGGGAATACCTGAGGGTGATGTGATCATAAACGATTGTATATCCATGACGCTTCCATTCCGAGGGAGTGATGAAACAGGTCTGGATTTTAGTGACTCCTTTCAGTAGAGAAGCAATCCGATCTTAGTCCAAGTGTTGGACATTGACCTGAATGAGATTTAGATTCAAAGAGAAGATTGGATTTGCGGTCTTGATTTAATCAAGCATCTGTGGGAGGTTCGTAAGATCTGGATTTGAGATAAGATCTCAATATCCAAGTCACTATACATGGAATAATACAATCGCCCTGTCCTTATCTCCAAGTATCTGCGGAGAAAGCACATTATTCTTGAAGGAGTTCAAGAATAATTCATTTGATGAATTCCATATCCAAGCAAGAAGAACTTGATGATTAAATGAGATTTAATTATCAAGCTTAATATGAATATGATTCATATTGTGAGAATTATTATCCAAGATAATTAAATGGGATTTAATTATCAAGGATTAGAGAATGTGGATAATACTATCCATGATATATGTGTGTTATAAATATGATTTATAATATACATATATAAGAGAGAGAATCTATGTAAATAGCATTTGTTAATTAATTGTGTGGATTGGATTCACATTAATTAATTAATTGGAAATGTAATTTACAAATTAGTTTGGGTTGTGAATATGATTCACATAATGATCAATGGCATGATTGAAATATTCACAAATTAATTTGGAATTAATTTGGTGGATATTATTGCAATAATAGTTATTGCAATTTATTAAGAAATAATAAGATAAAATAAAAGGAGACACAATAACACCCCAATTTTAGGGGAGGTTGGTTGACTCCATTTTATTTATCACATTATCTCTTAATTAGTTAATGTTAAATTAAATTATGTTGATAATGTTGCAACATTTTTTAATTTAAATAAATGTTGTTGGTTTTAACCAACAACAATCATAGCCATTGATTTTGCATGGACCAAGCATAGCCCTTGGATCCATGAGTCCCATGGATTGAGATCCATTGGACCCTAAACTAGTATAAAAGGAGGGCTAGGGTAGCCTTTCCAAGTTACAACATCATTAAGAGTTGTACAAGGTGACAACTCTCTCTCTCTCTTTCTCATTCTCGCCCTCTCTCTCTTTCTCTTCTCCATTAAGTGGCCGTCCACTTTGTGTTGAGAAAGGAGAGACTCTCGGCTTCTTCTTCGACGACTCGTGGATCTCCATCTTCTTTGGAGTTTCTTACTCTAAAGGAAGACGACGGATTTCGTTTGACGAAATCGGGAGAGCCATCGCTTGGATCTTCATCGAGGATTGCGGGAAGGAACGTGACTCATCATCGCGCCCGCAAGTGCGTTCTTCGTGGATCGGACTTAAGATAGAAGGATCTCTACTTTGGGATCTCGCGATCACAACCACGCTTCAAGAGGTATTCCTTGTACTTTGTGGTTTGATGAAACGATCCGAGAAGTGTTCTCGTGATCATGTGGTTTCATCTTTAGTTTTAAAAATTTTAATTTCCGCTGCATCTAGCATCTAGTGCGACTAGTTGCTCCGATTGCATATGATGCGATCGACACGCTTCCGTGATGCGCTTAAGGATTCTCAATATCCTTCATCTAATGCCGTTTACATTTGTCTGTCATGCTGGTGGTCTTTCCATTGTTAATCCCCCTTATTTTTTGTTTCGTAGGATGGTCATTCTGGCCCATGGTATATATCAAGCCTTTGCTCCATGTACATGCATTCATGTGCGTGTGTGCATGTGTTTGTGTATGCATGTGTAATTTTGCAATACTTTCATAAAAAAGGTGAAGCCTTCTCCCGCTTTGAGTAGGGTCGGCTACATGGATTCTCAAATCCATGTTGAAAGATCTGATTATTATGGATCTTGCTCAAATCCATGTTGAAAGATCCGACTTTTTGTATGCTGGTTGTTAGCTACCTAACGCAATCCCTACAAGGAGGGATTTAAACACTGGTCGTTTGGGTTGTAGGCACACTGCACTACCGCCGGACCATTGAAGTGTGTACTTTTTTTATTTGAAGTGGGTACTTTTTTTCATTTGCAATACTTCCATCATAGAAGAAATATAAATCAATAAGCAATTAAGCATCACAAGACAATTCAATACAAACGGCTAAGTATAATATGCGAAAAATATTTGTGGGTTAAAAAACCATGGATGAAAATTAGAAATAATTAGAAGTGGGTATTTAGAGCCATGTTCTTTTGGGATCCTTGGGGAAACAGACTCTCGATCTTGAGCACAACAATCTTGAACAAAAACTCAAACAGCAGCTCTCTTTAAGGGATCGATCAACTGGAAAACTTGGAAATCTCGATGAACAGAGCTGCGAAGAAGTTGACTTACACTTTAAGTCAACTTGCTCAACCATCCATTTATATAAAATATTAATGTTATAATAAGACTATAGAAATGGAGCTCTAGCAAAAGTTTATAGTAGAACACCTCAAGATAGCATATCCCAAGCTTGCAAAAGTCGGTAGTCATGGGTTGTTGACTAAGGATTGATCGACAATCAAGCTAATCCGACACAGTTGGTTTGAGACTGTTTTGTATTTTTAATGTTTTTATACATATATTCATGTAGATCTGGATACTTTCAATGGTACGGTAATGAAAAAAAAGTAACAATTGAATCCCCAAAAGTCGACAAGCTTGACATATCCAAATAAGAATCATTAGTGAATATACAAAAGGTTTTAATACATGTACAACTGTATGCATAAAAAAAGCAAACACCTGATTATTGTAATCCCTTATCCATCCTACTAATTACTTGACCAACTCATCGATCTGGAAGCTAATTATATTGTGTAAATAACTCAAGATGATTTTGAGTGGCTTACACAACACAGACGATTGATTCTTAAGAAAAATGTGGGAAAAACGTAAATGATGGATAAGTGAGCCGTAGACATTCATAGAGGACAAGAAGATACAAAGAAAACATCTCCAGCCATCTATTGACTGACTACTTGTGCCTGTCGAACAATGCCTGGACAGTAGACTGTAGCTTAAACAGAACATGAGGATCATAGTTCAATATCGAACTTCCTCAAATCGAACTTGAATTTAGGCATTTAAAATTTGGAAAAATGCATGCAATAATATGTTCTCAGTAGATTTTAACATGTAACATGCTAAATCATCCTCCAAACATGTATATCATCGCGTTATTTTTTTTGAAAGGATATATCATCACATTTACCCTGCTTTAAGTGGGAGAAGGCTTCGTCATTTTTTTAATATCATTATATTTCTCACATGAAAATAGATATATTGCAACTTAGATTATATCATACCATTCATAACAAACAATCATAAACCGCACTGGCTTGGGTATTGGGGTGAGCATTTCCCAACATATCAAGTTGAAAAAAGACACTTAAGATACAAGAGTCCGATGATGGGTTAGACAATTCTACCTCAATTCTGCTTGTTCTTGAGCACTTTCCTCTTTTCTTTCAATCTGCCCAACCTAAGATTCTCCCACTAATTTCCATGCTAAGTACGTGCAACGGAGCAATGGAATCATAAACACCCATGCAAGACACGAGAAAGGAAGTCCTACCTTCTTCTAGAGCTTGGAGGAGATATCCATCAAGGGTATGGATTTGATCTCTCTTTTCTTCTTGTCCTAAGCTCAAATAGAAGAGAGGGCAATGGAAATTTGGCTGAGATTTAGGTCCGAAAATGGTCATATAGGCCAACTTAAGTGGTCGAATTTCAGAGTTGGCCCTAAACAAGGTTCTCTTCTTGGTGAAATTGCACTCTAGGCTCCTCTTAATTGGTGCAAATAAGCTCATTATTCCGTACTTCCTTTTCTCCTTTTCTAATAAAGAAATTCATATGGTTTGAACTAAGAGTGTGTTAGTTGTTTGAGGTATGTTAGAATAACACATCATCAAACAAACCAATTCCTTTCATAACTAGTTTGCATAATTGGCACCCCACCCAAACTTTCAATTACAGAAGTTAACTGCATATTTTCTCAAGGTTTTCGGTTTCTTCTAATTTTTTAATGGTTATAATACAATATTGAGTTAAAGGGTTTCATAAGCTTCAAACCTGACTGAAGTAAGTGGATTCTTCCCACTAAGCCAGTAGGGTTTTGGCTAAATGGGTAGTCACTCCTAATAACATTTGGAAGGTTGTAAAGGTGGGGAGCTGAGGAATGAGTGGGGAAGAGTGACAACTCATACCACGAAAAAATGGGGCTATAAAAAATATAGCACCCATGCCACAAAAATTTGGCATACGTGCCACTGAAATATGACACACATGAAAAAATGACACCAGTGATACAAAAAAGTGGCATCCTTGGCACCTATGCCATGGAAAAATGGCACCTATGCTATGAAAACGATGTCACTCATACCTTGAAAAAATAGCATCCGTGCTTTTCTAGCACCACAAAATAACATGTGGGTGGGGGGAGATAAGCATCATGCTATAAAATATAAAATAGCTGGTGGGATATCGGAAAATAGCATGCATGTTATTTTCCCAGTAAAAAGTGACAGGTGGGGCTCCAAAATACTTGCGTGGGGAGAGAAGTATGATGGTAATTGTGAAGTATAATGTGGGCTTGTGGAGAAAAGGATCCTATCATAATCATGACAGACGACACTTTCCAATCAAAATGAGTTGGCTGGAATATGGATGGTGGTGTATGAGTTGGGGGCTTACATGGACCGCCACATAGGATTGGATCCTTTTTTAGTTGCCATTGTGGGTGTGAGAACAATATTCCAAATAAATATCTTCTAAAAAAACTTTTAGCCAAAAATCATATAATAAAATTGAATTTAGTTATTAAAACTAAGGTGCATGATACACCATGTAAGACACATGCAATATGGTGTATTTAACACAGGTAGCAACACCCTTTATTGCGTAAACCGGACTAAGAGTAACTATTAAAGTACAACTGCACAACAATAGCAGACGAGCCTTTTTTCCACTTTAAGGTGAGCCAGCTACACGTGTTCTCAGCTTCTAAACAAATTAAATTTCAGTCGTACCTAGCTTAAAGCCAACAAAGTGATATTCTATTTACTAGTCTCCTTCCCATATACTTTGGTCTTCCATGGCCCCTCTTACAAGGCTTTTCTTCTAAGATCTCACACCATTGAAGTAGAGAACTAGAAGACCTTTGCACATGTCCTAGCTACCTTAG
The DNA here is from genome assembly GCA_037367405.1 of Ottelia alismoides. NCBI lineage: Eukaryota > Viridiplantae > Streptophyta > Magnoliopsida > Alismatales > Hydrocharitaceae > Ottelia > Ottelia alismoides. The sequence continues at coordinate 213,253 of JAZKJV010011084.1, forward strand.
TATACCACCTTTTGTCTGATACTATCGTTGTGAAGGATACTTATCTAATTTAAGAAAAAGGAATAAACTGAAATTGTACATTAAAGACCATAAACATAAAAATAAATGCAGTTACATGCTGGTGCTTTGGATTGAACTTGTAGCCTGCAACATATAGAACCAGAAAACACCTATCTGCATTACAGACATTAGATATGCATGTTATGCCAAACACACACGCACACACGCATTTTTGTGGTTATCGGATTGAACAGCTTATAAATCGTATATTGCCAGTACAGACACACATCCCATGAAACTGATAATGCTTTTAGCCTTTTACTACTGGCTATCCAAGTTATAGTTATCGATTCATTTGTTAAGAGCTGTTATGAATGAGGATGGCTTTTTTCGCTGGGCTACCGACCTTCTAAACATGAAAAGTTATATGCCATCATTTTTAAGGAGAAAAATGCATTATTTGTACATTCTTTCATCTATCAATTTTATATCTTAAATTTCAGAATTCAGGTTGCATCTTAATGAGCAAGTCTTGTATCGTGTATCTTTGCCATGATATATTCTCTTCACTGGCTTTTATGTTGCTTGTAGTGAGACTCTGCTGCTGTTCTTCTTGCCTCAAGTTTTAAACTTTCTCTACTCCTGCCCTCAGGCAAGCACCCCCAGAGCCCCTCATTATTTTGCATATTCTAATCATTTCTAACTTGCAAATATTTTCCTTGTCATAAACAGCTTTTCAAAATCATTCCATGCCCACGCCACCGCCTCCCAAAGTGAGTCCCTATAACTTAGATTTTCAATTGATACATCATTATAAGTAATACATCAATTGGGGAAAAGTCTTGTTTTACTAACATTTTGAAATGACAGGTTCGATCCAAAATTAGGTTTATTAACAGGGACCAAGGATGGAACACTTGTCAACCTCTTTCTTCGTTTATTTGGACGATGTTCAGAGAAAACACTCTGCTTAAAACTTCTCCTGTTTCAGGTAATATCTCCTTCCAACAACCAATAATTTGTTTTTGCTCATTGTACTGGTTATCAGATTCTTTGCTAGTATGTCCCTTCTAAGCCAATCGCTTGTCCTTATGCTATGCATTATATAGCACTAGAATTAACCGAAGGAATTGATTACCGATCCAAAACTGTCTTAATCGCAAGAAAGAGCATACAGGTCAAGGGAAAGGACATAATTTTGTTTTTGCATGTTAGCAAGAAAAATCGCTTAAGATGGATGTGTGGACACACATGTAACGATCAGATTCGGAATAATGCCATCCGAATGAAAGTGGGTGTAGCTCCGATCGAGGATAAGATGCAAGAAAATCGCTTAAGGTAGTTTGGCTATTTGCAAAGGAGGTCAACTGATGCACCGGTGAGGAGATGTGAGTTTTGGAATGTTGAACCTGCTAAAAGAGGGCGTGGAAGGCCCAAGAAGTATTGGAATGAGACTATACGAAGGGATCTTAGTTTTTTTGATATAAGCCCGAGAATGACCCAAGATAGACCTGAATGAAGGCAAAAAATCCATGTAGCCGACCCTACTTAAAGTGGGAAAAGGCTTTGTTGTTGTTGTAGGTTAGCAAGAAAAAGATGTTTGAGGGAATAACAATTGCCTTCAAGTTCTTGCCCAACTCCGATAGATGTCACCTAGCAATTTACATTTTCAACGCATTTCTTCTCATTCGGAGCATGACTTTATGTTCAATGCATGCAGGCTTTGTCATGCATTTTCTGTTTCTGGCTGAGGCATGCTCTCACTGGATGGTACAAATAAAGAAGCTAGTGAAAGATATCATGCACAATTTCTGCGTGATTCAAGGTTGGAATTGAGCAGACGGGATTGATTTGTAGCCAATCTGATAGAATCTTCCATTATTTTCATTGGCTGCTACAGGTGTATTTATTTCCCTACTGAAAATTTAAAATTTTGACAAATCAAGCGCTTCGATACCCCTTAATATGTCGAGCATTGTGATTTAAGTATGTATTATTGTCTTTGCTTCTCCTTTTATCTTGCGTTCATCAGATACTTTTCTTTATCCTTGATTTGAGTTTGTTAAATGGAGAATATAACCTAAGTATTGAGTTACTATGCACGGTGAGTAGTGTTAACAGACAGATAACAAATTGCCGATTTTGTGGGTCTCACCTGAATTGCGGCATGATAGTTTGTCTTCTTGTCAGGCTATTCATTGTTCGGGTTAGAGTGGGTTCAGGGCGGGTATCTCCATCAGACGAGTTTTGGGAGAGTCTGAAATAATCCATCCAACATGATCCTTTAGCCAATCATCCCGCCATATTGAGGCTTTCTTACCATCTCCAACCAACCACCTGGAATGAAAGTGAGCTTGTGTTTTATCTCTGCAGTACTCTACATTCGCCATCCACCACCAATGAACTACCATACCCTTCCCCTTCCTCTTTAGTGTGTACTAGTGATGGTAGATAGTGCTTTACAGCCACATGTGCCACTGTCATTGGCATCAATGCTCTCCCTCATGCGTACGAGCCTTCTTGTACCACAACCGCAACCTCCGCTCATCGATCAAGCCTCTGCAATGTTGGCAGAATGAATAAAACCAATTTCTGTCCTACTGTAATGTTCCGGGGTCAGGTCTTCGATCCGTTAGTGGAGAAAACTAGCTCTGATAACTTGTTGGGTTCGAACCCGATTGTATTCGTACATATATGTTAGGTATTTTACACTTGTCATTAGGGCTCGTTGAGCTCAACTCGGACTCAGCTCGTTAAGAGCTCGTGAGCTCAACTCGAAAGCATAACTAGCTCAAGTTCGAGTTACATTTCTAGCTCGTTAAGCTTATCGAGTCGAACCCGAGTTGGGTGGTGTTCAACTCGAGAACTCGACTCATTAACTCGTTGGGTAATAAAGCAAGGGCACATCCGCACAACAGAAGGGCACATCCGCACAACACAAGCGCACGAGTACCAACGCATGCGACAACATCCAATCGACTAATCCCATCCCAAATTCCCAAATCGAATTCAGGAATTCCCCAATCGCCTTCCTCTCCTCTCTAACCCTAAACCTAACTACAATTTGCCCAGTTGCCCTCCTCTTGCTCCTCCTCCAGGACTATCACCAGTCTCCCTCTCCAATCTCCCCCCTTCACGAGTTCCTCCCTCTTCGGCTCCGCATGTGTGCCTGACGGCCGACGCGAAGCTTCATCCTCTCCCCCTTCGCGAGCTCCTCCCTCTTCGGCTCCGCTCATGTGCCTGACGACCGACTTGAAGCTTCACCCTCTCCCCCTTCGCCTCCCTCTCCGTCCATGAGTTGATCTTTGGGCCCTAGAATCTTGATCGTGCCATGAATGTTGAACCTTGTGCAACCGTGTTGTCATTCTCGAGTGCTTCAACGGCTCGTTGAGAGGCTCGTGAACCTGCTCGAGCTGGATGAGTTCGAGCTGGTAATCTTAGGCTCGAACCTTATCGAGCCCGAGCTCGAGTCTTGATTTTCTTATCGAGTTTGAGCTTGAGTTAGGGTCAATTCACCTTGTTGAGCTCGAAAGACACCCCTACTTGTCATTGTGAAATTTCCGAATACTCTTTGCTCCTTTACTTTATTCATAATAACACAAGAATCCCTGCAAAGCATCTGTATTCATACATGTACTGTCAACATCCACAAGTCAAACCATTACATATAACGATCCAGGATTAAAATGTGATACAGTGTTTACAAACCCATCCTCAAATTATGCTATTATTATTTCTTTGTGACCCTCTTCTTCATCCTCTTTATCATTACATTCTGTGATCTCCTCGACGTTCATGACTGACATCAACCTTGTTGTCGTCAACCTCTGCGACATCAATAATCACTCCGATTTCCCTCTAATAAAGATTAACGTGTGGATCATCTGTTATAATATACTATCGTGGGAGTGTTTGATCAGTCTACATGCAGTGAAACTGTAGAATGGGTAGTTTCATGCAAGGTTTAATAAAGAAAGTGACTTTTCCTGGTTTGAGCTTATGCCGAGTACCTTATATGTTATATCTGATGATGTATGCTTTGAATCAATCAAGTCGGTACTTGACTGGCAGACTCCCTTCTCTCAGTGTTGACAGATTTGCAGATTTACTGACTTATCAGATTCAAGCTATCCGTGGAATTGTAGTTCGAACATTTGAATTGTTACATGTAAGTTGTCGGGAAGGTCGGCGATATCGGGGAGGTCAATGACATCGAGGATGTAAGCAAGATCAGCTTTTCCAGGCTTGTTGTTGAGGTCAAGAATGGGGAAGTGATGAAGAGAAGAACACGGATACAAAACAAGTATAACATAGGTCAAAGATAGTAGATATTTTAATTCTTTGACCATTTTGTGGTATGGAACAAAAATGCCGTCCAAAAATTAGATATTGGTTAAAAAATAATCAGTCTTGAAACTTTCATTAGTTTCATGCTCTCTGAATCAATATGTTGTTATGGGTGTCCATGGAGCGGGTACTCAACCCATTTCACCATGACTTTCCTTGATCTGTTACTATTGGGTCATGAGTCGATCCACCTCGTTCCAATAGGTACCTGATTGTAATGGGTACCCAATTAATATTAGTAGATAATGGATACTTGCGGGTACCCGTGGAAGTACCACCTCCATTAGAAGCAAAGTACTATTTCATTAGATAAAAGTTAATCAAGGACAAAATCGATAAATTTTTTTTGTAAACCCCATTTATCAACATCACCATTTATCAACATCAAAATTTACGGTATGTTTTTGTCGTCTCTCCTTCGTGGAGCCATGTCTTCGGACATTAAATTGGTAAATTATTGTTATACAATTTTATTATTTAATACTCAAATGTAACATTATTTATCGGTTCTATAGTAAATTGTTTATTTAATATTCAAATGACGTTACTATGTATATGATTTTGAAAAAAAATGTATATTTCCAATTCTATCCTTGCTTGTTCGTGTGTGTGTATAATTTATATGAATATATAATATCTTAAAACAAACATACAACATCAAGGAGAGGTGACAATAGAAATAAACAAATAGAATAAATCTCATTAGTGGAAATCTCTCATAAATAAAATTATACAATATTAAAGGAGAAAAAAAATAAAAAAACTCTATGATTAAGGTTTTGCAATCTGCATGGTTAGTTCCTCAATTTTCCAAATGTGTAGCGCTACTTTATCAAAATGGGAATGAGTTCAAGCACAATCGGAACTCAGACCCGATCTCACACGCTTTGTGCCATGCTCGAGTCCTAAATTTACATAAAATTCGTTCAACCCGTCTTAAGGCTCGAAGAAAATTGATAGGCACGTGCCGAGTTTTCTCGATTTGGGTCGAGTCGAGCCCAGTGCTTCATCGTATCCATAACTATATCATATTCATAATGATGATGTCATACACACATGACAATCTAAATGATAAAACATGCCATGTAAGTGATGATGATATACAAAACTATGCATATAATGTAAATGTGCAAATATATGAAATTGGAACGAGTGCAACTGGATATGGATCTAATAATACCATGCCCATATATGTTCATCGAATAAGGATAAACACGATGTAAATTGATGAACGATATATATATATATATATATATATATATATATATATATATGTGAGGAAAATGGGGCTGCCCCCTAGGGGGAGCTAACTTAGCTCCCCCGCCCTATTTTCTTCAAAAAATTTTATTTTTTTTGAAAATTTTTTCCGTGAATATTCATCACTATATCCCTATATTATGTCATAAAAATTTCGTGTGAAACAGAGACTCCTACGGCCTCCATCCAGACAGTCATTTTTTTAACGGTAACAGGATTTTTTAAATCGACCCCATTTGGATGGAGGTCGTACGAGTCTCTGTTTCGCATGAAATTTGAATGACATAATATAGAGATTTAATAATGAATTTACACGGTTTTAGATTTCAAAAAAAATAAAAAAATTTTGTGAAAAAAGGGCGGGGGGAGCTAAGTTAGCTCCCCCTAGGGGGCATACACATTTTACCCTATATATATATATATGGGTAAAATGTGTATGCCCCATAGGGGGAGCTAACTTAGCTCCCCCCGCCCCCTTTTCACAATTTGTTTTTATTTTTTTTGAAATCTAAAACCGTGTAAATTCATTATTAAATCCCTATATTATGTCATTCAATTTTCATGCGAAACAGAGACTCCTATGACCTCCATCCAAACGGGGTCGATTTAAAAAATCCTGTTACCGTTAAAAAATGACTGTCTGGATGGAGGCCGTAGGAGTCTCTGTTTCACACGAAATTTTAATGACACAATATAGGGATATAGTGATGAATATTCATGGAAGAAATTTTCAAAAAAAATAAAAACATGGAGAAAATGGGGTGGGGGTAGCTAAGTTAGCTACCCCCGGGGGCTGCCCCATTTTAACCTATATATATATATATATGGGTAAAATGTGTATGCCCCCTAGGGGGAGCTAACTTAGCTCCCCCCGCCACTTTTTCACAAACTTTTTTTATTTTTTTTGAAATCTAAAACCGTGTAAATTCATTATTAAATCCCTATATTATGTCATTCAAATTTCATGCGAAACAGAGACTCCTACGACCTCCATCCAAACGGGGTCGATTTAAAAAATCCGGTTACCGTTAAAAAAATGACTGTCTGGATGGAGGCCGTAGGAGTCTCTGTTTCACACGAAATTTTAATGACACAATATAGGGATATAGTGATGAATGTTCATGGAAGAAATTTTCAAAAAAAAATAAAAAACATGGAGAAAATGGGGCGGGGGTAGCTAAGTTAGCTACCCCCTGGGGGCAGCCCCATTTTACCCTATATATATATATATACTGTTAAAATAATGTGTTCTAGATGGAGGACGTGTGGGTCTCTGTTTCTGATGAAATTGGAATGACATATAGGAGGGATATATAGATGAATATACATGACGTATTTTTCGGAAAAGTAAAAAATGTGGGAGTTATAGGCCCGGGTGCATACTCCCTATCCTCATACACACACACATACATACATACATACATACATACATACATACATACATACATACATACATACATACATACATACATACATACATACATACATACATATATATATATATATATTTGTATCTAATTGCATTAATTATCACCACGATTTGATTGTCGTGGTGGATATATATATATACACATACATACATACATATGCATACATACATACATACACACATATATACACACACACGTACAATACGATTCTTATGCTATTGCATTCTATTATATTGGTTGAATATCAAGATGGATATGCATCGATTTGGACCGTATTTGGTTCGTTATCATATGCATTAATTCTAATTTTAGCATCCAAATGTTCGTTCCTTTCAAATGGATCCATAATGTGGGAGCCATCAAATGTATTTAAATTAAATCTAATAATATCATATTAATTTCTATGATTTTCCGTATCTATATCCATTTCATATATGTATTCCTTTTAACGATTTGGTAATACATGTTCCATAATTACCAATATCATTATTCACATACATGTTTATATTTTAAAGAGATAAGAACTATGTTTATATTTCGGTATTTATACCTACCATTTGCGTCTTTTTTAAGCAATTGGGTCGTGTAAGCTTTTAACTGGGTACCTGCAGGTACCCGTTAATCCAAACGGATTTTTTGGATGGGTCACGAGTCATGGTATAATGGGTATTCGACTCATGGGTTACCCGCTGATCCGGATATATTTGAACACCCATATGTGTTGGTTTTAGAGAACAACACTCCAATGCATAGGCGGGCATAAGTTATGGGTAAGAGGGGCACATGCCCCCGTCAATTATTAATAACCCTTCATGTACTCCCAATAGTGCCCCTCACCTCCCTCGCCATGTCCATTTGTGCCCCCACGCTCCCCATTGAAACCACCCTCCAAGAGCATGTGCCCTCCGCCACCCCGAACCACCTCCCTCCTCAGGTGTCGGTTGGCCCGCCTACATCGAGGATCGGCTGAAATTTTCCTCGTTGCAAATCGTCGTGCCCCCCTCCCTTTTGGACTCGCCACTCATCTCCATTGCATGTTAGTTCCGGTCCCCATCCCATCGTATCCCCGATCCCGATGCCTCTCAGAGCAGATATGAAGCACTGGCCAACTGTGCCCCCACCTCCTTCAAGTACCCACTAATTGTCTCCTTTGTTGGACATGCAAGCCCACGACGAGCCATTATGCAATAAATGTTATTGCACATATCATTCCCTGATCTGAAATGAAGAATAAATAATTTGCATAAAAGGTCCCTCTGTACAATTAGGATTATGTACCATGACCATCTTGATGATCATACAGCTGTTGATTCATTAATCGAATCATAGAGGCTGGTGTTCGGATGAATATCTAAGGAGTTAGATAGAGGACTCATCAAGCACCGTCAAATGATTATTAAGAAATGATCTCCAGCCTAAGTAGGAGATGGCAATCCGTTCTCACATAGGCTGATATCTGACCGACCTCTTGATGCAGGTCCTCTGCATGGGAATAGTGATTCGGAGGTGTCAGATTAGTTAGGTCAATGGGTTGACTTAACGAGATCGAGATAACCTAAGTCCTATGTTGAATGCTGTCACAACATAGGCACACATCCTCTGACCGGAGACAGATGTATTGCTATATGTCTGAGTATGTACATTTGGAAGACCAATAGGTTGATGGCCTAACCAAGGTCTATACACCGGCGAGCTGGTGTGCATATAAGGGCATATGAGCAATACGATCTCTCAAAGGGATCATACAGGTTCACTTATGAACCGGAAGACATGAGCTCACTCATGAGGTATTGGGACCGATCAAATTCCATGCATGGTCGTCGTGCTTTGGAAGCATGACATGAATTTGAAGGTATGATATATGCTTTGGGAAAGCATATGATCGATACCGATTCCCAATGGCCAAGATTGAGAAATTTAGTGATCAAACCCTAAAGAAGACAGTGTAAATTTGATCTTGATCTTCAGGTTGAAAGGGTTCAAGAATAATTCATTTGATGAATTACATATCCAAGCAAGAAGGACTTGATGATTAAATGAGATTTAATTATCAAGCATAATATGAATGAGATTCATATTGTGAGAATAATTATCCAAGATAATTAAATAGGATTTAATTATCAAGGATTAAAGAATGTGGATAATACTATCCATGATATTTGTGTATTATAAATATGATTTATAATATACATATCAAAGAGAGAGAATTTTGTAAATAGAATTAGTTAATTATTAATATGGATTGGATTCACATTAATTAATTAATTAATTAATTGGAAATGTAATTTACAAATTAGTTTGGGCTGTGAATATGATTCACATATTTATCAATGGCATGATACATAAATTAATTTGGAATTAATTTGGTGAATAATTTTGTGATAATGATTATTATAAATTCATAAAGAAATAATAATATAAAATAAAAGGGACATAATACCCACCAAATGAGGTGGCGTCACCAATGACATAGTCAAAGGTGACGCCCCCTCATTTTTAGGAGGTAATTTGTTATCTCCCCTTTATTATATTGTTATCTCTTAATAGTTAATTTATGTTAAATTAAATTATGTTGATATTGTTGCAACATATATTTGATTTAAATATAAATTAATGTTGTTGGTTTTTTGCCAACAACAATCATGACCACTGATTAATACATAGATCAACTTGGCCGTTGTATCTATGTGTCCCATGGATTGAGATCCATTGGATCCTAAACTAATATAAAAGGAGGGCTAACCTAACCTTTCAAGGTACATTATTTAAGAGTTGTAGAAGCATACTACTCTCTCTCTCTCATTCTCACCTACCCTCTCTCTCTCTATTCAAGGTGGCCGTCCACTTTGTGCATTGAGAAAGAGAGTCTCTCGCGTTTGCCTTCAACGACTCGAGGATCTCCTTCTTCTTTGGGGCTGCTTGCTCTAAAGGAAGACGACGGATTTCGTTGGACGAAATCAGGGGATTCGATTGCTTGGATCTTCATCGAGGATTGCGGGAGGATCGCATCTCATCTTCGCGCCCGCAAGTGCATTCTTCGTGGATCGAACTTAAGACATGAGGCTCTCTTGTTTGGGATCTCACGATTACAACCACGCTCCAAGAGGTATTCCTTATACTTTGTGGTTTGATGAAACGATCCGAGAAATGTTCTCGTGATCATGTGGTTTCATCACTAGATTTAAATTTTTTAATTCCGCTGCATCTCGCGACTAGTGCGACTAGTCGTCCCGATCGCATACGATGCGATCAACACGATTTCGTGATGCGCTTGAGGATTTTCAATATCCTTCAAGTGGTATCAGAGCCTTAGGTCGAATAAGGTTTTGGATATGATCCATAGACCTAGGATGACTTGGGTTTGAAAGGGTCGTGAAAGTTTTTATCGCATTTCAATTTTCGCACCTCTGTCTAATTGAAATTTTCAGTACTATTTAAATTGTTTAAACATGAAATTTGCAACTGGATTTTGTTCCCCATTAAATAAGAAAACCATAGGATCTGAGTTTACGAAATTTGAATTTCATTTGCTCAAGATATGACCCTTTGAATAACCATGTATTCACTGTTGCGGGAACTGCGGATCTAAAAGTGATTAATGAGTTAATTACTGTTTTGATCCGCTTCAAAATGCGTGAAATATCACTTGGGTTCTGTCATAAATCAAGTTGACAATCTTAGGAAACTGATTTTGCAATTTTTGGATTTAAATTGATCAAGATAAGTTAATTTTGGTGATTGGGGGTCACTGCTGGAATTTGACAATCTTGATCATGAACCTTGTGATAAGTCATTCAAATATTAATGGTTAATTTTCTGAAATAATTAGTGATAAATATTTACAGAGATAATTGTTTCATTAAATGACATTTACCCAACCATAATGATAAGATAGTGATGAATCTCGTATTCATCATGCTAAAATTGATCATTTAAGCTCTGTTCCCCATCATTCACCTGTAATTAATCATTAATAGAGCATTATTAGCCATCATGCATGTGTAAATAATATCTGCATTTCATCATGCATAATTGCATTTAAATCCCTAGTGTAAATTAGCCCAAAAAGACGCTAATTTCCCACATTTTTAGTTAATTCATCCTAACTTCGATTGACCCGAAACCACCTCCATTGTGTAGATATTACTAACTTTATTAAATAAAAAATACAAAAAAATTACTAACCCCAATAAGTGTCAAATAATACCAAAGTCCAATTTCACATTTGACGGACTAAAATGAGCATATCTCCCACATACAGTGTCCGATTTTAGTCTACTCACTTTTAAAGTACTTCATTTTCAAATACCTTCAAAACAAGACCAATTTCATAAAATTCGGAGCTCATATGTGAAAGTTGGGTTTTGGGCCTCTTTTGCGCATTTTAACTTTTTGCTAATTTTGACCTGAGATTTTATGTCCATAATTAATTCTTTTAATTTTATTTCTTTTTCATTTGTGTCCTTTGATGAAAGTTTTAATAAGATATGCAAAAATTCAAATCCAGATTAAAACTGAGATCAAAGAAATTGACCAAGTCCAAGTCTGTTGTCGATCTGTGCAAAAGTTGAGCGTTTCTTATTTTTATTTTATTTTCCTAATTTCTCATCCTTTAAAAATCCAAAAAAATTAGATTAATGTGTATATAATTTTCTTCTATAATATCGTATTTTTTCTAGAATTTTTATCCTCTCTGATACCACCAAAAAAATTACAAAACTCCAAAACTCGGTTTTCTATACACATGGAGAACCGCCAAAAATACCACTTCACACAGATGACCTCTTTTGCTCTCGGACCCTTCATGAAAGTTGTAGATCTCGTCGAGACGAGCAACTTTCGTGAAGAAAATTTTTCGAGCCAATGTCATCTTCTATCGCTTTTTCTCCTTCTAAAATCTGAAATTTTTTTGGTGCCACGTGGCAGCTCCAGGGCGTGCCACGTGGCACCCCACTGTTCCCTCTCTCTGCAGCCGCCTCACCCCAGGTCACGTGCCCAGCACGTGACCTGAGCTTCTTCCCCACTCAGTCATTTCCTCCTCTCCTTCGATAACCGCCGCCGTCGCTTGCAACGCCCCCCATCCCCCGTCGTTCCTCCTCCTCCGTCCTCGTAACGGCCGACGCCACCTCCCCTCTCCGGCCGTTACGAGGCCAGCCTCTCCCTCGAGTAACTGCCATCCACCTTCCCTCCTATAAAACCCATCGACCTCCAGCCCTTAAAGCTATCCGCCCTTCCTCCATTTTTGGCCAGTGACAGCGGCTTCCGGCGTGATCCAGCCACCACTTGGTGTGCTGCTCCGAGCCTCCACGATCGCGTAAGCTCCGGCAGTCTCTCGTAGCCGCCGTGACCCCAGCACAGGTAAACCCTCCTTCCCTTCGCGTCCATCGTCGGCCTCGCACAGGCCGGGGTTCCTTCTCATCGCCGCGCACGCACCCCCCCCCCCCCCCCGCGTGTTTATACTAATCTTGCAGGTTCCCGTACCACCTTCGCCGGCGCCTCCATCCAGGCGAACACCTCTGCCTCGCCTTCACCAGCTCCGCCCGCCTCCGCCGCGCCTCGTCTTCGCCGCGCGGGGCTGCCCCCCTCGGTCTCGGCCACCGCTTTACCGCCCTCCGCCTCCGCCCAAGGCCCACTGGCGCCACCGCCATGCACGACAGCAGCCCTCCTCCTCGCCTCCGACCAGCCTCCGCGCGCGGAGGCGCCACCGTGTTCCATCCGAGCCACGTGCGCTCTTTGGAAAATTGTACTTAATCCCCTGGCACTTTCAGAAATTGCAGAAATACCCCCGCCATGGGTAAATTACAGAGGAGCCCCTAAAGTTTCTACAAATTATAGATAAGTCCTCCTAGGGACCTTTTTGCAAAGAAAACTTTATTCTATTTACATTTTAGTCCTCGGAATTTCATTTTATCATATCTTTGTCATACGGACTCCGATTTTAGCATATAATATGTCGTTTCTAAGCTAATTCCGTGATCTACAACTTAGCATCATTTGTGGACAGATTTGAGGTTGTTTACTATCAATTATTCATTGAGGATCTTTATTGACTTTTGCAGGCTAAGTTTGACATATCTGTGCCATATCTCCCTTGGAAAACTTAACGATTTATTTTGCAGGGATTTCACCTATGCATTGATGCAATTGAACTTAGACTTGAGGACTTATTTTATGCAGGGGTTAAATAAAGGAGATTGAGTAGACATATTGACTTGTGGACTGCAAACATCTCTTAAGAATATAGTTTGAAGAATTTTGGAGATAAATCTGATATCTATACGTGCATGAGGGATTAATTTGACATATCTTTTGGATTTGATATTATTTGATTTGTGATTTCATTTTGTGGATATTGATTAATCTTATTGGGATTAAATATCATTAAATCACAGATCCTGTGCTTCATTCTCTCTATTTCATTTTCTTCATATTGCACCTTTCATCATTGCATTGCATTGTATTATATTTTCTCAACTCAGAAATTAATCGAGCATTAATTAATTATTTAATTTGATTTAAAAACCATGCAACTAAAAATCACTGTTCCCTGTGTTCGACCTTGGTAAACTTGCCAAGTAAAATATTCCACAACATTCAAAGGTTGTGGTATTTTGACGACCGAAATCTGCCTCCTATACTACAATTCATATTTATTAAAGAGGTGGATTTCACGTTCATCAAATGGCGCCATTGCCGGGAATTTCCTGGAGGTCTTCATGGTTGGGGATTTCCTGGAGGTCTTCATGGATGACTTCTCGGTTCATGGTGATTCATTCGATGATTGTCTAGCGCACCCGGATCGAGTCCTCCAAAAGTGCAGGGAAGTGAATCTGGTGCTCTCTTGGGAGAAAAGCCATTTCATGGTGAAAGAGGGCATTGTATTGGGGCATGTCATCTCCAGGAAGGGAATAGAAGTTGACCCTGCCAAAGTTGATGTGATCAAAAAGCTTGAGCCACCTACAAATGTGAAACAAGTGCGGTCTTTTCTAGGGCATGTTGGATTTTACAGGAGATTTATAAAAGATTTTTCAAAAATTGCCCGACCGCTAACTGACCTTCTTGGGAAAGACACTGAATTCGTGGTAGATCATAAGTGTCTAGAAGCATTCGAAATACTCAAGAGAAGGATCATTGAGACTCCCATCCTACAAGCTCCTGACTGGTCTTTCCCTTCGAGATCATGACAGACGCATCTGATTTCGCTGTAGGGGCTGTATTAGGACAATGAAAAGATGGAATCCCGTATGCTATTCACTACGCAAGCAAATTTTAGACCCTGCTTAAAAAATTACACTGTGACCGAAAAAGAAATGCTTGCTGTGGTTTTTGCCTTGGAAAATTTCGATCAATACTTCTAGGATCTAAGGTGACAGTTTACACAGACCATTCTGTCATTCTCTATTTAATGGCCAAAAAGGACGCAAAAGCACGACTTCTGAGATGGATTCTACTGCTTCAAGAATTTGATTTAGAGATTAAAGACAACCTGGTGTTAAGAATGTCGTGGCTGATCATTTATCACGGATTGAACATAACAAAATTTCGGAATCTGAATCCATCCGTGAAACCTTCCCAGACGAGTCAATTTCTGCTATTAACTCACTCCCTTGGTATGCAGACGGTGAATTACCTCGTCACTAATAAAGTTCCTCAAGGTTGGCCTAGAAACAAAATCGATCGACTCATATCTGAAGCGAGACACTATCATTGGGAAGATCGTTTCCTTTTCTTTGAAGGACCGGATTGCATATGGCGAAGATGTATTCCTCAAGAGGAATATCAAAGTATCCTCAATCTATGCCACACCTTGGAGGCGGGAGGACATCACTCTGGGAAGAGGACCGCTGAGAAGATATTGCAATGTGGATTTTACTAGCCGACCTTGTTTAAAGATGCTTACAATTTTGTAAGGTCATGCCCCATCTGTCAGAGAATGGGAGGAACCATTAGTTCCAAAGATGTCATGCCTATGCAACCAGTGATCATCTGTGACGTATTCGATGCATGGGGCATTGACTTTATGGGCCCATTCCCTAATAGTCAAGGATTTGAATATATTCTTCTCGCGGTAGATTATTTATCTAGATGGGTGGAGGCTATCCCTACTCGAGCTGCAGATAGCAAAACTGTTTGCAAGTTTTTGAAAGATCATATTATTTCAAGGTTTGGAATTCCAAAAGTTTTAATATCTGATGGGGGAAGCCACTTTGTCAACTGGGAGGTGAAGAAGTTGACTAAGGAATACGGCATCGAGCACCGTGTCGCTACTCCTTACCACCCACAATCCAATGGCATGTCCGAGGTGTCAAACAGGGAGGTTAAAAGAATTTTACAGAAGCTCGTTCGCCCTGACAGGAAGAACTGGTCCCAACTCCTGGACCAAGTTCTGTGGGCTTACCGGACGGCTTATAAGACCCCATTGGGCACCTCCCCGTTTAGAATGGTATATGGAAAACCATGCCATTTGCCCGCAGAGCTCGTCCATAAATCAGAATGGGCAATCAAAAAGATTAATTGGAACTGTCACCAAGGAAAGAAGAACCGAGACATGAATTTGAATGGACTGTCTGAAATTCGAAATCATGCTTACGAAAACAACACCATCTACAAAGAAAAAGTAAAGAGATGGCATGACAAGAACATTCGAACAAAGATCTTTGTCCCAGGACAGAAAGTTTGGCTATTTAATGTAAAGTTGAAAATTTTCCAAGGAAAATTGAAATCAAAATGGACGGGACCTTTCATTGTAAGGGAAGTACACAGTAATGGGAGTGTTGAGATCTCAGAGACCGCAGATAGCGCGCAAACATCTATCGTCAACGGTCAGCTGCTTAAACATTTTGTCGAATCCAATGAGCAATTAGTACAAGTTGAACAGATCTCCTTCACTCAGGGCATAGATTCTGATGAAAAATTTGATCTGCCCAGATAGCACACCTCTCCGGAACCTACACTCTCTTGTACATCCGAAATTCTTCCCGGTTTCCCCATCTGTAATTATCCGATTATAGTTAGGTTGACCTGAGCCTAAGTATAGGGGGACCCGCTACCATTGTTTATGCATCGCTTCTCTTCTTTTGTTTTTGATCTCTCTATATTTAGTACGAGCTATGTCAACATTTCACTTTGTGCCATGGGGACATAGCACAAACTAAGTATAGGGGGGTGTATTTGTATATATTTTATCTACTTTATCCATAGCTCGTACTTTAATCGTTTTTATCTAACACCGGGGATGGGTACAAGTAGTGTGTATAATACCTGTTTTTCAAAAAAACAAAAAAAAACAACACAACAAATGAAAAAAAAACCCAAAAAAATCACTCATGGTCTTGCATTTCATCAAGCATTTCATGCATTCCTTGGTCGATATATTCCTGACACATTCACCATCACTCAAGGCTTGAGGATTTTTGAGGACACTTGATTTCTGAGATCTTGGGATTCCGAGTTAGCCTGCCTTAGTCATTAGGGTTTTTAGAACTTAATAATCCACACTTCCCTAGTTTGAAAGATTTGAGCGCTATATTGCACTCTTCATCTCTACCTTCAAAAAGAATATGATCAGCACAATCACTCCCACAACTGCATGATTGATGAGATGAGTTGATAGATCACTTGAGGAATTAGGACTAGAGATTTGAGTTTAGATCCGATCTGATGATATTCGAGGATGGGATAAAGTTAATGAAGGCTTCAGAAAACCTGAGTGTGCAAAACATTAGCCAGTATGTGAACAAGATTCATATGCTATCTTTTTGATATTGACCTAAGTGCCAGGGTGTGATGAAACTTAAGAAAAATTGTTGATCAGTGTGCGTCAACTTTTGGTAAAAGCAGTGGAGCTAGCCAACAAAAGAAAAAAAAAGAAATGTCAAAGAAAAGCTCTATCATCCAAAGTCAAATTCCAAATGAGCTTCCTCCAATGGCGAGCGCTCCCAAATATTTTCAAAGTGTCCACTTGGACCAAGCGCTAATTAGGACCAAGGAGTCGGGCTAACACCATAAAAGGGCTCTGCATCGTAAGCGATACAAGTCTGGGTGTCGAAGGTATCTTAGATACTCAAAAGAGACACACCCCGGTGTACTCCCAGAAAAACAAATGCAGACGACTCCAAATTCTCTTGACGGACACATTGATCAACAAAAATTAAAATATACTTGTGTTGAGTAATAAGGCACTCGAGAGGCACCTTGTTCCAATGTAAGGGAGAGAAAATCAGACACAATCCTATGCCCTCCATCAACTGGCCGTCCATCTACACTTTCAAGTATGACAAACTAATGAGACGGTTGACTGAAGCAAGAATAGACTTATTCCCTAGGGTTGAGGATCAGGTCTAGAGGAGAGTCTCTTGGATTGGAACTTTGGGTGATGTCTCGACTTGACTCTCATGAATGCAGTACACTAAGAATCATATCCTTTTATTATATGTACAAACAGAGAGTCTGAAAATTAGAGAAGTTGGATTCCTTTTGATTAAAGCTTGGGTGAGCTCAGAATTTTAGGATCACTCAAATTAAGGGTCTTCTCTGAATTAAGCCTTGAAAATTCACTTACACAGTCAGGGATGTAATCAATTAAGTCATTCATTCATGCTCGGGGACGAGCATGGTCTAAGTATAGGGGTATGATGAATCTCGTATTCATCATGCTAAAATTGATCATTTAGGCTCTGTTCCCCATCATTCACCTGTAATTAATCATTAATAGAGCATTATTAGCCATCACGCATGTGTAAATAATATCTGCATTTCATCATGCATAATTGCATTTAAATCCCCAGTGTAAATTAGCCCAAAAAGCCGCTAACTTCCCACATTTTTAGTTAATTCATCCTAACTCCGATTGACCCGAAACCACCTCCATTGTGTAGATATTACTAACTTTATTAAATAAAAAATACAAAAAATCACTAACCCCAATAAGTGTCAAATAATCCCAAAGTCAAATTTCACATCTGACGGACTAAAATGAGCATATCTCCCACATACAGTGTTCGATTTTGGTCTACTCACTTTTAAAGTACTTCATTTTCAAATACCTTCAAAACAAGACCAATTTCATAAAATTCGGAGCTCATATGTGAAAGTTGGGTTTTGGGCCTCTTTTGCGCATTTTAACTTTTTGCTAATTTTGACCTGAGATTTTATGTGCATAATTAACTCTTTTATATTTATTTCTTTTTCATTTGTGTCCTTTGATGAAAGTTTTAATATGAAATGCAAAAATTCAAATCCAGATCAAAAGTGAGATCAAAGAAATTGACCAAGTCCAAGTGTCTGTTGTCGGTCTGTGCAAAAGTTGAGCGTTTCTTACTTTTATTTTATTTTCCTAATTTCTCATCCTTTAAAAATCCAAAAAAATTAGATTAATGTGTAAATAATTTTCTTCTATTTTATCGTATTTTTTCTAGAATTTTTATCCTCTCTGAAACCACTAAAAAAATTACAAAACTCCAAAACTCGGTTTTCTATACACACGGAGAATCGCCATAAATAACACTTGACACAGATGACCTCTTTTGCTCTTGGGCCCTTCATGAAAGTTGTATATCTCGTCGAGACGAGCAACTTTCGTGAAGAAAATTTTTCGATCCGATGTCATCTTCTATCGCTTTTTCTCCTTCTAAAATCTGAAATTTTTGGTGCCACGTGGCAGCTCCAGGGCGTGCCACGTGGCACCCCACTGTTCCCTTTCTCTGCAGCCGCCCCACCCCAGGTCACGTGCCTAGCACGTGACCTGAGCTTCTTCCCCACTCAGCCGTTTCCTCCTCTCCTTCGATAACCGCCGCCGTCGCTTGCAACGCCCCCCATCCCCCGTCGTTCCTCCTCCTCCGTCCTCGTAACGACCGACGCCACCTCCCCTCTCCGGCCGTTACGAGGCCAGCCTCTCCCTCGAGTAACTGCCATCCACCTTCCCTCCTATAAAACCCATCGACCTCCAGCCCTTAAAGCTATCCGCCCTTCCTCCATTTTTGGCCGGTGACAGCGGCTTCCGGCGTGATCCAGCCACCACTTGGTGTGCTGCTCCGAGCCTCCACGCTCGCGTAAGCTCCGGCAGTCTCTCGTAGCCGCCGTGACCCCAGCACAGGTAAACCCTCCTTCCCTTCGTGTCCATCGCCGGCCTCGCACAGGCCGGGGTTCCTTCCCATCGCCACGCACGCACCCCCCCCCCCCCCCGCGTGTTTTTACTAATCTTGCTGGTTCCCGTACCACCTTCGCCGGCGCCTCCATCCAGGCGAACACCTCTGCCTCGCCTTCACCAGCTTCGCCCGCCTCCGCCACGCCTCGTCTTCGCCGCGCGGGGCTGCCCCCCTCGGTCTCGGCCACCGCTTCACCACCCTCCTCCTCCGCCCAAGGCCCACTGGCGCCACCGCCACCGCCACACATGACAGCAGCCCTCCTCCTCGCCTCCGACCAGCCACCGCGCGCGGAGGCGTCACCGTGCGTGCAAGGCCAGCCCCGAGCTTCTCCGCCCCCTTCCGCAGCGTACAGCTGCCGTTGGATCGGGCCTTCAGCCCTTGATCCAACGACCCAGGAGACGCCACGTCAGCCCCCCCGAGCCTCGGCCCCAGCCTCGAGGCTCGGGGCCCCCGAAGTGCCTCCGTCCGCCACGTAGGCTCGGGCATCCGAGCCTGAGCTCCGTTGCCCGGGCCTCCGCCTCGTTACCGAGCCACGGCTTTGCCATCCGAGCCTGAGCCTCGGGACCCCCGAGCCTCTGCCCCGGGCCGAACCTCAGGCTCGGCCACCCGAGCCTCCCGCCTTTCATCCGAGCCTAAGGCGCACGTGCAACGCACGTGCGCTCTTTGGAAAATTGCACTTAAGCCCCTAGCACTTTCAGAAATTGCAGAAATACCCCCGCCATGGGTAAATTACAGAGGAGCCCCTAAAGTTTCTACAAATTATAGATAAGTCCTCCCAGGGACCTTTTTGCAAAGAAAACTTTATTCTATTTACATTTTAGTCCCTGGAATTTCATTTTATCATATCTTTGTCATTCGGACTCCGTTTTTAGCATATAATATGTCGTTTCGAAGCTAATTCCGTGATCTACAACTTAGCATCATTTGTGGACAGATTTGAGGTTGTTTACTATCAATTATTCCTTGAGGATCTTTATTGACTTTTGCAGGCTAAGTTTGACATATCTGTGCCATATCTCCCTTGGAAAACTTAACGATTTATTTTGCAGGGATTTCACCTATGCATTGATGCAATTGAACTTAGACTTGAGGACTTATTTTATGCAGGGGTTAAATGAAGGAGATTGAGTAGACATATTGACTTGTGGACTGCAAACATCTCTTAAGAATATAATTTGAAGAATTTTGGAGATAAATCTGATATCTATACGTGCATCAGGGATTAATTTGATATATCTTCTGGATTTGATATTATTTGATATGTGATTTTCATTTTGTGGATATTGATTAATCTTATTGGGATTAAATATCATTAAATCACAGATCCTGTGCTTCATTCTCTCTATTTCATTTTCTTCATATTGCACCTTTCATCATTGCATTGCATTGTATTATATTTTCTCAACTCAGAAATTAATCGAGCATTAATTAATTATTTAATTTGATTTAAAAACCACGCAACTAAAAATCATTGTTCCCTGTGTTCGACCTTGGTAAACTTGCCAAGTAAAATATTCCACAACATTCAAAGATTGTGGTATTTTGACGACCGAAATCCGCCTCCTATACTACAATTCATATTTATTAAAGAGGTGGATTTCGCGTTCATCAGATAGTTGATCTTGATCATTGGTTAATATGAATTCATCAACAGACATTGATTTCATGAAAAACCTTAGTTTATCCTACAATAGTTGTAGGACAACTTTTACATGAAAACCCTCTTACTTGAATAGGATTGGGGATTTGTTTAGCAAATCTCCTTATAATATAATCAAAATTGTTTTGATGTATATTATATGGTATAATTTCGGTTGAAAAACCGATGAGCATCTCAAAGTACATGATGATCTATCTGGCATTATCCATTCCTGAGGTGGATATGGTGCCTAGTCGGAGAGCATTGGGGTCGCGGGTTGCATTGTGGCCCGTCTCACTCTCGTCGGTACTGGCCATGACAGCGGGTAGGGACTCGATAATGCCGGAGAAATCAGAGTGTATTTTTTTTCTAATTATTAAAATTCGAATAATATGTACTTTGAGATTATACCTACCATTCAAGTAATAATCAAGTTTGTTGATTGATAATTGGATTAATGATTAATTTAATGTGATTAAATTAATTATATCCAATAAACACTCTATTATGAATAGATGTGTATTTCCCTTAGAAGAACTAATTATGTGAATATGATTCACGATAATTAATTATAAAATTTGAATATGAGATGGAGGATCACATAAGTGACATCCATGGTTTCCCGTCAAGGCGAAGGGTTCCGTCGCCAGGGATCGTATGTAGGAGACGCCTGTCCAAACTGACAGCTCATGTATGCAAGCGCATCTGGATCGGGCTCTTTGCTTCTCGAAAGAGTAAGGCCGTATGCGTAGTAACCCCAATATCGAGTCCTCATATTATTGGGGCGATATTGGATTGCGCATAACGAGTTCTAATCCTGTTGACGGTTGGTTCAATTAGCAACGGTTCAACATCATCTTATGAGTGGTGGGCCTGGGTGTCAAAGACCGAATTGGAAAATGCAAGTTGGACTTGCAAGGCGGAATGAGTTCCCGCTTCTTTTTATCGGAGTCGCAAGTTCTCATATTATTGGGATGTGACGAAGATAGGAAAAAAGATCCCAGATCTTGCTAGAGATATAATGGTAAGAATATCTCTTATATTGAAAGTAATTAAGGGAATGAACTTTCATTGTTGACAAGGCAAGACAACTTTGATATAAAAATTCCTAAATCAAAATATGTACATATAAATATATATATAAATAAATAAATAAATAAATATATATATTTACGCAAATTTCTTATTTCAGATAATCCTTCATTAAACCCACTCAATGTTATACTCAATGATAACCAGTAAAATATCATGGATTGGACTCATTATCCAGATATTGTACTTGCAATTGAACACATAATGTATGCTATTGCAATGTGCAAGTTTTCCTCAACGTAATGAGGAATGGCAATTAAATAAGACAATAAGACATCACCTTAGGATTTGTATGTCTCTATAGTCTTGATCTTTCATCGAGTGTACTTTGGAAGTGACATGTTGATGATGATCGCAATTGTCAAATACTCCTTATAAAATCTAAGAAGATGTTATGGCATACATATGTGCTCTAGACATTTAGTCATGAATGACATGGTATCAAATGAGTTTAAAATGTAAGGAAAATTTTATGTGAGAAAGATACACACATTAGGAGCATAGCATGATTTTTGTATATTTTATTGAGCAAGAAAAAGATTTATTTCAATGAAAAGAAATTGCAACCTAAAGTCTGGAAAGCAAGGACTAAAATGTAAATTGTGAAAATTCTTGCATAAATAAATAACAAGAGATAAAAAGAGGGAAGAAAATGCAAATTTTCCAAAAGCCACATGCAAAGCACGTGACATGCTGGAAGCGAGGGCTTTATTACAAACTCAGAAATTCTTGGGCTCAGATGCAATTTTCCCCAAATTAGGGCTCCACACTTGGGGTCTTTTAGCAATTTGTAAAACCTCCAGGGACTAAATTGCAAGTTTTCTAATTTCTTTATACTCCCTAGAGTTTCTTGTGCTTCGTTCCTTTCTGTTCATGCCAATAGCACAAGGATGACGTCACCTCCTTCGTTCGTGCTTGAGGGAAAGAGCCACGGGTTACAGGCGGCGTTGGCGGTGCGATGAATGGATTTGCGGCAAGGGGTGATTGGCGGCAGCTGCACATAAGGTGGAAGGGAAGATGGCACAGTCGATCCTCCAAGAGGAAGGGCAGCTGTCAGGGCTAAGTTGTCGCGCAGGTCAAAGCAACCGACAGTTGATGTAGGTCTCCTCCTCCGCACGGGTGGAGATGTTCCTGCTCGTGGTGCTTGCGCTGGTGGAGGTTGAAGGATCTCCAGGCGGGGGATCGGCGAAGTCGAGGTGGTTCTGGATGAGCTTCGAGCTCCTGACAGATGGTCGGTTGGAGGAGAAGCATAGCGGTCCGCAGTTGAAGGACAATGGTCGCACGAGGCGACACACGCCTCTGGCGGTAACGCGTGGTGGAGGTGTTGCGTCGATGACGAGCGACAGCGAGGAGGTAGCAGGGGAAGTCATCGGTTTGTGGGGATCCACCCAGATGGTGGAGCGGCGACGATGCGGCAGATGCCACCCCCTTTTTAAATTTTTTAATTTTATTTTTTTGATTGTAAACAGACAGAATGATTATATATATAAACTTTTTTATTTATAGAACAAGAAATGTAAATATTTTTTCCATTTTTCCATTTTTATTTTTTTAAATTTAAATTTTTTTATTTTAATAAGCAAAACAAATGTTAGAGAGAAGGAAAACAATTTTTAATTTTTTTCTTTATAGACAAATTAGGACGCGAGCATGATGACTCAATCCCAAAAATCAAAACGGAGATGTGGATGATTGCGATTCCGAGGAAAATGGTGGATAGAACCAGATCTTTGACCAATGTGTGTGATCGGAGGTGAGAGATCATGCGAGGTAGAAACGAACGCGGAGAGATCGAGAAAATGAGATGAAAACTCGAGTCGGTGGCAGATAAAATCGTGATGGTGGTGATTCTTAGATCTAGATAAAAAAATTGACAACGAAGAGAAAATACGAGAAAATAAATCTATGATTAATATAGGATAAAACAAGGGAAAATGGATCTCACCTTAGGAGCGGAAAAGACCGTGATCATCTCGATGAAGGCCGACGCACTATCACCGGATGACTCAGAGGCTCGACACCCTTTTGCGACAAGAAGACTCTCAGAGATCGGGCTCATCTCACCAAAGATTGATCAAGTTGGAATGAGGGAGAAGGAGCCATATAAATTGAAAAGATAATGGAGTTGAAATTTGAATTTTTAAATTTTTGGATGAAGATAAGAAATAAAATTGAAATGAGATAGAGACAAAAAGATAAGTGTCAAAAAATATTTACAAAAATTAACTTTTTTTTAATTTTCGTCACTTTATTTATTGGAAAATTAAAAGTTATTTTTTTATTTTTTTATAGAATTTAGTTAAGAAAATTAAATATATATACATATGCTATATACATATATGACATTATATACAAGGGTAACTAAGCAAATTAGTTTTTTTTAAATATAATTTTTTTTATTTTTTATTTTTTTAAATAATTAGTGAAAATAGTTACAAATATCTACAAATACAATATGTACAAATAAATGGCAAAATTGCACAAACCACCCCAGAAAACCGACTTTTCAATCGTAACTCCAAAAATTATGAAATCACAACCATTTTAAAGAAAATTTAATTTGTAATACAATGGAAGTGAGTTTTATTTAATTTGAGTTTATATGGAGCCAGAATTAATCATTCGATTATCGCTTAATGGTTTTTTCCGGATCTGGTTACTTTTATTATATACATGATTTCTTTGTGCAATTTTTTTTATTATTTAGCCCACATTTTTATTTACAACTTTTGTTCTAAAAATTATTTTATTTAAGGTACAAATAAAAAATTGTAGTATAAAAATATACACATCACACACATTTTTTTGGATTTTCTCATTAAGGACCCTATCTCCCCCTACTTTATTCCTGATCAATCAGGTCAAGTCTTGACCTTCTCTCGGGGTTCGGGTCAGCCTGTATCTATTACATATATACAATTTTCCCTTTTTTTCTTTTCTTTATTTTTCCTTCCTTTCTTTCTTTCTTATTTTAGGTTTAAATGGTAATAAGTGTAAAATATTTACACACAGATATAAGTTAGTAAGAATATGAAGTTAGTATTATGTACATGTGTTTTATAAGGGATTTTAAGTTAAAGTAAATGAATAAAGATGATGAATCACATATTCATCATCAGTCAATCCTTGAAGCTCGAACAATCGATATTTGGTTGTTGCATGATGGTTCACCATGGGTCATCACCGGAAGACGAAGCCCCATGATTGCTTTATCGATCCGCCTTCTTCCTATTATGAAGAAGATGATATGTCTAGGGATTGCTTCACACAAGTGTGGACCACCAATTTCGCGTCAGTGGATGAGTAGGATATGGAAGTTAGGGTTAGGGCAAGGAAAGGGTAGTTAGGTCTACGTCAAGGGGTGGGTGGTTGGCAAAGATGGTTATCAGAGAGGTTGGAGAAATAGGGAGAAGGAACGGTCATTAAATGTTCGCATCTCTTAGAGAGAAAGAGAGAGGGTTTGTGGTTGGGGATGACGCAACAACCATTGGATCGTGTGATCCAACATTTGAGAATGATGTACCAAGGAATAATCTAGATGGCATCTGATCAAACACATTAGAGGGCTGGGAGTGTGATGACGATGATGGATTTTGGAGTGTCTAATCAACTAAGATCAGATGGTTTTGGAAGAGAGTGGGTAAGGACAAAAGATCGAGCCATAAGGAGAGTGGAGATGAAGCCACGTGCCCCATTAGGATAAGTCGAAATACAAAAAATAGTTTGTAAAATAAGAAATAAATTATTAGAGGTATAATTATAAAAAAATGTTCACCGTGAAAGTTGTAGATGCTTTTGACCTCTACAACTTTCATGGAGAATTCAAAGTAATAATACATCAT
The DNA here is from genome assembly GCA_037367405.1 of Ottelia alismoides. Lineage (NCBI taxonomy): Eukaryota > Viridiplantae > Streptophyta > Magnoliopsida > Alismatales > Hydrocharitaceae > Ottelia > Ottelia alismoides. The sequence continues at coordinate 239,006 of JAZKJV010011084.1, forward strand.
ATATACATAATATTATTTATGTAAATATTTTTAAGGTACTAAAATACTTATTTTCTTTTCTTTGTTTTTTTTAGTATTTTTGATTTATTGATGATGTTAGGTCAAATATATACATTATTAATCTAATTGTTATTTAATTTTTAATAATAAAGAAGCACATAAAATAATTAGCATAATAATATATTTATTTATATACAATAACTGGGGTTAAGTAATTGTAGAATATTACTTAAACTAAATCAATTGTTGATTAATGCTAACGAATTTCTTAAGTAAGAGGGACAATAGATACAAATATAGATGATAAATCAAGGATTTATCAACCCCACGGGTAATGGTAATTGCATTAGAGCCCTTGTGTGATGGTTTTTTATTTTCTATTTTCTATTTTACATTTAGCAACTTATGTTTGAGCGGAAAATTCAATATCGTTTTGTTATTATCTTTCAAAGACAAATATTTAATGTTGAAGTACAATTAAAGTTCTACATCTTGAGTATTTATTTGGGTTTTGATGAGCTGTGATTGATTTATAAGAACTATTTTGGTAAATTATTATATAATTTATCCATTTTATGTTCTGAAAAAAAATTATATAAATCAAAACTTGCTCCAAATATCTCAAAACGTTAGAATTACAGAGCTTGCAATTTACCATTCCTATAAAAATTATTGAATATGTATGATTCATTTTCTCTAAATAAATTATCTAAAGAAATTGTTAAGTTATAATAGCAATTGAATTTTGATTCGAGAAAAGGGAGCCTACCTCATGAAGCAGGTATCCTTACCTGCTTCATGCATATTTTTTACATTTTTTGAAAAATACCACCATGAATTTTCATCGTTATATCTCGCTAATTTGTCATTCAAATTTTGTTAGAAACAGAGACTCTTATACCCTCCATCTAGATAATGTAATTTTAACAGTCCTAGATTTGTTGTATTTGACCTATTCTGGATGGAGGGCCTACGAGCCTTTGTTTCTGACGAAATTTGGGTGACATATTAAAGTTGTATAGTTATGAAAATCCCGGTGGTATTAAAAAAAATTAAAAATTTGCAAAAAGTGGGCATGAAGAAGGTAAGGTTACATACTTCATGAAGTAGGCTCCCTTTTACATTTTCTATTTTCATCTTTCAAAGACTAAATTTGTCCTAGATTCTACATCATATAATATAGTTGGATGAACTTTATTTTGTAAACATACTACATATCTAATTTATTAAAATTGAACTTCATAATTTTTGGGCTTCACTTGATTCAAAAATTGCTAAAAAGCCCCTAAACTTGGTCTAATTTTCATGGTTGCATCTTAACTCCTAAATATTTATAAAAATATGTTTTGCGTGTCTCATTAAATGAATTTTATAGGAAAAATAATATTTACTTAACATGGGGTTAATTTTAATTAAAATATTAAATTGGTTAATTGGCTTATTCTCTTTAAGAAACCAAGTTCCTTTTGAGTTCACTTGCATTTCATTTTGTCTGGATAAAAAATCTAAAAAATCTTCTCTAAATACCGACTCATTAATTATTTGAAATTCGATCATAAATCTATATATGTGCCCCACAATGTTGATCTTAGGCTTCCCCAAGTAAAAAATAAATTGACCGCTTGACATTAGTTCACACTTTTTGAGTAGTTTTGAAATGTCAGCAATTGTTCGGCTACAGCTTAATACGACATAATTAGCTAAGGATAGTTTGTAACTTTTCAGTAAGCACATTGCCTAACCACCCTTTTCTTGTGCAATTACGTGTACTTTTCTTCTATGATCATGGTTTTATTTGCTATTCATAGTTTAAGGAAAATAAATAGTGAGATTAGTACTTTTTAGATGTGGTTAAGCATTTGCTTAGAATTTTATTTCAGATATTTATAAAATTAAATTTAGTCAAATATGTTCAGATTATGATATAAAAATCAATATATTACTATATTTATTTTTTAAAAAATATAAATAGAAATACAAATTGTTCATCTAAAGTATTAACTATTCTGTATAAAGTCTTCATGCATTGCATTATCATAATTTTTAGAAGTTTAAGTAAAAATCTAGATATACAAGTTAATCTGAGAATTTTCATAAGAATATAATAAATCCTCTAGACTAATAATATGATGTTTATTTCAGTTTTTTTGCATTACTATAATGAAAAGACACATCCTTTAATTGCAAAAACCACTGAAAATTGTATTCATGTAAAAAAACATGTGTTTTGACCCATCTTTATTACTTAAGTTTTATCACATTTTGTCCACATATTATATACCAATTTAAAGATGGGAAGATACCATTTCAATTTTCTTTTTAGTCATGTCAATCAGTGTTGAATCAAGGCTATAAAGCTTGTGCAAAAATCGTACATTGTTTTTACATTGTACCATTAAAATTGTCAAATTCTCAATGCTCAACCCAACAACTAAAACAATTTCATTTCGTGGTGCAAGAAGCACCATCAATCATCATCATCGTGTGACAATTATTCTTCTACTTATGAACCCTCGATCATGGCTCTCCATAACAAACTACTTTTGTGTTACGTTAACAAATGGTTGGATGTGTATATCCCCTAAGTAGATCAAATGGATCATCTCTCTTTCCTTAATAGGGCATCAAGTTGTTGCGAGTGTAAGAATTGTGTGCAATCAAACCTCTAGTCTTCCTTCATTTTTGATCATTCGACATGCATGTAATCATCTCATTATCATTATCATCCAATTTCATGTGTATCTTCTTTCGTCACCAACCTTTGACACCTTTCAAAATATTAATAACATTCCTACAAAATCCATGTTACAAAATAAGAAATATAGTAGGATTTAGCTTGAGTTTTTAAGGCTAGAATTGGGTTTGATATTCATTAACGTAGAACTTGGATATATAGCCTTCTTCTATCCCCAACGATTCATTTCTTTCTATTCATTTAATTAGATTTATTTGAGATTATCATTTATTTATGATGTATTTCTTTAATTTTTTAAAGGTGACAACATCCTCCAAGCCTCTTATGTAAATAGCACATGAGAGTTTAAAAAGCCTATGGTTGCACAAAGAAAACTCTATAAGAGGAGCTACTATAACATCAGAGAAATCCAACTCAAGAGTTGGTCTTCCTTGTTAGAGATCGAGTTTTCATCTTATCAAAACTTTCATGTTTTAAGTCAGTAATTTATTCTTTAATCACCATTATGTAAAATTATGTGCCTTTCATTTAATTTGCTTTGGTAAACTTGCATTTCTATCTATTCTCTTTTATATTATTATTGATAGTTCATTTTTATTTATTTTGTAATTTAACGTCACTTTGTTAACAATTATACTTACATTTTTAACATTTAGATAATAATAAAATTGATTTCAACTCATGCACTTTTAAAAAAATAATACTATTTTTCACTTTTGGGATCAGAATTTTTAATATTTACAAGATACACCACATTATTAAGATATTCATACAAATTCGTCAAAAATTCTTATACCAAAATAAAATACACAATGCATAAAATTTACTTTACAATCCATTAGGCTTTCATGTATGCTTACCTTTTCACATAGTGTAGAGTTAATCAATTAACCTACCAGTTAGTGCACACAATGGCAATTTTTGTGTGAAACCATGTCCTAACTTCAAAGAACTATCAATAGAGATGTTGGCATTGCAGGGTTGATGAGGATGGTATGATCGCCAAGGTCCATAGAACAAAATAGAGAAAAACACTAGCCAATGATAATTGATTTATTACCTAAGGCATGGTCATATGATTAATTCTCTATTTAAATATGATCAATAAATATTCCCACAATGGTTATATATCAAGAGGAAAGGGAACCTACTTTGTGAAGTAGGTAACCTTACTTGCTTCGATTCCATTTTTAGCATTTTTTTAAAAAATACCACCATGGATTTTCATAACTATATCCCTCTAATTAACATTCAAATTTTATCAGAAACAGTGACTTCTATGCCCTCCATCCAGAACAGGTAAAATACAACAAATATGTGACCGTTAAAAAATGACTGTCTGGATGGAGGCCGTCAGAGTCTCTGTTTCTGACGAAATTTGAATGACATATTAAGGCATATAGTTATGAAAATCCACAATGGTATTTTTTAAAAAAATAATAAAAAAATTGCTAAAAATGGATGTGAAGTAGATAAAGTTACATCCTTCACAAAGTAAGCTCCATTTCCTCGTAGATCAACGAACCATTTCCTCTCCTGCAAAATGATTTCTATAACGATTTACTGTGTAGCGGATGGTACAATTGCAAGAAGAAATGTCTTAAAGAGGGTATTTATTGGTTGAAATAAAGGGAGTCTTTTGCAAGTAAATTATAAATTCAGGAATAACGTGCAATTGGTAGAATGGCTAGAAATTTTTGCACGTAAATTATTGGTATTATTGTGCGGTTGGAGTTATATCTAAATTACATTAATACATATGGGTAATTGCTTTTTTGTATTTAGTGATAAGAGTTTTGTCAGTTATATAATGCTACTATTTATTCCAGAGTAAAATTTTATTTAAGCAGAAACACCTGACAAAAACATGCACTCATTAAAAAAAAATAAAAAAAGTGTAGCAACAATTTAGTGTTGCTTTCTCCATGCAATTTGCTGCAAAACCCAAAGGCAAAAACCCACTCCTCTTGCAACCACCAGCAGTAGCACCACCACCACGATGACCATGGTGGAGGAGGAAAAATCCCAACCTCCAAACTCCATCCCCAGTCCCACTCCCGCCCTCGCCCCCATCCCCATCCCCATCCCGCAACCCCATGGTGACCCCTTCGACCGCGAGGGCTCTGCTCCTCCCGCTCCCCCCGCCAACGGCTCCTCCTCCCCCGACTACGAGGTCTCGGAGCAGAGCCGTCTCGCCCGCGAGCGCCACGAGAAGGCCGTCCAGGAGCTCCTCCTCAAGCGCAGGGCACGCGCCTTCGCCGTCCCCACCAACGACGTCCTCGTCCGCTCCCGCCTCCGCCGCCTCTCCGAGCCCGTCACCCTCTTCGGCGAGCGCGAGATGGAGCGCCGCGACCGCCTCCGCACCCTCATGCTCCGCCTCGAGGCCGACGGCCACCTCGACGCCCTCCTCCGCGCCCTCGACGAGGACCTGGCCGCCGCCCAATCTGTGGCCGACGAAGACGACGAGGGACCGCAGACCTACCCTTTTTACACCGAGGGCTCACCCCAGTTGCTCGAGGCCCGGAAGTTCCTCGCCCGGTTCTCCCTTGCACGGGCCGCCGCCAGGCTCGAGAGAGCGCGGAGGAGGCGGGACGATCCCGACGAGGACCCAGAGGCAGAGGCGGAATGCGTCGTGAGGCAGGCTGGGGAGTTCCAGCTGCAGTGCAGCGAGATGGGGACGGCCGGCCTCTGACTGGGTGCTCGTTCTCGCTGGACGGGGATCTGCTCGCCACGAGGTGCATTTATTAGTTTGATTTGCATTGTTCTTAGTCAATTTTATTTTTTTCTAACGAAGATGACTGAGGAGAAGAGGTATGCGGAACAGGAAATAATTCCTTATGTAGCTTGGGACAAAACCAAAATGAAGATTATTTCTAGAGCCCACCTTTATTTTAATTCATGTTTGACATGTATTTCGGTTCAAAATTATTCAGTAAAACCAGCAGTTCTTGCAGATTAGTAGCTCATGCTTTTTTTTAAAGAAATTTCTCATCTCCTGTACTATTATCTTTGTTTCCTGTGCATGCGTGGATTAGTTTGTCAAATATTCATATGATGGATCACTAAAGAATTTTGGTGTTGAATCAGGTGACTGTCCTTCTGAAGCAAACTAGATGGATTTGGTAATTCTAGGTGAATACTTGTTAAATTTTGCTGAAGTCTTATATTGAGATTTCACTCTCCAAGTTTGTTCCAAGGCTAAATTTTGTTGTACTGTCAAGATATCCTCTCAAAACATTCATATGGTGCTTTGCAGTTCCTGGAGTGGGGTCACAAAAATATGGAGCATGCCTCATTTAAACAATGTTGCAAACTTGAAGGGTCATACGGAGCGGGTAACCGATGTTTCATTCTCTCCTGTGGACAATATCTTAGCTACTGGATCGGCTGATAGGACTGCGAAGTTGTGGAATCCTGATGGTTCTCTATTAAGATCATTTGAAGGCCATATGGATCGTCTTGCTCGATTGGCCTTCCATCCTTCTAGAAAGTACCTAGGAACTGCCGGTTTTGACAAAACGTGGAGGCTATGGGATATCAGCTCTGGAGTGGAGCTTTTATATCAAGAAGGTCACTGCAGAAGTCCATATGCAGTTTGTTTTAACCTAGATGGATCTTTAGCAGCTTCAGGCGGCTTGGATTCGCTGGCTCGTGTGTGGGATCTTCGCACAGGACGTAGCATCCTTGTCTTGGAAGGCCATGTCAAACCCGTGAGTTATTGTTTATGGAATTTCTTTTGCATCAAATATTGAAAAACTTTTCCATAGAACATAATTTAAAATCTTTCTCAATAGAGGTATTTTTTTATTTGCAGATTCTTGGAATCAGTTTCTCTCCCAATGGATACCATTTAGCCACTGGTGGCGAAGATAACCAATGTCGTATATGGGACTTGAGAAAAAGGAAGTCACTATACATAATACCTGCACATTCCCATCTCATATCTCAAGTAAAATACGAGCCTCAAGAAGGATACTTCTTGGCAACTTCTTCGTTTGACACTACTGTAAAGGTAAGTTTCGTTTCATGCAAAAGAGGACGTGCATCCAGAAATTGCCTTCAAATTTTATATTTAACTAAAGTTAGTTACAGTTACAGAATCCACAAGTAAAAAAAAATAGCACACGGGAGCCACATTTTCCACATGCATGTGCCCCTCACGAAAAAACACCCTATTCCTGGCAAGCCGGATCGAGCAAATCCATGCCAAAGGCCTTAACATGTCGTCATGTGCCCTAGACTACGCGACGACAAGCGAGCTCGAGAACCAATCCATAGTGGGAGTGCCTAGCCATGGAATAGATGCCTCATCCTAGGTCTTGTGTGTGTGTTCAATGGTAAGGAACAAATGCTCTAGTTTCTCCGGATGATTCACACAATAGGGCACATCACGTTAACGTTGGGTGTAAAAGTGTCCCCCCAGATACGACTCATGACATGGCCCGATGCAACATCAAAAGAAAGAGCTTCAAAGGAGCCTTTAAGGCCCAAAGCAGATCGCAATCACGCTTGAAATCCTTCGGATCATGTAACAAATTGTCCATCAAAGTTGTATAGCCCTTCTTCATAGGGAAGACCCCACCCTCCACTCTGAATAGTGGTCCTTGAGGGTGGAGGAGCAACCAGCCTCAACTAAGGCCTTAGAAATATGTGAAAACTGACTCTGGTATGAAAGATCGGAACGAAAGGTTGAGAACCAAGTTCCCTCAAATCACGCATCAACTACCAACGTATCTTGGTCTACCACCATAAAAGCAAAATGTCTAGGAGATCTAGCTTTTCTTTCCTCTTGCTCACTACGCTTTCGCTTTGAAACATCACTATAGGGCCCTTTTACGTTTCTCTAACAGTTGATCATAGCATGCCATCTCTTATCAATCATTCTTCCAAAATCGAAAAGAACATCCATCCCCTAGAATGGGGGATATTCGATCAGAAATCTGAGATAACAAATTAGACCCCTTTCAAAAAGGGGTCAAGATGATAGGGGAGCCTTGCTGGGAAATTTAGCCCCATGCCCATAAACAACACGAATCATCATGTAGAGCAAATCTTCATTGTATTACTTAATCTGAACAACCTATTTGGTATTTGGCCAGCAGGGCCTTGTTCATCTCTGCCAAGAATGGGACACCCTAACCCCCTGGTCAGCGGGAAGGGTAACATCATTCCAAGCGATGAGATGCATCCCCCATGGATTGGCCATCACTATTGCCCAAGAATAACCAATATATAATCAACTCAAGGTGTCGCCATACCCTAGTCGGAATCAGGTGAGTAGCAATGAAGGAGATAGGGTTCATCAAGCGGAGAACTTTGAGTAAACCCTATCTCTCACCCCAAGAGAAGCAATATGCCTTCCAATCAGAGAGCATCCGCTCCAACTTCTTAATCAACTATGCCTAGTCAATCTGTTTCAACCTATAGATGAAAAGGGGAGGCTCAAGTAAGTAATGAGGAACGCTCCATCTCCATGCATGGTCATCAAGATCTGTCTGATGTCCCAAACTTTTGCTTTCAAATCGATCGAAAATGGACTTCATATGGTTGGTCCAAAAGTCGAACATCTCACAAAAAATGTCAAGGACAACTAGCATGGTGTACACTTATCAGATATCCCTCATAACAAAGAAAACTATATTATTTGTAAACTAAAGGTTGAATCGGAGATATTACATATACAGTACCTTCGACATATTTCTTGTTGCACGCTTGCTCCACCATGTAGGAGAGCGCATCAACAACCAAGATAAACAATTACATCAAGGGGCATTCCTGTAGAAGACCATGTTGCTCCTGATGGAAACCACCTTCAGGTTTGTCATTAACCATAACCGAGCAAGAAGTAGTAGAAATACAACATCTTCATCCATGCAATGCATTCAGGAAAACCCATATTAGAAGGGATGCCCATAGAAAACGTCACTCTACACAGTCATGCACCTTTGAGAAATCAACTTTCCAGAGCACCGCCTTAACATCACGCCTCCTTTGACCTCCAATCAACCATGATGTTTTTTGTATGGTTTGAAAAGGCACGTCTTAAGACGCAAAGGCGCTAGAGGCAAAATGAGGCGAAGCCAAACAACATCAAGACATCTGCCTCAAATGCTTTTTGATTTTGGTGTTTGGATAGAGGGTTAAATCGGGGGTGGTTTAGAAGTGGGTTTGGAGTGATATGATTGTATTGAAGTTTGAAAAAGTGAGTAGTTATTGTGTTTGGAAAAGTGAGTAGAAGTGGAGTAGTTTATAATTTTAAAATGATATGATGGTATAATATATTATTTTTTGATAGGATTGATGATGTAAAATTGATTTATTTAATTTTTTAAAAAGGAATAAAGTGGGGCCCACGAGGAGAGAGGGGGATGTGGGGGTAAGGAGGGTAAACTCCCGAAAGGGGAATTTAACCCGTCACCCAAACGGTACCTAGGGATTTTCAGAGCAATTTCTTTTAAAAATCATTCCTCTTATTGGTATTTTCTGGTGTTTATAAAGACAATTGTTCATGATATATTTGTTGGAGTATTCATTGTATGCGTCATATATGAGGGAGATGGGTAAATGAATTTTGGAGAGATCCATTTACCCCATCCATATGTTTAGTCCTACATCTACCAACGGTGGGACTTGGAGGCTCTGTGGAGGCTATATAAGGAGCCCTAGACCTCCTGTATACATTGACAGAAAAATGCAATAGACACATCAACCCTCTGAGGCATTCTCCCGTGGTTTCATCCCGCTCCTTAGGGAGTAGGGTTCTACGTTAAACCTTGTGTTCTTTGATGTTTATCCTTCTCTATTTCTATGCTCTGTTTATCATTCGCTTCCGCGTGTTTATTTTCTAACATGGTATCAGAGCGTGTTCGATTCTCGGAGATTTGTTCTTGAATATTTTATTTTTCGAGAGTTGATTTTGATGAAGATATACATGTGAGATTTGTTCAAGTTGATGATCAAGATCAACATTCGGATCTAAGGGTTTTTGAAACTCTAATTCCGTCGGGTTTTCTGGAACTCCAGCAAAGTGCAGTGCATCTTCACGATTCAGATCTTATACCTGTTGTTGTGGATTGTCGGCCTCTAAATCTACGAAGACCTCGTGCGCCCCAGGCGGAGGCCCTTCTCGATGCTCCAGGAGGAGCATCTCCTTCCAGGCAAGCCTAGCAGCTCTTGGCGGCACCCTAAAGCCTCTGATCGCCATTCCAGTCCAAGGCGGCTTCGACTTCGAAGCCCTCCACGCATTGTGCATGTGCCTCGGTCGAATCCCTTTGGCGATGCCTCCCATCCCGCAGGCAGCACGCAAAACCTCCAGGCATCTCCTGGCGGCGCTCACAGAGCGCACGCGAAATCTCCTCTCATCTCGCGCAACGCGCTGCATGCCTCCAAGTCCCAGCGGCATCCCCCTCGCTCCATCTCCGAGCCCTGGTCCAAGCGGCGCATCTTTTCCAGTTCGGCCTCGAGCGCCTCCAGATCGACGACGAGATCTCCCATGCGCGCTGCCGTTGCGACCTTCGGGCGGCTCCAGAAACCCCAGTCTCGTGCAGCAGCGCACCCTCCAAAAGTCAGCTCTGATCTTCCTCGCGCACGCCACGACGCTCTCCAGGCACCGCATCTTCTCGCACAGATGCGCCCACCCTCACGCAGGAGATCTCGCAACACTTTCTCCGCTCTGCGTCGTTCACTCAGGCGATTCTCAGTGGTGGCGCATGGGTTCCCATGATGGGAACCTTAGGATTGCTGTCCCTACTTTATAAATAAAAATGAGAGACCATTGGGGCGGGGGGTGAAGGGGGCTGATTTATTTACTAAAATTGGGGGATTTGAGAGTTGGGCCCGCTGGGCTGAGATTCAAGTTTAAAAATATATATAAAAAAAATAAAAAAGGGAGATCGGAAAAGGCGTGTACAAGAAAAAGACATATTCAAGTATTTAAAAAAATGAGGAAAAAAAGGGAGTACCGTGTAAACAAAAGGGAAAAATTTAACCGGCCAAATATTATTCATGTTTTTGAGAAGCCAAAAAAAATTATTGTGAAACGACTTTAAAAAATTTGTTTTTTTTAAAAAAATGACGGCTTATTAAAAAAGGAGAAAAGCCGCAAGAAATTTTTGAATATTCATGTTTTCCATATATTTATGTATTCTATTGCCTTCTCCCAACTTTGTCGATGATGCTTTTCTGACAAGTATGAGAGAAATGGGTAGTATTATGTAGAGTCACATGTCTTCAGATTTTCCAGATATCAGATTCGTCAGACCAACCAGTTTCTCAGACTCTACAGTTCAGTTTCAAACTCGACATGTTGTTCCGAGTCTGCAGTTCAGACACGCACGAGCGTGCGGTCTTCAGTTTCATGGTCCCCATTTTTTCATGTTGTTTCGGTCAGAGTTTTTATGTGGTATCATAGGTACTCAAGAGTAGTGTACCATTCTTTGTGCCAGATGGGAGAGACCTAGTTTTCCGACGAGGAGACTCATTTCCAGTTGCAGTGACTCTGACAGGTGCAATTCAGAGCACATGCTCTCCGACGAGGAGATTCAGCAGACTCACACTCCAGCCGTTCGTCCTCCTCACCTGCACGGTATGAGAAACAACGTCCTTGACAGCAACAGTTGTGCGCGTTGAGTTGATATTGTCTGTAGTGTCCTGTAGCGTTGAGTTGAGTTTCTTTCTGTTTGTCCAAGCTGAGCATTGCATGCTACAACTTGAGGGGGAGTGTTGGAGTATTCATTGTATGCACCATATATGAGGGAGATGGCTAAATGGATCTTGGTGAGATCCATTTACCCCATCCATATGTTTAATCACACATCTACCAGTGGTGGGACTTGGAGGCTCTGTAGAGGCTATATAAGGAACCCTAGACCTCTTGTATCCATTGAGAGAAAAGTGCAATAGCCACACCAGCTCTCCGAGGCATTCTCCCGTGGTTTCATCCCGCTCATTAGGGGATAGGGTTCCACGTTAAACCTTGTGTTCTTTGATGTTTATCCTTCTCTATTTCTATGCTTTGTTTATTATTTGCTTCAGCATGTTTATTTTCTAACAATATTTATACAAGATGGGTGCTTAAATTTGGCATACTTCATATCTGTATTTACCAGTAAAATATCTATTATTTTGGTAAATTCTTAAAACACACTCTTAAACATGTGATTCCACAAATCTCAGATGCATACAGATCCAAATATCCATATAAGAAAAAAATTTTGAGATAGGGGTGCATCCAATGACAATGTCATTGTCATCATCGATAAATATTTAAGCGACAATTATGTAATCTCGGATGCTTTAATGACAATTATAACCAATGACTCCCTCTTTGATTGGATGGAAATTTAGTAAAAAGGTATATATAGAGTGCTATATCTTTACTTTTGGTGTTCCTATCTATATAATTTAATCATATATTATAGTCCAATATATTATATGTTAGTTACATATTATATAAATTCATTAGTATATATTTTATTGTAGTTTTATAGGTATTTTTCTTTATAAACTGAGGCTTACACTTCGATCGCCTCGAGGCTACGCCTTGCCTCACTTCAAGGAGAAAACGCCTCATTTCGCTTTTCATTTTTTCAATCCTCGATTTTTTCATCACCAACTTTTTTCGTATTCGTGCTCGAGAGTAGAGACGAAGTTTGTTTGCATAAGGAAATGGTGTCATTTAAAACCAACTACATTCTAGTTGCTAACATCTTCGCAATAATGAGACATTGTGGTGCTCCAAGGCATTAAGGGTCCAAAACACATGAGATTAAGTGCTCGCCTAAGACAAGCGAGATGCTAAGAATATAATGTGTGTGTATATATGTATACCCATTTTATATCATATACAAAGTATAAATGTCGCATAATTGCAGCATTGTCATGCATGGAAAATCATTCGAACACAAACTAGAAAGGTAAAAACTTCAAACATAACGTTCGGATTATAAACAATAGAAGTGGAATAAATAGCTTAAGATTAAAATAACTATGGATCCAATGCAAGTTCTTCGTCTTCATCGTTATCATTAAAATTTATTTCATCATCATCATCTTCAACTCCATCTTCATTCTCTTCAATTTCTTCTTGATCTGCATCTTTATTATCATTTTCTTTTATATCGTCATCATCATCAAAGTCAATCTCATCTACTTTGAAGTTCTCGACTTCAATTGGTTCTTTTTGAGACCTCTTCTTATTCATATCTACATTTAATTCTTCCTTTACCTCTTTAGGGCATTTCTTATCAGCTATGGCATTCTTGAATGATCACACTTGATGTTGTTTGGCTGTGTAGATTCCACATATGTTTAGTTCTTTCTATCTTCTAAATGATTGTACTTCCATGCAATTTTGTTTCTTGAAGCTCTTTCTTGTAGGACAACCATATCATACAACTTGAGGATAGAAAGCAGGAGGTGGAGTGGAGGTAACACTCAAGGCAGAAGTGGCTTAGGGAGGGCGATGAAAACACGAGGTACTTCCATGCATTGACAAGTAACAAAAGACGACATAATTTCATTCACCACCTTTGGGTGGATGTGGTGGAGATTAGAGGCGACGTTGAGCTGGGAAGAGCACTCAAGAGCTAGTTTACTACCTGCAGCATAAGGTCCACTAGGAATGGGCGGGGTCGGAAAGGGAAAGGGGTTCGTAACATTTCGACAACACAAGCTGTGACGCTTGTGACCGCATTCACGGAGGAGGAGACCAAGCAGACGGTGTTTGCACTGAATGCGGACGACACATTCGGTTCGGACAAGTTTCTTGGTTGCATTCTACAGAGAGTTTTGGGAGGTGATCAAGAGTGACGTCATGGAGGTTTTGCATGAATTCAGGGATGGAAACCAGAGATTTAAAAGGCTGGACAAGGGGCTTATTTTCTTGCTACCAAAAAGGGACAACCCAATACGAGTCGAGGATCTTGGACCAATTACGCTCTCAAATGGTATCTACCTCATCATTGTGAAGGTCTTGTCAAACATGATGCAAAGAGTTTTGGATGGTGTCATCTCTCCGGAACAATCGACCTTTATCCAGGGAAGGCTTATGGCAGATGGATGGGTTTGGCCTCTGAAATTATACATGAGTGGCAACGAAACCAGGCTAAGAGCACAGTTTGGAAAGTGGACTTCTCGAAAGCATAGGACTGTTTGGACCGACACTTCATTTGAAACTCGTTTCAGAAGAGAGGATTTTCAAAACCCTTGATCTCTTGGATGAAAAGGTGCGTTACGATGGCCTCTTTCGCCATATTAGTGAACGATCGTGCATAAGGTGGCTTCTTTCTGCCACAACATGGTGTCAGGCCGGGGTGCCCCGGGCTCCTCTGCTCTTTGTTGTTGTGGCTGATGCTTCAATGGTCATGGTGAAGTTAGCGCAAGAGGATGGATTATGCTCTGGATTCTGCAAGGACGATGTATCTGTACCGATTTTACAATATGCGGTTGACATAGTACTATTTATTCAGGATGATTTGCAACAAGCTAAACACGCATCACATATTTTGGAGATATTTGGTGATATATCTGGGCTCCATATTAATAGAGACAAGTCCATGTTCGTGCCGATTGGATTGGGACAGGAAGATGCTAGGAGGTTGGGAGAAGCGTTGGGGTGCAAGCGGGACTTGCCAATCACCTATCTTGATTTTCTCTTACTGGTTGGTCGGCTTCGAAAGTTGGACTGACGTTTGGTGCTTGAGAGAGAGAGAGAGAGGAAAATAAGCTAAAGGGGGTGGAAGGCTAAGATCATCTCCACAGGCGTGTAAGTGATGCTGCTTAAACATGCTCTATTTGCGATACCTATCTTTTTCTGCTCATATAGGAAGTTGTCGAGAGGAGTTTGTGAACAGATGGAATGCCTTATGAGGAGGTTTTTGTGGTCGGATGGTAAACAAGAACATAGAGTGATACGCCATTTAGAATGGGAGATTGTAACTCGGAGGAAGAAGGATGGTGGTCTCAGCATTCTTAGGCTCCAGCTCATGAATAAAGCTTTGATTTTCAAATGGATTGTGAGGTTGTGGGGAGTTGAGGAGGACCTGGTTTCTAGACTGATGTGGAAGATATACTCGATTGGGGGAGATTTGCAATTGCCGCCCATTAGGTGCCCCTCCTCCCTTTGATTGGGGATCAAGGACACCCTGCCCGAGCTAAGAGAGACGCTACGCCCTGCACTTGGCAATGGTCAATCTTTTAGATTTTGGTTAGATGACTGGACAAGTATTGTACCATTGAAGGACTGGTTCCCATGCCTCTTTCCACTCTCAACGAACAAAATGGGTAGTATTGCGGAAGTGTAGTCGGATAGTACATGGAGCCCTTGTTTCATGACGTCTCTTTCGAAACTATGTTTTCAAGAATACTTGCAATTGCTTGCCAACCTCGAGGAGTTGGGTGGGCTGATTGATGGCAGGGATCATTTCAAGTGGGCAAATGGGAAGTTTAGCGTCAAGAAGGCATACAATTTTTTCGAGCGTAGACAAATTGGGAACCAGACAGAGCAAATTCGGGATTTTACATTAATCTGGAAGTCAAAGATCCACAAAAGATTAAATTCTTCCTTTGGCTCATAAGACATGGTCGCATTATGTCAAAGATAAGGAGGGACACTATTTTTCATACGGACGACCTCATCTGCTCGAGATGCAATGAAGAAGAGGACTTGGAACATTTATTCTTTAGGTGTTGAACATCGGTGAGATCTGGGAAGAGGCTAGATTCGATGGCTTAATGTGGAAGACTCAATGGCCTTCTGGACATCTATTAGGATGGTATGCGACAACTCTCAGGACGATATATCCTTGGCATACTTGATCCTGTGGGCAATCTGGTGCGTGCAGAATGAGAATATATTTAAGGGGCAACGATTCTACCCTGCGAATGTTCTTAATCATCTTAGAAGACTGTTAATAAACAAAACTTGAGCATGTGGACTGTTATGTACTCCCTCACTTTGTAATTCCATCATCCGATTATCAACAAATGTTTGAGATGTGCCCCATCTTGGGGCCTCACCCTATTTACAATAAAAAACTATACATATTTTAGTTACATTAGTATAAGATCATATAATTATTAAATATATGTTGAGGGCTTATCCAATGGACCCCGTGCTCATTAGAGATGAGATGAGCCCCTAATCTCAGCCGTTAGATCTTAATCCTACGATCAATAACTTTAGTAACTTTCGTAATGCCATCAATAACTGAACACATCAATAACTTTCATATTGTCATCAGTAACACTTTATATCAGCAATACTGTACGCATCAGTAACTTTCGTATTGCCATCAGTAACACTTTATATCAGTAATACTAAATGCATTAGGAACTTTCGTATTGCTATCAATAACTTTGAATCAATTGTAAGTAAAGGAAGTAATTTAATCAGTAACTTTGATTCACACTTACTTGTAACTTTATATAAATTACTAGAACTATGATATTACTTACTGAAGCTTCAATACATATTACTGAAACTTGGATATATATTACCTACTGAAGCTTGTATCTCTAATGGGCATATGGTCCATTGGATAAAAATCCATATATGTTAATATATGCATCATATTGTTACCTAGATTAGTAATTGTATTAAAATTTTGTGAGTTACATCAATTATTAAAACATGCTACAGTCTTGCATATTTTAAAATATTTAAATATATGTTAATGTGCATATTATATTATTAATCACTTCAATCATCTCTTGCTAGTGTAGTGTGCCTACCACCCAAACGATCAGGGTACATTCTATTTTGCATAAATTAACATACTAAATTATATGTTATGGAATATATATATATATTTTATCACTTCAATCATCTCTTGCTAGTGTAGTGTACCTACCACCCAAACGATCATGGTTCACATCTTAGGGCGGGCATTTGTGTGTGTCTCCATCTCGTTTAAAAAAATCAAGGTTGCAAAAATCGAAAGTCGGTACTTGATCGGACGGGTCACTGACTAATGATTAATCGATCGTCATACATTCAATCGAATTTAGTTGGGCTTTAACTAGCTTCAAATTTTTTTAATTATTTTTGTAGAGATATATTTATTTATGTATTGTTTTCTTAATTTACTTTATTTATGTCTGTAGTTTACCCATAGGTCTCTCCTCTATGTAAGAGAGCCCTAGGGTTCGTGGAATAAACGATGCTTATTATTTTTCCCAACACGGTATCAAAGCAGCGGTCTTAAGCTGGAGCTCTCGTAACCCAAAAAACCCTAACCCTAAACTCCACCCACCAGCCCTTTCCCTCTCTCATGCATTACCGCCGCCATCCTTCTCTCTCTCTCTCTCAGGCACCGTCGTCCGCTACTGATCACTTTCTCTCCGGAGCATCGCCGTTGCACTTCCTCTCTCTCATGCTATGCCACCGTGCCTCTTAGACCTTCCTCTCCTGCGCCTATCTTCGCCGAGAGCGGGGATCCTCCATTTGTGCACGTGCATGTACGTGATGCAGTGCGATTCTTTATGGCTCTCATCTCCGCTTGCGTCAAGGTCCGCTTGCGATGATGGATTTGGTTGCATTATAAGTTTACACATGCAATCAAATCTCCATATATATGTGTAGACTTATTTCTATTGGTCCACAAAACCTTACTTTTCTTCATCCGACAATATATCAGAGAACAAAGTTGATATCCTCACCCATGGCCTCAAATTTCAGCGAAATTCGATCGAATTTCTGTCAAATATCGATATCCAGTCGAAATCGAAATTCGACCGAAATGACCGAAATATGGGGGTCCTAGTACAAAAAATGACCGAAATGACCGAAATTTCGGTCGAAATTCCACCGAAATTCCTTCGAAATTTTATTTTGGTCGGTACCGAAATGGTGACCGAAACCGACATTTAAGGCCTTGTCCTCACCACATGCGCTTTCTGAGGTCCAACTTCAATTGTCAAGATGAACGGGATGAATTACGAGTTATGAGCCATGCAGTTCATGGGCCTCATGAATCATGTGGGTAAGAAATATATTCTTATTGAGGAAGAGCTGGTTGAGAAAATTGGGATCAATGCGTTGTAGGAGGCAGATGATGCTTATGCACATGTCTAGTTATATGGTATATTGATGTCAGATATCGTGATTCGTCAATGATGTATTGCATTAGCCTACTACTAAGGTGATGTGGGATATCCTCGCAGCCGCCTTCACAGATGAGGAATGCGACAAAGATTCTACAGCTAAAACATGACATATTTACTGTTAAGCATAATAGACGACCCCTTCATTCCCCACACACGTCCCTACGTGGAATGTTCGAGAAGCTCTACACTTTTGTGCCACTTATGACTACTCCTGAGAAGCAGAAAACCTACAGGAATGCCACTATGGTTGGTGTATTCTTCGCATCACGTGATCTAGAGTATGAGGCAACCCATTCATAGATATTGGCATATGCTAGTATTCCTCTCATGGAGGAAGCTTTCCGCAGACTTAGTCGAATCAATGTCTCATCACCTGCTTCTACTTAGACTTCTTCTACGATGACAACCTACCTCGGTAAGGAGGCTCTTCTCAGTATTGTGGCCGTGGACCTCGTGATAGAGGAGGTCGTATTCGTCAACCCTGCACTTACTGTTATCGTCCTGGGCACACCGAGGATACATGCTATTCCAAACCTGGTTTTTCTGCGTCATCTCGTGTAGCAGAGCATGTGGAGTTTCCTGCAACTCCGTCTTCGGATTAGAGTTTTGATAACCTAGTAGCTTGATTGAGGGACATTATGCTTCCTGCTAGTCCCATTGCTTCCTCTCCTGCTCTAGGAGGCCACTCGGATATTGTCCGAGGCGACACATTACTTGTGTGGAAACATAGATCAATTTGCAGCTTACAGACATGTTCCTCCATAGAGCACTGTTGTCGTAGCCGATGGAACTTATTCCCTGATTGTAGGACATGGGGAGATCAGTTTAATGCCTTCGATGCGTCTGTAGAATGTGTTGCATGCACCTGACTTTTCTATGAATTTATTTTCTATTAGTCAGATTACAAAGGATTCGCATTGACGGGCTATTTTTTACCCATCATCTCTTTATTTCATGACATTCTTACGGAAAGGGTGATTGGTTGTGGCCGTGAGTAAAACAAGCTCTATCGACTGGGTTGAACTCCATATGCTGACCTATCCTCCCATTCTACATGACCAGTCTCGCCTTTCCTATGGCACCTACGCTTCGGTAACATTCTCCTTCAGAAGATGCGTCAAGTTCTCCCTCAGATCTCACCTCGATCATCCTTCCAATGCGAGGCATGTCAATTGGGAAATCACCATCGGTCTACTTTTCCTAGTCGTCAGAGTCGAAATAGTAGCTCCGTTTGTGAGTTCTTTCATGTTGACATTTGGGGTCTTAGTCGTGTTCCCGATCACCAGGGACACATGTTTTACCTTGTTGCTATTAATGATTTTTTTTCATCTGTCATGGGTCTTTTTATTGAAGAATAATTCTGAAGCTGAGAATTTGATTACAACTTTTATCAATGAAATGCAGAATATTTTTCTTCTTCTGTCAAGTTTGTGAGAATTGATAACACATTGGAATTCTGTACTCGTGCACTCTCATAATTCTTTTCATCTCGTGGTATTGTTCATTAGACATCATGTGCCTACACTTCTCAACAGAATGTTGTTACAGAAAGAAATCATTTCCATTTACTTGATGTTACTCGAACTCTTCTGATCCATAGTCGTACCCCCCATTCGTTATGGGGTGATGCGGTTCTTACAACTTGTTATCTTATGAATTACATGCCCTCGTCTACACTGGGTGAGAAAATTCCTTTCTCATCGGCTTTTCCAGAGAAGGAATTATTCTCACCACTCCTCGTGTTTTTGGTTTTGTTGCCTTCGTCCATCACTCGTCTCCAAGTCTTGACAAGCTTTCTCTTAACGTTGTCAAATGGGTTTTTGTTGGGTACTCCATGACGCAAAAGGGATATGGATATTATGATCCGTTGCGCAGGAAATATTATGTTAGCGATGATGTCATATTTTTAAGTTGGTGATGTATTTCTCTCATACATGTGATAGGTTGACTTCATCATATTCAAATGATGAGTTCTACATGCCACCTCTTCCTATAAGCCCATCACCACCTCCATCTCCGTCACCACCTCCATCTCTGTCACCACATCCATCACCTCCTTCTGTACCACCACCTCTCTTAATTCATGTTTCACCCTTGCCTCGATACTATAGTTGTAGGCTTGTTCCTGCTCGTGGTCATCATTCGTCATCCAACACGCCACATATTTGTTCTGAATACATTGTTTCCAACGATGGATATGGAGACGTGTCTGAGCAGGAATCTTTACAGGAGGACATCGTACAGAGCGAAGAGATCCCTAATGACATGGATGTACCTATTGCACTTTGGAAGCAGAAGCGTACCTTTGCCTTATATCCTCTCGTTTCCCAGGTTTCCTTTAATCATTTGTCAGGGGACTTAAGGAGATTCGTTGTTGCTCTATCTACCGTGAAAATTCCACGAGATTACCGGGAGGCCTTGAGAGACAGTCGGCGACGTCTGACCATGGAAGAAGAGATGGCTGCACTACAATCGCATGGTACCTGAAGTTTGATCCCCGCTCCCAATGAGGTGTTTATTGTCAGTTGCAAATGGGTGTTTACAGTAAAACACAATGTAGATGGGAGTCTTGATCGTTACAAGATCATATAGGTTGCAGGAGAATTTACTCAGATTTATAGGGTGGATTATCTGGTCACATTTTTCCATGTTGCTCGCCACTCCACTCTACGGGCCTGTTTGGTTGCAGGGTTGAGCATGGTTGGGTTAGGCTGGGTTGGGGCAGGTGAATAGTAATCTGTGAGGAGGAAGTACCCTTGTGAATAGTAACCAGGGTTGGGCCAACCCTGCCCAACCCTGCAACCAAACAGGCCCTACAAGTTCTTTCAGTTGCAGTGGTACCTGATTGGCCTTTATTTCAGCTTCATGTTAACAATGCTTTCTTGTATGGTGATTTCCAAGAAGAAGTCTACATGCAACAACCTCTGAGGTTTGCTGTTGAGGAAGATTGTCAGCAAGTTTTTAGACTTCACAAGGCAATATATGTCCTGAAGTAAAGTCCAAGGACATGATTTCAGAAGCTCTCGGATCTAATTGAGAAGCAGGGATTCAAGAGATCAAATACATATTATTCATTGTTTGTACAAAGAACCCCCAGAGGTACAATTGTTATCATGGTCTGTGTTGATGACATACTTGTTACAGGAGATGATGCGCAAGGGATCAAGAGGGCAAAGGAATTCCTGGGTCGACAGCTTGTTACCAAGGATCTTGGCACCTTACAGTATTTCTTGGGGTAAGAGTTAGCTAGGAATCAACAGGTTCTTGTGATGACTCAAAGGAAGTATGTTACATACATGCTAGTTGAGACATGCATGATTGGGTGTCGACTTTCTACTACTCCTATGGATCCCAGCTTGAGGCTATACGATGATGATACATATGAGGTATATAGGAGAAGATACAAAGAATTGGTGGGAAAGATTCTCTATGTTACTATCAGTAGATCAGATATCTCCTTTGTTGTTAGTCGGGTTAATCAGTTCATGGAGTAACCCTACAGGTACACATAGATGCATTATATATGATATTGAGGTACCCAGGTGCATGATTACTATTCAAGAAAGGGGTAACTCTTACTATTACAACATGTGCACATGCAGTCTATGCAGGATGACCTAAGGACATGAACTCTACCTCAGGCTCCACTGTATTTGTTGGCAACTCTCTAGTTTCCTGGAAGAGTAAGAAGCAAACTGTGGTTGCCAGGTCAAGCGCTGAATCAGAATATAGGGCTATGACACAGTGAACACAGAGATGATGGGTATCCGAGCATGTTGGACATGCGAGCCCACGGTGAGGCATTATGCAATAAATGTTATTGCGGATATCACCCGGATCTGAAATTAAGAATAATTAATTTGCATAATAGGTCCCTTAGTACAATTAGGATTATGTACCATGGCCATCTTAGTAATCATACAGCTGTTGATTCAGTAATTGAATCATAGAGGTTGGTGCTTGGATGAATATCTAAAGAGTTAGATTGAGGACTAATCGAGCACCGTCAAATGATTGTTAAAAGATGATCTCCAACATGGTCGGAAACTATTGATCACTTGTTCTTTGGCTGCAACATGGTTCGGGGGCTTTGGGTTGATCTGGAATGGGTCAGCTCGGATGGTCTGATTGCCTTTTGCGAGAGCTTGTTTTGCAGCAGGAGTAGGGAAAGGAAGGACTTTTTGGTTCCGCTTGCCAGGTTGTGGTGTATCTGGATGGGGAGGAATAACGCCCTCTTCGCTGGCCAACGATTCTACCGGGAGAACGTTCTTTTCCTTTGCTCGCGTCTTCTGGATGATTGGTGTACATGGTAACCCTAACGTGGATTGTGGGGGTGTTCTTTGGTTGTTGCCTTCTCGGTTTCCCTCTACGGGTCTTGTTTGTTTGGTTGTTGTCACCTTCTTGTAACATTCTTTACTTCTTTTTTCTCTTAATATATTGGGGCGAACACCGTAGAGTGTCTCCCCCTTTTTGAGCCTAAAAAAAAGATGATCTCCAGCTTGAGAAGGAGATGGCAATCCTTTCTCTGAAGGTTGATATCTAACCGACCTCTTGATGCAGGTCCTCTGCATAGGAATAGAGATTCAGAGGTGTTAGATAAGTTAGGCCAAAGAGTTGACTTAACGAGATCAAAATAACCAAGTCCTATGTCATATGCTGTCACGATATAGGCACACATCATCTGACCGGAGACATATGTTACTATATGTCTAAGTATGTACATTTGGTAGGACAATAGGTTGATGACCTAATCAAGGTCTATACACCGGCGCACTGGTGTGCATACAAGGGCATACTTGAGAGATCATACAGGTTCAGTTACTGAACCAGAAGACATGAGCTCACTCATGAGATATTGGGAAGAATCAAATTCCGTGCACGGTCGTCTTGCTTTGTAAGCTTGACTGAATTTGTATGTTTGATATATACTTTTGGAAAGTATATGATCAAGACCTAGGTATGATATATGCTTTTGGAAAGTATATGATCGATACCGACTCCCAATGATCAAATGAGAAACTTACTGATAAACCCTGAAGTAGATAGTGTAAAATTGATCTAATACTTTGGGTTTATTCTGAGTCTTCCAGTATGCAGGATGTACAGGTGTTGGGAATACCTGAGGGTGATGTGATCATAAACGATTGTATAACCATGGTGCTTCCATTCCTAGGGAGGCCCGAGATCTGGATTTGTGATGTGATCTCAATATCCAAGTCACTATACGTGGAACAATACAATCACGTTGTCCTTATCTCCAAGTATCCGCGGAGAAAGTGCATTATCCTTGAAAGAGTTTAGGATAATTTCATTGTTGATATTATGTATCCGAGCATTGAGAAAATTGATAATTAAATATGACTTAATTATCATGAGTGATATGAATTTGATTCATATTATAAGGAGAGTTATCTGAGATAATTAAATGTGATTTAATTATCAAAGATGTGAATAATGTGAATGTGATTCATATTATTTGGGCACATGAGAATAGAGATTCAAGATGATTAAATGTGATTTAATTATCATGGATATGAAAAATGTGGATAGCAATATCCATATTAGTCATATATATTATAAATGTGATTTATAATATAAAAGAGAGAGCTATTTGTAATTTACATTTGTTAATTAAATGTTGATGTGATTTGGATTCACATTGGACATTAAATTGAAAATATAATTTACATTTTTATTTTGGGTTGTGAATATGATTCACAAATTTCCAATGACAAGATTGCAATATTCTCAAAATAATTGTGAATTATTTTTGTATTAATTTACAACAAATGTTGTAAAAATCTTGGAGATTTTCATGGATTGATGCAATCTCATGAGATTGCATCTCCCATGAGATATGGGTGGACGACCACCATGTCCTATTATAAAATTGGTGGCTGTCCCACCTATTATCATGGGATGATGAAATCTCCATACAAGATCTCCATGTATGCTTGATTTAATTTAAGATTGAATTATATTTGATTTATAAAATATATTTGATCTAAATTAAATTAATTATTGTTGTGTTTTTACCAACAACATCTTGGCCATTAAAAGAAACACAAGTCAATGTGAGCCATTGGATTTGTGTTGTCCATGGATTGAGATCCATGGATTCCAAAATATTATAAATAGAAGGACACCCTTTGCTCTTCATAAGTTAGACAACATATGCTCTCTCTCTCTCTCTTCTCTCCACACGCCCTCTCTCTCTCATATGGTCGTCCACCATGGAAGCCCTAGAGAGAGTCTCCATCGCCGCAGCGTTGTCGTTATGCTGTCTGATCGTTTGCTTGTGGATCTCCATCTCCTTCGACATGCCTTGCTCGTGAAGAAGACGTCGTACCTCGCTTACTGAGATCAGGAGAATCGTCACTTGAATCATCAACATGGATTGCGAGGAGCACGTGTTTCATCAACACGCTCGCAAGCGTCTCCTCCGTCGGATCGGACTTGAGACATGAGGTCTCTTCGTTTAGAGACTCGATCGCAACCACGCTTCAATAGGTAATCCTATTACTTGTTTGTGGTTTCGATGAAACGATCCGAGAAGCGTTCTTGGATCATGTGGTTTCATCACATAGAATTTCTTAATTTCCGTTGTCTCGACCAACTAGTGCGACTAGTCGCTTCCGATCGCATACGATGCGATCCTCACGCTTCTGTTATGCTCTTAAGGATCTTATCATATCCTTCAGAGCAGTGCTAGCAGACTTATATATAGATTTACCTCTTCCTATGCAGTTACAATGTGATAATCAAGTTGCCTAATTTATTGCAAACAATCTTGCCTTTCATGAGAGAACTAAACATATTGAAATAGATTGCTATTATACATGGGACACGATCCAGAAAGACTTTATCTCTACTTCTCATGTCAATTCAGGATATCAAATTGCAAATATTTTCACCAAGGCCTTGATCAGAGGGCCATTTCAGAAGTATTCATCTAAGCTGAGCATGTCTGACATCTATGCTCCATTTTGAGGGGGAGTGTAGAGATATATTTATGTTTATGTATTGTTTTCTTTGTTTACTTTATTGTTGTCTATCTTATGTAATTTACCTATAGGTCTCTCATCTATATAAGAGAGCCGAGAGCCCTAAGGTTCATGGAATAAACAATGTTTATTATTTTCCCAACAATTTTAACTATATAAATCATTTTTATGCATATTAGAAGACCGACTACCTTTACATAGATTTGTACATTTTCTATACTATCATAATGAACGAAAATAAGAAATCGAATTTAAATAAAACATTAATTTAAATAAAACATTAAGCGTATTAGAATAAGTTTGCTTTTAAAAAGCAAAAATAAAAAATGATATCTCCAAGCAAAAATCAGTCGATTAATCTGCATAATCGGAATTAGTCAATGCTCGGTCGGCCATCCGTCGACCAGACTAGTCAGGCCAAACGTATTTTACTACTTTGTATGTGTGTGAGGTGTTTTCATCTCTTTAAATCTCTTGATCATTCTCTCTGATCCCAACCACATGATCTCAATCTCCCCAACCAAATCCCCAAAATCCTTCTTCTTCCTCGATTTCCATATATAAACTTAATCGAATCCATAATCTCTCCATCTCTAGGTCTAACATCTCCAAGCCCTAATTGAGACCCATCTTCGTTGAACCTTCCATCTCTAAGAGAACCCAAATCTGATTACAATATGCCTTCCTCCTTCAACACGTTTCTCTCAAATGTTAAAAAAGATCCTCTTAAAACTTTAGATTCATTATTAGTCATGCTATACACATACACACACATAAACACATACATACAAACACATACATACACACACACACAAATAGAGAGAGAGAGAGAGTAGGAGAAGGGGCACTATCTCCTTTGACATGGTGACATAACCTCCTCCGACCTCAGCGTGATCCATGGTCCAACCATATTGTAGTTCCTTCCTAGGGCTGCAGAGCTCGTCTCTTCTCACTAAGGGAAGCGAGCAATGATAGTAACACCATCATGCTTCGACATCCAGTGGAAACCAGCTATAAAGTATATCATCATCATCGTCGTCGTCATTATCATCATCATCATCATCGTCATCGTCATCGTCATCGTCTTCTTCTTCTTTTCTTCGTCAATAACCTCAGCTACGTGTGCCCCTAATATGCACCCTTCTTCGTTTAAATCCCAAATCCCCAACTCCGGCCAAATTGATCACACTCCATCCTCCTTAACCCCCTCACATTCCTTCTTTCTCACAATACCATCCCTCTCCGACCACACATTCTGGCCGGAGCTCCAAACCCCATCTCTCGCATACACATGAGCTCTCTCCGCCCACCTTTTCCCCTTTATGATTTGTGACAAGATTGAATGCAAGCACTCAAATCATGTCTCTCCTTGCAGGTTTCGGTTCAGGAGCAGCATACCATACTCAGAGGATGTCAGAGCTCCAACTTGACAAAGGGTCTCCACACATCGATAGCAGATGCATGAAAGAGAACCCTCGATATAGGTGCTCTTCGATCAAATAGGAGGTCATAGTATCGATCATTCAATTTGCAAGCCCCCGTAACCATCAAACATTCCAGATCTAAGGTCCGGATAATCCCCATGTATCATCTTTTAGCGCCTCATGACCAGATTCACAAGGGCCCATCCACATTGAAGCTTGCTTGTATATCAAACGCACGATCTCACAGCATAAAAGAGTGAGACCACACGATTAAACAATACTAGAAGTACCCTCATCTTCTCATCTCAGACCCGAGGTCACATGCAAGAGGCATATGCTGTGAAGACACTGACTGACATTCTTGATATCATGCTAAAGCTCTAGGTCACATGTTGAAGGCATGTGACTTGTTCATATTTTAGAAACATCTTTAGTGCCATTAAATAATCTATAAAATGATATCTCTTTAGGTATTTTATAAGGAACCAAATGATTCTTCAATATTACAAAGTAATCCTACCATTTAGTTCGATTTATATTTTATCTAGACATTTATAAAAATATCTTTTTGTTCATTGCCTTATACCTTTCAAACCTTACATCATAAATTTACATTTTTTTATACCATTGTGTAGATATATTAATCCTACTTTAGTTGACATATTGTAGAGATACATTGGAGTTATGTTTAATTATTTATGAATTTTAAGTGAAACATTAATTTTAGCCTCTTTTATTCATTTTAAATTCATCTATATCTTTGAAGATTTTGCAAAAATAAACATTTGTAAGATCTTGAGACAAGGGAAATTATGACACTAAAAATTTTGAAATTCATTAGTTATTATGCTCAAGATTAATTACTTTTCATATTCCTTATTTGATTTTTCTAGGATCCATACTATATCATTTCACAAAAATAAAAATGGTCCTGCATACCTATTTGATTGTTTGTAATTTTTAAAACTTACTTATATCGATTTACCCTACTTAAAAAATGTGAGACAATAAATAAATGCATTTTCATATTTTATTTTTAATTATTCATCTTAATTACAAATTTTATAAAAAATATAGTACCTTTCTATTCATCATATATTGCATAACATATTTTTAGGTTTTGAAAATATTGCATTTTTATCCTTAAATTAAAAAATAAAAATGTTTGCTTCATTTTTAAATCACTATTAATAAAAAATACAAAAAATTATTTTTTGAATTCCTTATTACATATAATTGAAAAAAAATATAAAATGCATTTATTGGATTTAATTTGACATAGAAATCAGTTTTTGCAATTAAGTTCATTTCTCTTGTACTTTTTTCTTAACTTTTTAATTTTCTATTCTATTGAAAAATAAAATAAAAAAAATGAAAACTAACTAAAAATATTAAAGCTAAAAGATAAAAAAACATTACATTTGGACATTTATAATTGATAGTTGCACCTTAAATTGGAAATGCATTAACTGACATAAGTTACCACTATAATCTTCTCTGCTTTCTTGTGTTTGACCTTAGACTTCACTAAGTAAAAAATAATGCCACAATCACACTTAAACTATTCTCCACCTTTAATCCGACCTATACTACAATTACAAGCTGATGTGTAATTCCACACAACAATTAACAAGAGATAAAAATCATTTCATCAAATAGCACTGGTTACTTCACACCTACAATTGGTGTGATTGCTCAAGCTTCGAGGAAACTCAACTAAAGTGGTGTTGGTGGTCACTGACAGTCGGAGCTTGTGATCTCCGGATCCTCAAGGGAGGTCGGGTCTTCAAGATACTTCTTTGACGGCTGACCAACTTGAGGGGCACCTACAAATAGATGAAGCTTGATCTTGTTTTCTTTGCTCATGCGTTAAGCTCAAACAAGCATGGATAGAAGGTAGGTGTGTGTGTGTAGCTCTTAAACATATGGCATGGGGGCTAGAGCTAAATAAATCTCGAGCAACATATAGTTGAGGCTATAGTAGAAGGATAAATCCCTTTTGGATCGTACCTTGGGGGAGGTGCTGAACCCCACCATTGTTGCCTCAATAGTCATTAGTTGATGTCACTGGTGTGTATGCAGATGCTGCTGGTGAGGGTAAAGCTAGTGAAGTTTTGTGATTTTTGAAATTTGCAACTTTCATGGATTTTTTATATCAAGAGAAATAATGTCTAGCCCAAGCGCATATGATTAGTGGCATCTGCTTTCAGCCAGTATGGCTGTAAGTACGAGCCATTAGATGGCAACCCGTATTACTTTAAGATGATGTTGTTCGTATTGTCTTTTAACCACCACTCTGCTAAGGGAGACCGTAGTTCCATCATTGAGAAATAGCTACTCATTTTAAGTTCAGTAGTCAGAATCGATGCTTAAGAAAATGTCTTGATTTTTTAGTTTTTTATGGGACTTGTAAAACAAAAAAGATTTTGAAACATTTTCCAATCCATGTCACATGATATAAAGACTTTCAAAATATTTTCAAACAATTTTTCAAACGAGTAAAATCCCCATTTTTCAAACCTTTGTCAAACATTTTTCAAAATAATGTCACATAGTTAGAATTTTTTTTCAAATAATTTTACAAAAATCATTTTTCAAACGAGTTAAATCCCCTAAGGAGTTGGAGGTGGGGTGTTAAGAGGTATGCGAGGATGTCGGGGGTAATGGCTATGGAGGCGTGGCATTAGATTAGGGGAAGAGTGCTCAGGGTCGTTGCCAAAAATCGATGGAGGAAGATGAGCAACAAAGTGTTACAGTGGAGAGTGGATGAGTTGGAGGAGGAAGACAGGTTGTGGACCGTTGGATCGTGTGTTCCACCGGTTACAAATGAGGCATGTAGGAGTGGACGGGATCAGATCCACATATCTAATTTGAGGATGGAGAAAATAGTAGAGATGGATGGAGGAGATGAGGTATGGGAGCGAGATCTAACAGTAGGGGGAAAAAGGAAGCGATGTGGTGGGCGGTTGGCCGTTGGATGGGCAACCATCCAACGATTGAGATGAAGGTAGGAGGGAATGGTGGAGATTGTATTAGAGGGGTGCAGATCCATGGGCTAAGAGGAGGGCGTCAATGGTTGATTGTGATGGAGGTGGGTAGAGGTGGCTAAACGGCTAGGAGGCAGGCCAGGTGGTGCAAGGAGGAACGACCATGTGGGCGGCCCAGAGGGTGCTACATGGCCCAATCAGATTATTGACAAAAGAGAAAAATAAACAAAACTAGAAAAGAAATAAACGGAGTTGAATTAGAAAAGAGTCAAACATGAAAGTCATAGATCTCGATGAGATCTACGAGTTTCATGTTAACCGAAAAGTCGAACAAGGTCAAATAAACAAGAAAATATTTTTGGAGGCATTTTAGTAGATAAGATGCTACTTTTAGTGGCTTTGAGATTTTTGTCTCTTTAATTCTTTTTAACACAAAAAAAATATCTGCAATAATTACTCTGATTTTTAGGGAGGTTTTAATAGGGAATACAACAAAGGAAACTGAAGAAAATAAACGGGTGATTTGTACAATAATTAGGGTTAGTTACAAGAGAAGGATTTATTGATAAAGTGCTTTTGTTGTGCTTCCCGTCGAAGCGCTCGCCTCCATAGAACCCAACCAAAAGTGCTTCACCTGGGATGGGGTGAGGATCTAAAACCTTGTCTTGTTTCTCCTGAGCATCTAGGTGAGTGCCTAGGGTGCTTTTGACAATGCTGGAGAAATACCACATTCGACAGAGCAATCAGTCTTAAATCCTTCTCACGCATAGAGACCTTGGGAAGAAGGAAAATGAGGGCTCAGTTGAGCCGGTCAAATTCTGCATCCCCTTTAAAAAACTTTGCCAAAAGCGTCAAGATATCCTCTCAACCCACATTTTGGATTTCACGAAAAAAGAAGACTAGGAAACCATCCAGACTTGTCGATTTCTCAGCATCGAGCTCGGGACTGCCATCTTGATCTCACTTTCCCTAATACACCTGATTGGGCTATTAGTCTGGAAATGCCATAAAGAAAAATCTCTAATGCCAAGCTACCTCCACCTGCTCCTACCTCTCCTACTCAAAGAGAGAAAATGATCAATCAATAGTCTGACTCTCCTCTTGTCCCCCACTCTCCACCTTCCTTCCAAGAGAGAGCGGATGAGATTCCATCTACACCTATTATTGACAACATCATGGAAGAATATCGTATCGTAACCCCTACAAGGACCCAATTCTTTTGACAGTGCTGCCTCCACTCAGCCTCACATTTTCGGTCTTCGCTAATCATCTTATGTCCTGCTGAACACTTGTCCAACTCCTCGCTTGTGAGGTTGCGCTCATCCTTGAGGGAATCAAACCTGCAAATACAATCATATGTCTCGAGTGCCTCATATTACAACTGGGCCAAAATTCACTCTTGTAATTCATCAGCATTTTCCTCAAAACGAAGAGTATACACAAGAAATAAATAGTAGCCAAAGCTATCTGCGAAGATTGCCAGTATTGAACCCAAACACAATGCAAAAAAGTTATCTATATTCATAATAGGTTTATCCGTCATGTGTTAGGCTATATACAGTTCAGAATATGCTAATTTCGAATCCAATTGCAACATTGTTCGATTGTTGAAATTTGTAATTTTGTCTCTTATGCTGCAATCAAATTCTTCTTCAACAATCGGCACTTAGAAGTAGAAATACATCTAATTCCTAGTAAATTACTAAATAATGTGGTCACGATAGTAGATATTTGGAGAAAAAGTAAGACAATTGGGTTTGTTTGGAAGGTTTATTTCTCAAGGGTCTATGATTGTGTGGATTAGAAATTCATTTAAAATATTATCCATTACTTTCCACTGAAGAGTTCTCGGACATGAAGATTGCTTGAACGAAGAGGTGTATCCCTAGGGTATCATCTTCAATAATGTGAGTAATGGAAGACCTGGGGTTTTTTCCCGTCACGAGGAGTCAAGCAGGGATGTTTGATTGCCCCGCTTCTTTTCATCCCGGCGGTTGACGTGTTTTCTGTTATGGTAAATTTGGTTGCTCAGGGAGATTTCTTCACTGAGTCTCGGAGATGATATTCCCATCCTCGTTCTGCAGTATGCAGATACTATTTTTTGGTGTGGGTGTGGAGATACTGACTCTAGGGGGATCAAGGTGGCGTATGGCATTTTTGGGTATGTGATGCAGTAACAAACAACTGAGAAGGGTGTTATTACAACTTCAATGTATTTTCAAGCTCATTTTAATGTATTTTTGATGGTATCTCTTCATACGGATGCTTTTGTTTCTTGTACGTTTTAAGGGTTTATTGGTTCTTGTAATGCCTATAAAGGTTACAACTTACCTTGTAAAATGACAAGGAAGAAAAAAAGGGATTTTGATTACCGATTCCCTCTCAATTCTTCCTATCTCCTCACCCCCATGACGTCTCCCCATTTCTTTCCCAACCTACTCCCACTACCACTCTTTCTCTCCTCCTCTCCCTTCTTTTCTTTTCCCATCCCATCCCTTCTCTTCCTTCCCTAACCCGACAACAACCATATAAACCACCACCCATTCTTCACCGGAACCCACCTCCGCCTCACATCACCCTCCTCTGACCACCGACGCCAACCGCATGCCTACTGTCCCTCTTCGCTACGAAAGTATCTCCAACATTGCATCTCCGACTTCTTGATCTCGTTGTCAACATTGATCTCCGAAGCCGAGCACCACCAGCCACTGTTGCTAAGGCAACAAAAGAGTCTCGGCTATCGTTTCCTCCTTGCAGCTCCGTCCCTTGGAGTCCTGAGTCGGATTTGCATAGTCCCGTTAATTATCTAGGCCCAGGTCCTTTTTTTAGGCCATTTATTCCCTGTTTACGGAGGCTTACTCTAAATAAAACCATCATCTTATTTTCTTCAGTTGGTTCCAGTTTGGTTCATATTTTCCTTGCTGTGTTTATTTTTCATACACTTCAATATACTTAAGTTCAGTTCTTTTTTTTCCTGAATGAAAAGTTCAGTTCGGTTTGCTTGCAAGATATTGTTGGTCCATTGCATTGGTTACACTCTTAGTAATTGGAAGTCTGTATGCTTATATTTGCATCAAAAGTTCTGTCTCCAGAATTTGCATCACTTCTCTTTCAATCGGCAATGATCTTCGAGGCTAAGACCACTTCGTCAATCAAAAGTCCATCATGAATGAAGGATGTTTGCGACATGTCAATAATGAAATGAAGAACCATTTGGAGACGGTTTGCTTGAATGAGTAAATTCCTTTGGACACGGCAATGGGACGAAAGTCCTTACACGCTGAGCCACATCCTTCTTAGGCAACAGAAAGATCAAGGATCGGTTTAACCACTCAAAGCCATGATTCACCCATGTAACTCCACCATATCCTGCTCCACATGCTCCAAAACTCATGGAAGAAAAAAAATGGAAAACCGTTCGGATCAGGGGAGCCGTTAGCATTGAGATAAAAGACCGCCACAAGGGATCTCCAGACAGAAAATTGGCACACGAACTCATGCCTGGGAATGAGAGGCTGGGCACCTCCCTGTCCAACCATCTCACTCCCCTGACAGAATGCACCTGCTAACCCCACATATATGGTCAACCACTGCAGTCGTGATAACTCTGTCGCCCTCCGCCTGGACACCCCCAACTTCATTGACCTGATGAGATTGCCGCCTCCTACGCTTGCCATCATGTGAAGAAAAATGCTCTTCTTTTAAACCACCCCCAACTTCATTGACCTGATGAGATTGCCGCCTCCTACGCTTGCCATCATGTGAAGAAAAATGCTCTTCTTTTAAACCATTAACTATGTGTATCACAAGTTGTGCATATTTTGTTGCTTTCGTTTATGCTCATCTTTTAAACCTTTAACCATGTCTGTGCAGTCTGGAGAAACAATCTGATTAGAGTGTAGATAGGAACTTCTGGAGTTCATTCTTGAGCATATGTTGGTTTTGCAGGTGTGGTCAGCTCGAGACTTCAAGCTCGTCAAGACGCTAACTGCCCATGAAGACAAGGTTACAGGTTTAGATATTACTGGAGGTATTATCTTTTGTTTCCCATTTGATTCTCACCTTGTTAGGTCAAACATATCTTGTTTGCTTTTCTCGCCCATTAAGCTATGCTCTTATTTGCTTTCTTGCTCTCTGATACAGACGGCCAACACATAGCAACTGTCACACATGATAGAACTATCAAACTCTGGGCTACAATGTCCGACTCCAAGGAAAACAATATGGATGTAGAATAACTCAAGCTTGGCACACATACGACAAGGTCTGAGGTCATCCATTTTATGTTTTTCTGCTCTTTAATATAATTTTCTAGCAGTAATGGCTCGGAACTGCTTCCCATGTCGTTTTTAGGTCGTATTCACATGAGGTATTCACCTCCTTTGCCAGTAAATGGTGTTACCTGCTATGGTACTTCACTACATCTGACGTGTTCTGCCATCACAGATTAGCAACCTACAACATGCATTGTCCTATGGGCTGCTGCTGAGATTGGCGACATCATTCGTCCTGGATTTGCCTCGGTAGCGACAACACCTTGACATGTTTTCTCCTACCGCCCTACATTGTATCAGATTGCGCAGACCTTGAACGATGGCGGCATGATGGTCGAGCAGTGGGTGTGTTTCTCGGTCTATCCATGTAGACTGATCATTTTTGTATAACCGTGTTCAGTATTTGAGAAGATTGTTGTTTTGTCACGTTTCCTTTGCATCTGTAGCATTATTTTTACAAGAGTGGTGTTAAAGATGCCTGTTTATGAACTGTATGCTTTGCTAGCTTATAGTTTCTCATTTTCAAACCAGGTGTTTCTATAGATTCTCCACATTTAATATTACACGTAAGTCCCATAAATTTTATTTTAGAATTTACTTGCGGCTATAAATATGCGTCATTTTACGCGAAATACCCAGTCGTTGTTGGCTTTATTTTTGGATAATTACAAGAAAGGATTTCTATTACTTGTGTCTTTTAACTTTTCAATATCAGTTATATCCCTCTCCTTTTTTAATATCAGTCATACCCTTAGACTTACTAAATTCACAGTTCTGCTCTTCTGTTGAAGTAAAGTATGGGCATAACTTATATTGCAAAAGGGCAGGCTGGATTTTATTAGAAGTTAAGGCAAAATTGATATTACAAAAAAACAGGGATAGAACTGATATTGCATAAGTTAAGGGCACAAGTAATAAAAACCTTTAGGGGGTGTTTGGATAGTGGGTTTAGGTGGGTTAAACTGGTTGCAGGTAACCCATTTTTTGGTTTTGGTGTTTGGATAGAGGGTTAAACTGGGGGTGGGTTAGAAGTGGGTTTATTATGATATGATTGTATTGGAGTTTGAAAAAGTGAGTAGTTATTGTGATGTGATTGTATTGGAGTTTGAAAAAGTGAGTAGAAGTGGAGTAGTTTATATTTTTTAGATGAGATGATGGTATAATATATTATTTTTTGATAGGATTGATGATGTAAAATTTATTTTTTTAATTTTTTAAAAAGGGAATAAAGTGGGGTCCACAAGGAGGGAGAAAACATGTGTTAGGGGAGTTAAACCACCCCGGGGGTGGTTTAACCTTGTAGCCAAACACACCCTTAGGATCCAACTAGGATGTCTTCCAGTATTGGTGTCGGATGTGCGTCGTACCATAATATCTACGTTTGTTTTCAACGTTGATTAAATGTTCAAAATCAGATATTGGGCGTGATATAAATAATTCGGTACTATACCTTAAAAAATGAATATCAATATGGATATTCATGAAATGAATACGGATGTTCATTGGATGAGCATAGATTATTCATCAAACGGTGAACATCTTATAATATATTTTAATACATAGTATCATGTAGGGTCTATTTGATTACTGTTCTATTTGATTACTGTATTGGAGTGGGTTGGGTAACCTTACGTGAATAGTAGCTGTTTGGATGGTAACGAGGGTTGAAATAAGGAATGTGACGTGATGTCATATTGATTTGTGATAGAATTCCAACCCAAGATTGACTCAGGAATACAAAGGTAAACCTGTTAGCCTTGGATAACCAAATAACCAAATGAACCCATAATATTGCCAATATTGTACTATTATGTATTTTAATTATATTTTATTATAACAAAATGAATATTAGGTATTATCATATCCTTATCTATTTTCAAATACGGATGCGGATATGGATATCGACGGATACTAAATTTATGTTACCATTTTTTAAAAACGTATATGGATGTAAAACAGATACTGATCGCATACTAGTAATGCTAGAAATACTTGATAGATTAACATAAATGTACATCTATTGGATGGAAATCACGTGTTATAAATATACTAATTGGATTGTATCATAAAAATTAAACCAATATGGTAAAATAAGCTATAGAATTATGCTATATATAGTTAAAAGTAAATATACAACTATATTTATATATGAAAATAGATATATTGATACATATGTTTGTCGATATCGAAATGATATCTATTTCCGCATCTATTTTGATATCCGTAAATATCCGAAACGGATATCAAAATCTTTACAAAACGAATATGGTAGTGGATGCGGTAGGATATAGCCGTATCCCTTTGCATCCCTAATAAGTGCTGGACGCGCAGAGATGGATGAAGAAGTTAGATGTCCCGTTGCACATTTGAGGTGGCAAAGTTGTTTTAGAGGGCTTATTGATATGGATGTGATAATATATATATTATATACATGTTTATATGGGTATAGAATTTGTAATATTTCTATTTAAAACCTTATCCATCGAAAATTATGAGATCATATTTATATGTCAAAATTTTCAAACGAGTATCCATTTTCATCAAAATTTCCGAATAAATAATTCATATATATATATATATAGCTAAGTCCGTCAAAAATTGAAATGACATAATCATATACTTTCAAAAACATACACGGTTGTGACGCAAGATATATCTATATCTGTTTGCATCCCTTGTGATGAGGTGTTGAGTTGGATCATTGTAATTTGATTCTGGACTCTCGTAAGCTTGTCGAAGGAGTAGTGATGATCCCAAAGAGCTCAAGTCCCCTGACGAGTTCAGCATTGTCGAAGAACCTATACGAGTTTGTAACTCAACGATGTAGACGAAGACATCGACGATGAGAGGATAGAGGAGGCATACGAGAAATGGAATGGTAGGGAATGATCAAATTGCAATAAAATAGATAGAAATAATACATATTTTGAAATCTATCACTATATCGTTTGTTGTTAAGTATATTAATATAATAATGAATATTATATATTGTTCTCTATAGTGATATATTTCACAATATACGTTACAATAGATACATTTTTACACAAATGCCCAGTAATCTTTAACAGGCACATGATACACCCTGTAACATTTAATATTACATTATGACCTCTATAATCTTGCTCCGTTTTTTGTCAGTGCTATGGATTCCAAAATCTCTTTACCGTGCAAGACTCGAGATCTAAATATGAGACAACAAAGAATTCTTTCAAATAAGAGACCATTTTGGTCGGGGACATTGGGGAAGACAACTGTTTTCTTGCTTTCAATTTCTTACGATCAAATCTCACAATTTGACTAATGAACTTTGGTGGTAGGGACTAATAACATGGATAGTGATGCAATTCGAATATTAACTGAATTATACTATGATTGTAAAAGAGTATTATTGAGATATTATTGATCTTTTCATGTTTTATGTACTCTTTTATTTCTGTCCATATTGTGTAATTTGCCCAACAAGATTCTTCTCTTATATAAGAGAACCCCAAGGTATCATTATCAATGAATTCATTCTTTGCTCTCCACATGGTATCAAAGCAACGATCCTATACCGGAGTTCTTCTACCCCATGCCTAACCTCATCTGCCACCCCTTCCTCTCCACCTTGCGCACCGCTGGCAACACCACATGCTGCAGGCGACCCCAGTCAACACCAACGCAGCGCCGTCGGGTACTCCAACACACCATAGGGATTGTCCATAGATACCGGTAGGTGTTTTTGTGCCACCGACGACCATCGTCGGTCTGTTATAACACCAACAAGAGGTTTTGAGCCGATATAGGTCACCGTCGAGACCCCGTAGGAAATTCTGCATTGTCTCCATACGATTCTGTGTCACTGCAATCCACCACCGAGGCCTAGACGATTTTGCGCTATCGTAGGCCACCACCAATGTCCCTATGGCCATCAGAGTAATCCAAGGATCCATTGTTGTCCCATTCAGCATTGATTTCGTGTTCTAGTGTCTTTTCTGGTCTGATTTTAATCTGAGAAGGGTGATTTCATACCTCTAAATCACATCTCAAGCCTTCGTACGAATCTGAGATTGGAGGGGATGGTTGTATGAGTTTACACATATAAACAATCCTTTATATGTTCATGTAGACTTCTTTATATTGGTCTACTACCCCAGTTTGGTTGCGTTTCAATCCTCTTTTTCATCATGTTAGAGAGCAAGGGTGATATTTCTCTTCATTCGATACTTTCAAGGGTCTGGTTCCCATCATCAAGATGAATGGGACCAACTATGAGTTGTGGTCCATGCAGTTTTTGAACCTCATGTAGTGCAATAATAAGGTGCACATTCTGACACAACCGGAGTCTCCGAATAAGATTGGGGAGAACGCTTCATGAAGCAGGATGACACGTATGTGCGTATTTGGATCTCTGAGACTCTTGTCACGGAAATAGCCAATGATCTTGTGAATCATCCCATTACCAAGGAAATGTGAGATATCCTAGCAGCCACATACGGTCAAGAGAAGAACGGGACCAAGATTCTTCCGTTGTAGTTTGACATATTCACAACTAAACGGAATGGTCGTCTCTACATAGCTTCTACTTTCGTTCGATGGCATGTTCAAGAAGCTTGTAGCTTCATTCTAGTGACTATATCTATTGAGCATCAGATGGTGTACATAAACGTCAAGACTTGGTATTTTTCTGGCTGCTCTAGATCCTGAGCATGTTTAAAGCCTTGAACTTGGCCTCTGTTGGATCCTATATCATAAAATACAACTCATCAAGAGGAAGCCAAAGGAACTTGTTTCGTGTGAATCAGACTTCATTTTGAATTGTTATGATTTTAGGAAGAAAGAGAAGTAAGGAGGCTTAAGATGTATTAACTCTTAATAATAGTTATCAAGACTAATTAAACAAGATTAAAGAAACTAATGATGGATTGAGAATGCTAACGACAATTAGGAACACTAATCAAACATCAATAAAAGATAACCGTGATTGCGAAAGTTAAATCATGATTAATAAAAGTTAATCGCAATTAGCGCTAATAAAATATCATTAGTGAATCTAGAAGTTTCTAGAAGATTCTAACTTAAGCCCTAAGGTTCGGATAAGCTTTGGACAAAATCATGGACCAAAACCATAGGTCGTTAATCGCGATTAAGGGTTAAACCATGATTTACCAACCATGGTTAGCAATTTTCTAATCCTATAAATAGCCCCCTATCCATTCTCTCTCTCTCTACAATTTCCACTACCATCACTACCTCGAGAGCTAGGGTCGAGAGATTGGGAGGAGGAGAGGGAGGAAGGGAAGGAGCGCTAGCGAAGTGCTATCAAGAGGATGAGGAGGAAGAGGATGGTAGGATCCTCTCCTAATTGGCTTAGTGTACGAGGTAAGTAGCTCTAACTTGAGATAGATTCTTGATTCGTCTTCCTTTTTGATTCATTTTACGTTGTGGTTCAAGGAGAAATCTGTGTAACACCCTACTTAGGTATGAGGGCTATGTACGTCAACGAATCCAATGATTCGTCACACGCTTCGATCACTTAAGACACGTGGTGTCTACCAATTCTACATCACTTGTAGTTCTAATATATTTTTTTTGATTTCGATTTTATAGCTATTTTGGTGGAGAAATCTATGTAATACCCTACTTAGTGCGAGCGGCTATGCACATCAGTGAACCCTGTGATTCGTCACACGCTTCACTTTCCTAAGATGTGTGGTGTCTATCGATCCTCCATCGCTTGTAGTTTTGTTATATTATTTCTATTTCGTTGTTGTTTTCCTCTCGATGATTTTATCGAGGAAACTCTATCCATTTTTTTTGAAATATATCCCAATATAAGGGGAAACTCTGCCAAAATTTTCATAGAAATATGTTCTGATATAAGGAGAAACTTTATTGAAATTTCATAAAAATATATCCTGATATAAGGGGAAACTCTGCCAAAATGTTCGTATAAATATCACTCCATATAAGGGGAAGTTCTACTGAAATTATGAGAGAAAATATGTTCCTCACGTTCTTTGTGTTCTTCGTTCGTTCTTTACGTTCTTCGTGCTTTCATTTGTTCTTCATGTTCTTGATACGAAAGTGAAATTCGATCGTTTTAAAAAAAGCAGATCACCATTTTTGAAATTGAATTACAATAAAGCACTGCATACACGAGAGAGAGAGAGTTCAATTAGACAACGAAATCTACCCTCTTGATGTTGGGTTTTCAAGTCAAATTAGATTAAGTTAATGTTTTTTGTGTTCTTTATTTTCAAGAACGTTCACATTCTTGTTTCATGATTTA
Source organism: Ottelia alismoides (assembly GCA_037367405.1). Taxonomy (NCBI): domain Eukaryota; kingdom Viridiplantae; phylum Streptophyta; class Magnoliopsida; order Alismatales; family Hydrocharitaceae; genus Ottelia; species Ottelia alismoides. The sequence continues at coordinate 278,766 of JAZKJV010011084.1, forward strand.
CTCTAAAATAATTGCTAAAGTAGAATGGTGAAATAAATCATCCTTATAGTTGTTAGGATAATTTTGCAATATTATACTGATATGATCTGAGAATTGATATGCCATAAATGAGATACAATTTCAGGTTTCATACTCTATGTTACGATAAGGATGACTTGGAGTAGACACTACATGTCTGGCATGAAACTTGTAGGTTTGTCAGAAGAACATCCTTATTGTCTGGCCAAACCTAGGTGGTACACGCTTTTCTGGATATGTTGAGTGTGCGAAATAAATTATTTGCAATGCGTGATACTTGCTGCCATTACGCGAATTGATCGATTGAAGACGTGGCCATACCATGTAGAGGCATGGGTGTGATAATCAGGGTTTTGCTCCGATCTTGTCAATCCGCAAGGTGGACAGACAGTCGTCGAGGCAACCTCAGACGAAAACCCTAATTAATCAAAAATTAACCCACAATAAGAATAAAGCATTTAATATAAAAAATATGGAGTTAAAATTTATTATAACTCTGCAACAAAATGTGTATAGGTGTAAGTATGTGTAGAGGTCGAAAACATGGAGCAAACGGTAGAAGGAAGCAAAAATAATGCTCAAATTTTTGTCTTTTATCTCTTGTCTATTTTATTATTTTTGTGGATTTCTTTTATTTTTTATTTTTATATTTTTATATTTTATTTTTTGTTTTATATTTTGTATTTGATTTTTAATTTTCAGTTTTTATATTTTCTTTTTCTATTTTTCTATTTTTATATTTTTTTCTTTAAAGTATATATAAGATATGTATACATATCTATGTGTATATATACAATATAAGGTATGTATATATACTATATATATAAATATGAAAAAATAGTCAAAATACAGTAAATACAATATTTTTGTGCTTTTATATTTTTCTAATTTTTTGTTATTTTTCTAAAATTTTTGCTAATTTTTATGTATTTTAAAGTCAAAAATATCGCAAATCATGGATTTTAATAATATCTAAAATTTATTTGAATGTTAAAAATATTAAATAAAGTCCAAAATTATCCAAATAAGTTAGAAGAGAAAAATCTATTTTTTGATTTTTAAATGATTTTTTAGATTTTTATGAAATATTTTGGGGTTTTCAATTTTCAGGCTTTTTGTCTTTCCATTTTTTGTAATTTTTGGTCTGTAATTAAAATATGACAAAATATAATATATATATTGGAATTTTTAGAGATGTTTTTATATTTTTTAGGATTTTCTAAGTTAGACAGAGAATAACTAGGCTCCATTTCATTTTTAATAAATGATTAAAATGTCCAAAAATGCAAAATGAACAAGTGGAGTGAGAGTACATGGCAATAGGCATTTATCCCTATTTTTGTGTATTTTTAGGATCACATTAGCTATATTTAATAAATAGATAAAAACTACAAAAATATCTATCCTGGTAAGGCATTTTTGCAATAAAAATAAACTTCAAGAGATACAATGCAAATTTACCTAAATAAAACATCATTTATTTAAGTTGATGAAAATTTTTAGCAATTACAAAAACCACCAGGGGCATCTTTGCAATTTGCCCAGCTCACGTGGGACAACACTTGAGATGAGCTGGACTGGACCAAAATGTAAATAAAAAACTACAGGGGCCTTGTTACAAAAAGTCAATTTACTTTTAAATGAAACATTTTATTTATAGAGTTAAACAATAAATACAAAAAACAGGAGCGGGGCCAAGGTGTAGTTTATCCCATACCAGGTGCGGATCGGAAGGCAGAGAGCCATCCACTTATCCACGTGGCGTTTGCACGACCTGCGACGATGTTTCATCATGGATGATGGAGACTAGATTGCGGATGGTGATCTGACGGTTGAGGTACACTACATCCAACAGATCCTGCTTCGACTGGGAGGCATTTTTGATCTGACGTCAGAGGAGGGTCGAGGAAGAACTGAGGAAGAACTTGCATGGGGTGAGTTTTAATCTGGGATTGCGGGCTTCTCCGACCTTCTCCGTCGCTTCCGTGCATCTCTATACATTCTTGGTAGTCCTCCGCGTCGGATGGTAGCTTCAGGAGGCACGTCGGAGCCCAAAGGAAGGCTGGCGAGCTCGGGGAAGAACACGGGCACAAGGTACCTCCTCTCTCTTCAAAAATCGACCCTTGAGGGTCCTTTGTCCTCCCAGACCTGCAAATGAAACTCCCGCAAGAAAAATGGGGGTCTGGGGACCTTATTGGGTGTAAGTGGATGGAAGGTGGAGCGGGCGGAGCTCCTCCGACGAGCGGCGGAGGTGAAGGAGCTGATCTCCAGATCTGGTGTCGATCTGCGTGAGCGAAGGTGTGTGGGGCATAGGGAATCAATTGTGGAAGGATATGAGGGTGGAAAAGGAGGTGAAGAACATGTGGAGTCACGACGAAAGAGTTTGTCGAAGCGGAGCTCCATCGAACTATGAAACGACCTAATTACGCTAAACCTAAGGTATAAAAGCTAACCTAAATACGGAATTAAATTGCAGGAATTAAAACTAACTAAATAAAGTAAATACACATCTCTTACCTTCCCAGAAGGAAAGGGAGCAGAGGTCGCTGACGACGGCGGCCTTCAGCGCACCCCCTCGTCCGCGACACGCCAGCACCTTCAGGGGACCTCCCCCTGTCACTGGGATGCACACTTGGCCGAGATGTAGGGAGTCTAGGGCTTGGATATGTCCAAAATCGAAAGGAGGAAGAGGAGGTTTTATTTATCAACATGTGTAGCACCCTTATTTGACCGGGCAAAATCAATGAATCAACGATATCTACAATAGATTAGAGGGGTCGACGTGAATCCTGGATGATCCATGATCATTTTATCTAAAGGAATCGATGTCGATAGATGGATGGATTAGCCGGAAAAATGGCAGAAAATGTGGGATAGGCAGGCTGCCTCAAATAAGGAGGCGTCAAAGGTAGTTGACCAACGGTAAACTCATGACCTGATGTGATTGGTCCACGTCAGGTCGCTATAGGATAAAAACTATTTTTTGAAAATAATTATTTATAAATAGTAAATGATTTTATTAATTTTTTATTATAAAATAAAAATTGTTTATTTTTTAATGTACTATTTTATTATGATTTTTATTTATTTTTGGACTTTATTATTAGTAATTGATTTTTAAGGGTATAATTATAGCCATATTTGCCTATATTTTGGTTATTTTATTTTTATTTTGTATATTTTAATCGATTATTTTATTCTTTTATTATATATATATATATATTTATAAATTAATTTTAGGTATATAAATACATTTTTATTTTATTTTTATGATGTGATTTGTATACTTAAATAAATAGATATGTATAATATCTAGGTATACTTATAGGTATTTCATCTATATAGTATATATATTATTTATTTAATTCATCTTCTTTTATTTCATTTTATATTTGTATTTTTAACATAATATATATGATATTTACAATATTATAAAAAATAAGAATAAAATAATATGGCTCGCTTTTATTTATATACATGTAATATTATATGTTTTTTTGCCTATGTATGTATATAGACTTATTTTATTTTAAATTTTCTTTTTGGTTTTAATTTGGTTTTAATATGTAAATATGTTATAAATAATAATTACAAAATTATAAAGATATAAATTTGTAAAAATAATAAAGGATGAATAAATTGAATATTTTAATCAAGTATAATGTACAATGAGGGGCCAAAACCTAACTTTCACCTAGTAACTCCATAAAAAATATGAAACCATATCCATTAAATGGCTTGTAAAATGTTACATACAATTAGAAATGATTTTGATATGTTTTGAGTTTTTATTTGAAAGATATGGGTATGTGAATTTGGGTTTTTAGCTTTTTATTTTGTGTATAAAATGTGTACTGTATATTATTTTTGTACAAACTCAATTTTTTATTTTTATTTACATTATTATTTAAAACTTTCACGTACAAAGTTTCTGTATTTTATGAAAAAATAATAAAAAATAAAATATGTGTCAAAAATACATAAATAATGAATAAATAAATGGTATTTTTATTGTATTCTTGGCCCTTATCTCCACCTACTTTATTCCTTGTCGGCCAACTCAATTCTTGACTTGGTCTTAGGTTTTAAGGTCATAAAATATCTCAATATTTTATTCTTTTTCTTTTATTCTTTTTATTCTATAATTTTGGCATTAAAAACCATATTATTTACACAATAAATGCGATAAATCATGAATGCTACTTTGTACAAATTAATTCTATTTACATGCATTAGCTAGAGTTTTTAAGGTCAAAATGATAGAATAAAGGTGATGAAATGGAGATTCATCAGGGTGATTAGATAGTGGTTGGGTCACGATAACATGTATTTAAATCCGTTAGGTTATGTGCTTAAAGATTAGCATGTAGTTTTAAACTATCAAGTCCTTGAGGATGGTGTGCTTCCTTGTTTGACATGTTGAAGGTTTAAAATCAATGATAATAAAAGAAAGGGAATTTATCAGGGTAGTATTAGAGGATTGGTTGAGGCGATGTGTGGCGGCATAAGCTCACCATAGAAACGCAATCTCCAATCCAGAAATGTCCACAACTTCAAAGTCGATGAGTGGTGAGGTGTCCTCTAGATTAATCTCTAATGTGGAATAGAAGGAATAGGACTTAAACTAATAAGAACATATGGAACTTTCTAGTATAATAAAATTTGCTAAACTACACTACTTCTTTACTTTCTCTTCTTCATTACTTAGCACTCGCTAATATTTGTCCCATGATTTCTAGAAATCTAACAGGTATGCGAGAGTCATCACAAGGACAATAACAATCAAGCCAGTTATAGTAGCATTTCTTCATAAGGTAGTTGGTGATCTTTTTATGTATTTCTTTTCTAGCTGATATACATGTAAATGGTTATAATGGGACAATGTACTATGTAAACTTTATTTTGTGAATGGAAACGTGTTGAAATACTTCCTTATTAGTAATTTTAATTGCATACTATTTCTGAATGTTAGTTGTGATTATTGAATAAATTATTGCTGAGTAATCATATCTGATTATGGGAGGATCCGGCGACCCGAAAATAGGGTTGTGATTGTTTAGTATCAGAGCCCGATTACTCTAATAATTTATTTTAATATCATTTGATCTTAATAATTGAATACAATGTGATTCACAAGTCATTGTCCCTAATGTACATTATACTAGGTAGAATAAGAACTAATCAGTTGCATCGATTCACTTGAGGATCATGGCAAACCCAGACTTGGCTATGCAAATGCCTGCATTGATGGCAATGCTCCAAGAGATGGGGCAAAGATAGTTGGCATTAGAGCATAATCTCAATGCCAGACTGAGAAACTCAAGATACTGAAGCTAAGGGTTATGTTCACCCTTCTTCTGATGAATCTATCTACATAACTCCATAGAACAGGCTCCTACCCCAGTCAGCGGAGCAATGGAGGAGGCGCTTATTAGAAAAAAATTGCTAAAGTCATACCATAAAAATAAGATTTAGATAAAAATAAAAAACCATTATTTGATTAAGGGACCAGAAGGTCAAGTATTCAAATCCAAAAGATCTTAATTGTATGCATGGTATAGATTGTAGGATATCATTTACCTACTTATTTACTACTTACTAAAATATGAGTAATTTTGACATCATCTTTGGGATGAATTGGTTAGAAAGGTATCGTCTATACCTAGACTGGTTCCAAAAGGTAGTAACCTTATGCCTTCCTAACTCTATAGAGTTCTGGTTCGTTGGAAAGACATCTGATGATGATGTTGAATATATCATTACTCTGAAGGCACAATAGTTGTTAAGCAAGTGTGCAAGGTTATTTAGCTGATGTACCCACCACATCAGGGTTAAACAAATTATAGAAGATGTACCTATAGAGTGCTAGTTTCCTGATGTACTTCCAGATGAACTACCTGGATTACCATCTGAGCGAGAGATTGAATTTGAAATCTCTCTCACATCTACTCAGAATATCTTTATCCTTCCATACATAATGGCATCGGCTGAGTTAGGGAGTTGAAGGTACAATTACAAGAACTGTTAGACAAAAGATTCATTTCTCCTAGTACTTCACCATGGGATGAACCTATCTTGTTTGTGAGAAAGAAGGATGGGTCAATGCGGTTGCACATTGACTATAGATAGCTAAATGAGAGGACAATAAATAAAAAATATCATCTGGCAAGAATAGATGATCTCTTTGATTAGTTGCAGGGTTCAACTGTGTATTTCAAGATTGACTTAAGATCTGGATACCATTAGTTGAAATTAAAGATACAGACACTAGGAATTTTTAGTTATGCCTTTTGGACTGACAAATGCCCCAGCAACCTTCATGGATCCCATGAATAGAGTATTCAGGAAATTCCTATATCACTTGTAGTAGTCTTCATTGATTATGTGCTTATTTACTCTAAAGATAAATACCAACATGAACACCATCTCCGGTAGGTACTTGAAATACTAAGGAAGAACAAATTGCATGCTAAATATAGAAATTGTGACTTCTAGCTATTTGAAGTATTTTTCTTAGGCCATGTTATTTCTGAGGCAAGCATATCAATTAATCCTACGAAGGTTAGTACGTTGATGAGTTGGGAATGCCCGAATACTATCATAGAAATACGATATTTTCTACGTCTAGCTAGGTATTATAGAAGATTTGTAATGGACTTTTCACGAATAGCATTGCCAATGACTAGGCTAACTCCGAAGGAAGTCCCATTCATATGGTATGATGCATGTGAAACTAGTTTTCAGACAATGACAGAATGCCTAACATCTGCACCTATCCTTACTCTTTTCTCTGGGATTGAAGGGTTTATAATATACACTGACGCATATAAAGGACTTGGAGCAGTTCTTATTAAGGGTGGGCACTATTTGGGTCAATCCAAATAACCCAACCGAATCATTTGAAATGGGTTATTTGGGTTTTCAGGTCGGGCCGGACCAAAATCTTTTTATTTATATGGATACTGGGTTGGTTGATGGGTTTGGTAGTGTCTACCCAACCCACCCATTCAACTCGAACAATATATATTGGTAACCCATGGTTTAGATCTACCTGACCCAAATCATATATTGTATTCATACATACATGCACACATACATATACATACATACATAAATATATATCCACACACGCATATAACTCACATGCATGATACAAATACATCTTAATCTAGGATATGTAAATTCTAACTACTAAATTCTTAATAAATAATAACAATAAAGTTTGAATAAGGATCATTGCAAATTTAGAATTGAAATAGAATGTTAGAATACATGATCTACATTTCATAGATCTATTTAAAAATGGAATTGCAATTGGAGGACGTACTTAACTCAAATTTGAATTGGAATTTAGAAAGTGGAATTAGAATAATGCAATATTTGAATTTGAAGGGTCACATGGGACTCTCTCCATAGAGTATTTTTTAGAATAATCTCTCCATAAAGCATGTTACGCGTTCACCACCTCATTTCATTTTCAAAGCAAACTCTTAATTTATTAATAACATAGTACTATGGTAATTCAAATCATGTTTACAAAATTAACTATGATTTTCAGGTGAAAATTTTGGTGTCATCTGATAATGTAATTTATTCATGATTTATAAAGATGGTGATCAAAACTCTCATTATATTACAAGCAATAGTAGATGTGTAGCAAAAGGAAAGATGATCTACATAGTTATAAGCGGCAATAATCACCTTCTTTCAATTTGACTAATTTGGTTTTAACCCGTTGTTGAACCTCCATTTCATCATCTTTATTCTATCATTTTGACCTCAAAAACCCTATCAAATGCATGTAAATACCCTTAATTCCCTCATTTTAGCATTCATGCACATGTGTGTAAATAGTGTATAAAATACAGCTTTTAAAGCCAAAATAATAGAATAAAGAAAAGAAAAGAAAAGAAAAGAAAAAGAATAAAATATTATAAATATTTTATGACCCGAAACCTCGAGACCTAGGCATCTAGATGAATAGGTCGACGAGGAATAAAGTAGGGGGAGATAAGGGCCAAAATACAATAAAAATCCCTCTTATTTAATTCATTCTTTATTCATTTTGGGACCTATTTTTTGGTTCCACTTTTTACACCTCAAATAAAGAAACTTTGTACATAAAAGTCGTAGATAATTAAATAAAGAAAAATACAAAATTGATTTCATACAAAAATAATGTACAGATAAAGAGTTTATGGTCTGAATAAAATTCCAGAATTCCAACTTCCCAGACTTGTATCTCTCAAATAAAAACTTGAAATGTACCAAAATCACCTTTAATTATCTATAATTTTCAATAAGCTATTTAATGAAGGTGGTTTCGTATTTTGCGGAGCTACGATTTGAAAATTGAGTTTTGGACCCCTATTGTATACTTCTACAGATTAAAATATTCATTTTATTTATTCATTATTTTTATAATTTTTTAAATATTATTAATAATATATGTATTCATTAAAACATGAATAAAAACCTCAAGAAAATACAAAAATAAAATATTTGTATATAAGACATAGGTATAATACCTGCACGTATACCTATATAATTAATACTTTTATTTTATTAAGTATACAAAATACATCATAAAAATAAATTAAAAATATATTTAAGTATATAAAAATATTTTATAAATATATAAAATAATAAATCAAAATAAATTAATTAAATATACAAAATAAAAATAAAATATTAAAATATATAGATAAATAACCATATAAAAGGGAACTTGTAATTTTAAATATCGAAAAAATAAATAAAAATCATAATAAAATAATTTATAAAATCATAAACATTTTTTATTTAATAATCTAAAATTAATAAAATCATTTGACATTTTTAAAAGATTTTATAAATATTTTCTAGGCTTTTTCCTGGTTGGTCCACGTGGACCAACGAGGAGGGCTGGAGAGTTGACCTCGGGCCAACTCTCTAACCCACGCCTGCTTCTTTGTCAGAACTGTGTTTCCTCGTTTTTCTCCCATTTTCGACGACCGCTCCTTTCCTCCTTTCATGTTGCGCCCTTCTGCATTTTTGCGCCTCGTAGATTGGTGATTCACGCCTAAGTCTTTCCTTGGACTGTGAATCACTGATCGAGTCGTTCTTCCTCGATCTTCTTGCCTCGTCACCACTCATTCAAAAACCTAGCCGACCTCCCTTTTGAAATTTGAACCCCTTCTTAGTTGCGTTTAGACCTTCGGGGAGCGTGCTAGGTTGACTCCGGTGACAGGGGAGTCCCCAACACCCCTGTTGAGGTACGGCGGCGTCCTGAAGGCCAGCTTCCACCATCTCCGCCCAAGCTTGGACGTGAGGTTCCATCTCGCCATTCAGTGTCTTGAGGTTCACTTTTTGCTCCTTTTTCTTGCATTTTTTAGATTTGCCTTTGCTTTAGGATTAGAGTACCATCCTCCATTTCGATCGATGCTCAACCAATTACCATACGCCACCCTGCCAGAACTTGCCCCGGCGAGTTCTTCGTCCGCCATGTTCGCCTTATTTTGCCACCAGGAGGGTCGCGACAGTTTGTCTGCGACCCCCCCCCCTTGACTTCTCTTGCAGGGTTTTGGAGCACAGAAGGCACCTGGGGACGATTTTGGGAGTTGTCGGAGCCACATGGAGCTCTTCCTCGACCTGTTTGTCGTGGGCCAGCTCCAGTTGCCTCCATCGACTTTTGACACTGCCAGCGTGTAGAGAGGACCATCAAGAGTCGTCAGGATCCATCAGGGGAGCTGCAGGTCCCCGGAGGAGGTCGCATCGCTCAATCAAAGCTCGCCGGGGGCCAGTTCGTTTCTCGTTCATCCTTGCAGCCCCAGAGCCGTTCGATCTTCGCCTGTTCGTCGTGGAGTACAGCCACCGTACGATCTCCCCTCACCAACGTCGTTGTTCTTTGCAGGGAGATCTGATCTCGACCGTTCATTGCGAAGCGTCATCGGCACACCAGGCATCGACACATGGCATAAGTGGACACATCTCCGTCGTTGGATGCGCCCAGGCCTTGGGTATTTTGCAACATTAGCCCAAGCCATTTTTAATTTAATTATTAATCTATAATCTTTTATTTGCAATTTTAAAAGTTTTGTAATATTTGCAAATAGACCCTCGTACTTTCTTTATTTGCATATAAGTCCTTGTCCACGTCACCTTGCGTGACCCGTACATGTGAGGTGCATGGACATTTTGCTAAGGGCCCCCTGTGGGTTCGTTTATTTCGTCTTGGTATCGAAACATTTTAGTATAGTTATAATATTTTGGGTAATTTGCTGTCAAACCCCCAGGTTCTCATTATTTACGATTTAACCCCTGCCTGTCACGTGACCAATGCACGTGACTTTGGCAATTTTGCAGCTATACCCTGGTGGCTTTACATAATTGTGACTGGTACTGGCACTTCGTTAATTAGTTGCATATTTTGTGGAAAAATTGCACTTTGGACCTGTTGTCTTGGATACTTATATATGCCCTTGCTAGTAGTGTAGTTTCTTTTATTGTCTCCATTTATTTCATGCATCTATACAATCCTAAAAATTTCCAAAAAAATAAGCATAAGATCCTGCAGTATTTCTCTTTCACGTTATATTTTTGTATTTTGCATTTTCACATTTATAAAAATTCAAAAACATGTTTTTTCATTACTGTTTGCACTAGAAAATTCGTAAAAATTATAAATTTTTTTGAAAAATTCCAGAAAATTGTATTTTATTTCTTTCGTGTGCTTTGACTTCAGACCAGAAACCTCTAAAAATTTCAAAAGAAAACTACTAAAAATTAGAAAACCCCAAAAACCTTCATAAAAATCTTAAAAATTCTACAAAAATCCTCAAAAATACAATTATTGTCTCTAAATGTTCTTTGTGTAATTATCTTTACTGTAAAATTCATTTGAGGAATTTTGGACTTTGTTTGCCATTTTTAATCCTCATTTTAGTTCCAGCCTTCAATTTTGTGCATTGTTTTCAATATTTTTTACTTTAAAAATACCAAAAAATAGAAGAAATTTAGAAAAATCATAAAAACATCAGAAAAATATAAAAAGCCCAAAAATACCTTATTTCCTGATTTTTGCTTGTTTTACCTATTTTTCTATATATATTATATTTCCCTTTTCTTAATTGTGTAACTTCTTTGTTATTTAAAAGAATATATATATATATATATAATCTAAAAAGAAAATACAAAAGCAGTAAATCAAAAATCAAAGTATAAAAATATCAAATCAAAAAGTAAACAAAAAATATAAAATTAAAACCCACAAAAATAACACATTTGTATGCATTTGATCACATTCACTCTTGAGCACTTATTTTTGATCTATCCTTTTCTTCCTTGTGTTCGACACTCTACACATACTTGCACTATATACACTATTGTTGTAGAGTTATAATAAATTTTAACTCCATACTTTGATTTTCATTGCTTGATTTATCTGTTGTGGGTTGACTGTTGACTGAACGAGGTTTATTGAGGCTCGCCACAACGACTTTGCCTCCGCCTTATGTGAGGCATATTTAGACCCCCGATAAATCCCGTTCAACACCCGTCCCAATCGACCCAAACCAATGACCAACATAACTTGACCCGAAGTATTTCGACTGGGCGATGGGTTTCAATATTCCAACTCAAACCGAATTCAACCCAACCCAAACCGATCAAATACCCATACCTAGTTCTTATGCAACATGGCAAGATAGTTGCTTATGCATCACGAGAACCCAAGGCACATGAGATGAACTACCTGACACATGACCTTAAAGTAGCTGTCGTAGTCACTTTAAAGATATGAAGACGCTACCTTTATAGTATTACTTTTGAAATCTTCATCAATCATAAAAAGCTTGAAATATCTGTTTGATCAGAAGGAGCTCAATATGGGATAAAGATGATGGCTAGAGAAATTAAAGGATTATGATTTCACCATCTACTACCACCCCGATAAGGGGAATGTCATAGTAGGTGCCCTTAGCAAAAGAACTTATTCACCTGAGTTGGTGAGTGCTTTCCACTTCTAGAATTTACTATCAATGTTAAGTGAATGGAAACCATATGATAGTATTGTTGATACTATAATCATTCCTCGTCGATACAAACCAAAAATCTGTGATAGAATAAAGAAAGGATAGGAAGATGATCAAGTCCTTAAAGGCTTGAGACAACAACTTGAGAAGAACGAGATAGATGGATTTTATATACAAGATGGGTTAGTGTATGACTATCACATAGTTTATGTACGAAACACACCAAAATTGAGGAAAGACATCTTACGTGAAGCACATTGCTCTAGATTATCTATTCAACCAAGAATTATGAAGATGTATAAGGTTCTTCGTTCACACTTTTGGTGGTCGGTAATGAAGAAGGATGTTGTTGAGTTTATGAATTCATGTTTCACTGCCAACAGGTAAAGGCTTTATGCTGAAAGCCACCGGGATTGTTGCAAACTCTTCCTATCCCTGAATGGAAATGGGAAAGCATTTCCATGGACTTCGTTACTAGCTTACCTCAAACGACCGATGGTAAAGATAGTATATGGGTCATAATAGACCATTTGACCAAGATAGCACATTTTATTCCAATAAGCTTATCTTCTACTCCAGATCAGCTTGCTGAGTTATTTATTACACATGTTATCCGTCTCCATGGCATCCCAAAGGAGGTAGTTTCTGATTGAGATTCACGATTCACCTCTCACTACTAAAAGAATTTCTTGAAAGCCTTAGACACACAATTATGTTTGAGCACCACATATCATCCACAAATAGATGGTCAGCCAGAACATACTATTAAAACTTAGAGGATATGCTATGAGCATGTACCTTGGAATGGAAAAGATCATGGGTTAAACAATTGCCTCTTGCAGAATTCACATACAACAATAGTGACTATATAAGTATTGGCATGACACCGTTTGAAGCACTATATGGATGTAGGTGTACTACTCTTCTGTGCTGGTAAGAGGTCAGGATAAAGAACCTTTACGATTCAGATATACTCCAAGAGGCACGAGAAGCTGTAGAGCATGTTAGAAAAAGAATAGTAACTGCTCAGAGTCACCGGAAAAGCTATAGTGATACCAGGCGAAAAGATCTTGAATTTGAGATAGGTGACTTTTTATTCCTCAAAGTATCACCTATGAAGGGAGTACGAAGGTTTGGCTTGCGTGGTAAGTTGGCACCCAGGTTCGTGGGTCCCTTTTAAATTATTCAGCAGATTAGGAAAGTTGCATATAAACTTGCACTTCCTCCACATGTTTCGGCAATACATGATGTTTTTCATATATCAAATCTGAGAATGTATATTAAGGATCTGAGCATAAGAAAATCTCTGATGATCTGCATGTTGAACCAAACTTGACATGCCTAGAAGTACCCGTGCAAATACTAAATAAGGACATCAAGAAGTTGAGGAACAAAGAGGTCCCTCTAGTTAAAATATTATGGTGGAACCAAGAGTTTGAAGAAGCCCCATGGGAACCTGAGGTAGATAAGAGAGAGAAATACCTCTATTTGTTTGAATGATAACACTATGCATTATGTATATCTTCATTATAAATAAAAGGATGTTCATTTCCTTTAAAATTGTTATGATTTCAATCTTCTTTAAGGTTGTTATGCTTGCACTTCAAGTTTTGAGGACGAGACTTCTTTTAAGGTTATTATAATTGTAAAGTCATGAACTTGGCCTCTCTTGGATCCTATATCATAAGACCCAGTTCATCAAGAGGAAATAAAAAGAATTTGTTTCGTGTAAATCGGACTTTGTTTTGAACTATTATGATTTTTCGAAGAAAGAGAAGGAGGCTTAAGATGTCATTAACTCTTAATGACTGTCATCAATATTAATTAAATATAATAAAAGAAACTAATGATAAATTAAGATCCACTATGATAATTAGCAAACATTAATCAAAAGTCAGCAAAAGATAAGCGTGATTGTGAAAGTTAGATCATAATTAGTACAAGTTAATCGTGATTAGCGCTATTTAAGTATCATTAGCGAATCTAGAAGTTTCTAGAATATTCTAACTTAAGCCCTAAGTTTCGGATAAGCTTTGGCTAAAATCATGGGCTAAAACCATAGACCACCAACTGCAGTTATGGTTCAAACCATGATTTTTTAACCATGTTTAGAAGTTCTATGAAGCCTATAAATAGCCCTACTCATTTATTCGCTACGATTTCCACTACCACCTCTACCTCGAGGGCTAAGATCGAAAGGTTGGGAGGAGGAGAGGGAAGCAGGGAAGGAGTGCTAGCGAAAAACTGCTGGGAGGAGGAGGATGGTACGATCCTCTCCTAGTTGGCTTAGCATATGATTAGCGTAGGAGGTAAGTAGTTCTAACTTGAGCTAGGTTCTCGATTCGTCTTCCTTTTCGATTCATTTTACATTGTGGTTCGAGGACAAATCTGTGTAACACTCTACTTAGGTACGGACAGCTATGCACGTTAGTGAACCATGTGATTCGTCACACACTTCACTCATCCAAGATACATAGTGTCTACCGGTTCTCCATCACTTGTAGTTCTATTATATTCTTTCGATTTTGATTTTATAGTTATTTTGGTGGAGAAATCTGTGTAACACCTTATTAAGTGCAGGCAACTAGGCACGTCAGTGAACCATGTGAATCGTCACACGCTTCACTCACCTAAGACACATGGTGTCTATCAATTCTCCATCGCCTGTAGTTTTATTATATTCTTTCTGTTTCGTTGTTTTTTCCTCTCGTTGATTTTACAGAGGACACTCTTTCTGTTTTGTTTTGAAATATATCCCAATATAAGAGGAAACTCTGCCAAAAAATTTATAGAATATATCCCAATATAAAGGGGAAACTTGATCGAAATTTTAGTAGAAATATGTACCGATTTAAGGGAAAACTCTGCCAAAATTTTTCCTGTAAATATCACACCATATAAGGAGAAGTTATGTTGAAATTATGAGAGAAAATATGTTCCTCGCATTTTTCGTGTTCTTCGTTCATTCTTCGCGTTCTTCGTGTCTTCGTTCGCTCTTCGAGTTCTTGGCATATTCTTCGTGTTATCAATACAAAAATGATATTTGATCGTTTCATGAGTCACATTTCACCTTTTCTGAAATTAAATCACGATAAAACATTGTATACGTGCAAGAGAGAGAGAGAGATCAATTAGGTAACGAAATCTTACCTCTTGTTGTTGGGTTTTCAAGTCAAATTGGATAAAGTTAATGTTTATTATGTTCTTTATTTCCAAGAATGTTCACGTGCTTGTTTCATGATTTACTCTAAAATAAGTGCTAAAATAGAATTGGTGAAATGAATCATTATTGTAGTTGTTATGATAATTGTGCAATATTATATCGATACTAGATGAGAATTGATATATCACAAATGAGATCCGGTTTCAAATTTCATACTCTCTGTTATGATTAGGATGACTTTGAGGAGATACTACAGATTAAACATGCAACATGTAGGGTTGTCAGAAGAACATCTGTATTGACATGCCAAACCTAGGTGGTACACAATTGCCTACATGTGGTACTCAGCTGGCATTAGGAGGGTTGATTGACTGAAAATATGGTCATGCCATGTCGAGGTACGGTGGTTGGATAGCGGCTGTGTCACGATAACATGTATTTAAAACCTCTAGGTTATGCGCTTAAAGGTTATCCTATGTTTTAAGCTACCAAGCCCTCGAGGATGGTATGCTTCCTTATTTGACACGATGAGGGTTTAAAACCCTGGATAATAAAAGAAAAGAACATTTCTCAGGGTAGTATTGTAGGATTGGTTGCGGCGACGTATGACGGCATAAGCTCATCGGATCAATGCAATCTCCAATCCTGAAGTGTTCACAGCTTCGGAGTCCATGGAGTGGTGAGGTGTCCCATGGACTAATCCCTTACGTGGAATAGAAGGAATATGACTTAAACTAATAAGAAGAAATGAAATTTTTTGGTATAATAAAGTTCGCTAAACTATACCACTTCTTTACTTTTCTCTTCTTCGTTGCTTAGCACTCGCTAATCTTTATCCCATGATTTCTGGAAACTCAACAAACATCAGAGAGTCATCACAAGGACAATAGAAGTTCAACCATCTTCCTTTCCTTCTGATGTACATGTAAATGATTATAGTGGGATAATGTAACATGTAAACATTATTTTGTGAATGGAAAAGTGTTGAAATATTTACAATTTAGTAATTTTAATTGCAGTCTGTTTCTGAATGTTAGTTGTGATTATTGAATATTGCTGAGTAATCAGATCCGGATATGAGAGGATCCAGCGACCTGGAAATGGGGTCGTGACAGTATGAGACAAGACACACCTATCTTCTCATTGGTGCAGTTATTCCTCCCATGGAAAAGGCATATAGTTCGTCTCAACAGGATCATTGTCCCATCCACTACAAGCACATAGACCTCAGCTATGGTTGCATCTCACATCACCGGAGGTACTTCTCAGTTCAAAGGGCATGGTGTTTGTGTCAAAGGAGGTGGACATCAACATGGTCCATGCATGTATTACCATTGTCCTTGTCATGCGGAGGAGATATGATATCAAAAGCATGGGTATCCTGCATCTACCCATGTAGACGAATAGATTGAGCCCATCGTCAGTACGACCCCTGCTATAGATCCAAAGTTATATACCATTATCTTCCATCTGAGTGAGATAATGACTCCAGTTGTCGGCACTACTACAAGTCCTTTCGATATTGCATCCTCTGGTAGAGCATCTTCTAGCTCCTTAGGTATAGCCTATGCCCTTACCAATTATCTAAAGTAGACAAAGTGGATCATGAATTCTGGTGCATCCCACCATTTGTGTGAAGGCATGGCTTAGTTTACTTCATATAGATCCATCCCTTACGATTGATAAGTTGTCATTGCAGATGAGGCTCATTCTCTCATTACATGACATGTGGAGGTTTATTTAATGTCATCGATACACATGCAGAATGTGCTATATACATACCAGATTTTTTGATGGATTTACTTTCTATTAATCAAATTACTAAGGACTTGCATTGTCATGTCATTTTGACCCCTCTTCTCTTGTATTTCAGGACATACTCATGGATAGGGTAATTGGATGTGGTCGTGAGCAAGGGAAATCTACAAACGGGTCCAATCTCCATATACCAGTTTTCTTATGTTCCTATTGGATCAATCTCACCTTACACGTGGCATCTAAATTTTGGTCACCTTCCTCTACAGAAGTTGTGTCATGTCCTCCATACATATATCCTCTCGGTCCACCTTCCAGTATGAGGCTTGCCAGCTTGGGAAGCATTACCGGTCTACTTTCCCTAATCATCAGAGTTGTAGTAGCACTCATTCATTTGAGTTAGTTTATTTTAACATTTGGGATCTTAATTGTGTTCTTAATTATCAGGGACACAAGTTTTATCTTATAGCGGTGGATGATTTTTCTAGACTATCATGGAATTTTCTTTTGAAAATAAATGTAAGGTCGGGTCTATCATTCCGTCATTCATTATTGAAGTAAAGAGTTTTTTCTGCCACTATTAGGTTTGTTCGCTCTAACAATGCCTTACATTTTTACACGTTACAACTTTCTAAGTTCTTAAGATCTCTTGGCATCATACATCAGACATCACATGCTTATACTTCCCGACAGGTTTGTGTTGCTTAATGCAAATACCGTCACTTACTTGATGTGGCCAAGACCATTCGAACTTAGAGTTGTACTCGCCACTTTTTTTTGGAAAAATGTGATTCTCACTACTTGTTACTTTGTGATGTGAGTTATTCTGGATTGTTAAACAAAATGTTATAGCTAAAAAATAGATATAATAAAGTAATCACCATAGATATAAGCAGTCAATCCACAGAACACGAACAACTACAAGAGACATGTATTTTAACATGGAAACCCCATGGAGTAAAAACCATAACCTGAGTCACCTAACTCAAGATTTCTCGATAGAGAGAGTCAATCTATTATTCCACTATCTTGAGTTATTTCCCATAGTTAACTTAATCGTTTACAGATATTTTAGATCACACATAAAACTTTCTCATAACTTGGATCAAACACTAAGTTATTTGTACACCTTAGATCAAACACCAAGTGTTACAGTACAACAGTAAATTAAAGATTACAACAGTCTTTAAAGCCTCAAATAAGAATATGCAATGTGAAAAATTAGTCTAAGAAAATACACATTGTAATAAAGAATTGAATTGCTAAACAAGTGTGTAGATGACTAGCTCTCAAGAAGTGATCTTGAAGTAGAGAGTGATAGAGACGACCTCGAGTATAGCTTTGAGAGGGGGGGGGGGTGATGTTTTGCCTTGAAATGTGTGTTCTCAACAATGGATCTAGAGTCCTATTTATAGTGGTGGGGGGCAAGCTTTTAAAAATATAACCATTGGAAACAAATCCAAAAAGAAATCATCAAGATTTCATACACATGATCAATCAAGCAAGGAAGATGATCAATTATATATATCAAAGTGATTGATCATCTCATAGCCGTTTTGAGCCTTAATTCAAATTTTGATCGATCATAAAAGGCAAATGATCGATCATGAGTGATCGATCCGGTTAAGTGGGTTGATCGATCAGATCAATTACGTTGATCGATCAGAGGTAATTGATCCATCAAATCAAGAAGGTTGATGGATCATAATGACTTGAATATCTATGCATGCATGATACACATGCATACATATTCAAGACTTTTACCTATGTCTATTACAAAAGACTTTTTTCTTCTTCATTTTTTCACATATTTCAGCTTGTCTACAACTTTTGTACTTCATACATGAAGTGAGTTTGTCATGAGATTTGTAGAGCAATCTAACTCATAAAGATGTTTTATCATCAAAATAATGATACAATCATTATGAAATCAATATACTAACATTCTCCCTCTTTTTTTGATGATGACAAATAAATAAAACCTACCGTTTAACATCTCCACTTACTCTCATCCTTTTGACATATCAACAAGTTTTCATTTAAAAAAAGATTTTTTTGCTCGAAAACAATTTCTATCTCCCTTACAAAATGCTCCATACAATTTATTTTGAAAACATATCTCCCATTTAATAATTTCTCCCTTTGGAAAATATTTTTAATTTTGAAAAATAATTCTCTCCTTTTGAAAAATATTTTTATTTTCATGCATAACTAGTAGTAAAAATCATAAGGTGGAAGGATTGTACCATATAACCAAGGAGGGTAGCCATGGTATGATGGTGGCGATGACATCCATCCGTTAAGATTGTGCCAAGTTTCATGGAGATGTATTCTGTCAACATGTATATAGTTTCTCCAAGTCGGGGCTTTACTTCTCATTGCTCGATGTCTTATTGTATATTGCACACATGATTTGGAGTTCTCTTATATCTTTTTCTCAACAACTCCTTTCTCATTGACCTTCATCCATATGCATAAATTTGGTAGATGCATGATACTGGTTGGTGGGATCATAAACTAATCTAAATTTAGTGGAAATTTGTGTGGGAGTGTCTAACAATTTATCTACGTTTTCTTTTCCATTAGTGAATTTAACAAGATCATCTGTTAGTTTTTTGTTGCTATTTTGATGCATGTTAACTTGATCTTTTAAAGAACTAATTTCTTTCTGCTGATATTCTTTTTCTTTTTCTATTTGATTTCTTTAAAACTTATTTTTGTTAATCAATTTTTCTACAATGTCATGCGATTCTAAAAAAGAAGTACATAATTCATCATACGATAAGTTTACATCATTGTTGTCTCGTGTGTCTTCCTCTTCACTGGAATTGTGAGTGGCGACAAATCTAACAAGAACTTCATCTTCGCTTATATCAGAGGTCTCTTGAAATATTGTGAGATATTTTTCCTTTGTACGGACATCTTTTTTTTGTTTCTTTGAGAAGAAGACATTCCCATTTGATGTGTCCTTTCAATGCAATGGTAATAGATAAATTTTTTTCATCCTTCATTTTTCTCTTCAATTCGCGTTGCTCCTTCAAATAGTTCTTGAATTGGTAAGTTATGAAAGTTATTTCTTATTCTCTATAATCTTCAATGGAGGTTGAAGATAATACATCATTTGAATACGCATTGGCTTCTATTTTTTTGTTCATTCTCATTTGTAGGTAAGGAGCTTTCTAGTTACCTCATCTAGAGGAAGTGTATCCGTGTCGTGTGCTTCCTTGATAATCTTGGTTGTGGTTCTCTACTCGATAGTAAATGATCTATGAAGCTTCGTGACTATAACTGCTTCGTTTATCTCAACATCCAAATTTTGAAGTGAGTTCACAATTTCCGTGAAGCACGTATACATCTCCATGATAGTTTCTCCTTCTTTCATCCTGAAAAGCTCATATCTTTGTTGCAATAGAGTGATTCTACTTTCTTTCAACTTTGATGTACCTTCATATGTTACGATAAGTTCTTTTCAGATCTCGTAGGCAGATTTGCACATAAAATATTTGATTCTTCCAAGCTCAATCCGCAGAATAAACTGTTCATCGCCTTGGAGGCGTGTGTTGCCAGCTTCTTCTCCTTATTTGTGGTGATGGTTCCATTGGATCTTTGATATTTCATTTGATGACGTACCATATCTTGTATTCCATGCTTTCTAAATAGATCTGCATACATATCTTGCAATAGAAAAAGTTAGTACCATCAAATAATTGCGATCTTATTGTGGATTGTCCTTCGTTGATGTTGGTCATGGCAATCGTAGCACATATTTCAATGATATCCTTTACACTGATCAGGTTCTGATACCAAATGCGAGTTATTATAGATCACTAAATAAAATGTATAGTCAATAAATATATATAACAAATAATAACCACCACAGATATATGCAATCAATCTACAAAACAAGAACAATCACAAGAGACAAGTATTTTAACATGGAAATCCCACTGAGTGAAAACCACAACGTGAGTCACCTGACTCAAGATTTTCCAATTGACCGAGTCAATCAACTATTCCACTATCTTGAGTTATTTCCTCACAGATAACTTGACCATTTACAAATACTTTGGATTATACATCAAAGTCTTTCCCACAACTTGGATTAAAATACTAAGTCCTTCGTACACCTTAGATCAAACAACAAGTATTACTGAACAACTATAAAGTAAATATTACAATCATCTATAAAGCCTCAAATATAAATATGCTATGTGAATAACATGGCTAATAAAATGCATATTGCAATAAAAAATTGAATTGCATATCAAGCATGGAGAATACTAGCTCTCCATATGTAATCTTGATGTAGAGAGTGAGAGAGACAGTCTCGAGTAGAGATTTGAAAGAGAGAGGGGCTTTTCTTGGAATGTGTGTTCTCAACAATGAGCTTAGGGCCCTATTTATAGTGATGGGGGATAAGCTCTAAAAAATATAGTTGTTGGAAACAAATTTGAAAAGAAATAATCAAGATTTGATACACGTGATCGATCATGCAAGGAAGGTGATCGATCATCTCATAGTCGTTGGGAGCCTTAATTCAAAATTTGATCGATCATAAAAGGCAAATGCTCAATCATGAGTGATCGATCAGGTTAAGTGGCTTGATCGATCAGAGGCAGATGATCGATTAGATAAAGAAGGTTGATGGATTATAATGTCTTGAACCTAATATGCCTACATGATATATATACATATATATTTGAGACATTTTACATATATATATTATAAAAGACTTCTTTCTTTTTCACATTATCCATAGCTTTAAACTTGTCACAACTTTCATGTGTCATACTGATGAATCTCGGATTCATCACTCTAAATCTCATTTATTAAGCTTAAGTCCCTAAAAATTAACTGCATTTCTGCATTTATTCTGCATAATTAGCATTCATGCATGATTTCATAAGAATTGCATTTTAGCATTAATTTCTGCATAAAATAGGAAGCCAAAAATCCAAGCCCAAATTGACCTGTAAATAGCCTAACTTCCCCTATTTTTAACTCCTTCATGCTAACTCCGAATGCCACAAACCCACCTCCATCGTGTACATATCACTCACAAGGATAAATGAAAAATACAAAAAAATCACTAACTCAAATAAGTGGACCAAAAACCCAAACCCTAGTTTTAGGATTTTTGGACTAAAAGCCACATATCTTCCCCATCTAGTGTCCGATTTGATCCTACTCACTTTTTAACTAATGCACATTCAATTATCTTCAAAACAAGACCAAGTTCAAGTGAATCGGAGCTCGTATGTGAAAGTTGGGTTTTGGGCCTCTTTTGTATATTTTCACGGCTTTTCTGACCTATATTTTATGTATATATTTTATTAATTAATAAAATTCCAAAAAAATTAGAATTAGGTGCCTTTTATTTATTTTTGAGTTTTCCATATTTTTCCGGATTTTTATCTTGTTTAAAAAATGACAAAAAAAAATTAGAAAACCCAAAAAAAAAGCAAGGTATTCTATGTACATAGGACACCCCCAAAATTCACTTTTTACATTTGACCGAATTTGACTTTGATGTCTTCATGAAAGTTGTAGATCTCGTCGAGACGAGCATTTTTCGTGAAGGAACTTTTTCGATCCGAGGTCATTTGCTAATTTTTAACGATTTTACAAATCATTTAATTTCGGATTTTTCTGGAGCTGACATGTGGCAGCCCCAGAGGCCGCCACGTGTCTTTGATTTTTAGCATTTTTATATCGTTTTTATTTAAAAAAAAAACTTAAAACCAGCCGCACGTGCAGCGCACGTGCCACTCCGCACGCGCACTGCACGTGCGCACCCGCTCCTTCCTTTGCCCCCAGAACGCCACGTGTCCCATTCTGGGCCGTTCGATCTCGGCCGATCGAACGGCCGAAGACCCGTCGTCCTCCTCCCTTTGTCTCCCCCAATCCTCGCGCCGACCACCCGCAATCACCGGCCCCCGCCTTTATCGCCGACCTCCGATGACCCTCAACCTCCGCTCCGCAACTGTCGCCCCCGCATATCTCTCACGCCGCCGCTCCCCAATCCTCGCAACCACCTTACCCTCTCTCCTATAAATAAAGCTCCGCCGCCCCCCTACTCCGACTATCCGCCGTTCAACCCAAGGAACTCCCGGAGTGACAGTCCGGCCACCACCTTCGCGGCGTGATCCGGGGTTTCGCGCCTCGTCGCAGCTCCTTCCAGGCGCTGCCGTGCTCCGGCGATCGGCCGTAGAGCCCCTTCCTCCAGGTATTTCCCCCTCTCTCTATCTCTCTCTCTCTCTCGCTCTACCTCTCCGCTCCGAGCTCCTCGCTCCGCTCGGAGTAACCCCTCCTCTCCGCTTCACCTTCGCATCTCATCCTCCGCCATCGCCACGCACCATCCCATCATCGGCCCTCTGCTTCGCCAACGCCGCCGAACTCCAGCCTCGACTCCAGCGTCGTCTTCGACGTCACCTTCCTCCGTTCATCGTCACCGACAACGCCGACCCGCCATCGCCACCGGAGCCCCGCTCCGACGCTACTCCCCTCGCCATCTACTCCGCGCACCGCCTCGACCGACAACACCGTCTTCTCCACCGACTGCGTCGTCACCAACTTCACCATCGTCCCCGACGCACTTCGACGCACCACCGCTTCATCGACCGCCACGTCTTCTCCGACCAACTACGTGGCTCCGAGCACCGTCAGCAGGAGCCCCTCCGCCTTCCTTGGCTGGCCCACCTGCTCCTCGCCTCGGCCGGCCTCCGCCTCGCCATCGCCTCCACAGCAGCCGGGCTCCGAGCCCGAGGCCCTCCCACGTGAGGCGCACGTGCGGAGGGAACGCCGACGTCAGCCCACGTCAGCCACCCAGGGGGGTCACGTGCGGCGCACGTGCCCCTTGGGCAAATTGCAAAAGCCCCCCGGCCTTCCTCCATATTTGCACGCCAGTCCAAGGGCACGTGCATAGCACGTGCCCCCTTGGAACAATTTCATATTCGGCCTTCATTTTATAGGTAATCAACAGTAGGTCCCCCCTTGCATTACTTACTTATTTATTTTTTTTTAATCTGTTTGCATCTGTATCCCTGTCTTTGTGATCCATTATAGACCTCTACATTGCATCATTTTATTTATTTAAAATAGCATTTTGTTCATCTCTTAATCCTCTACATTTTGACATGCTGTGGATATTTTTATGAATTACGGTTGATTAATAAATAATTGTTTTGCAAAAATTGAGATATTTTGCCAATCTGTGCTCAGAAATTCATAGTTAATTAACCGTTGCCTTAAAAATTCCCCAAAAATCACATATTGTAGAGATTAAGTTGCTGGACATTGTGCCCAAAAATCATTGCATTTGCATGCACCTTTTGCTCTATAAAAATCATTTTGCATATTTCACTGTTTGATTTTTAATAGGTATTAGACCCCACATTTTCGAGGTTTAGGATTTTTCTGGGATCCATCACCTAGTGATAGATCTTAGATAATTTTAGTTCTCGAAAATAAGTAGGTTTAATATTTATTAAAATTAAATATTGAAAATCATTCTGTTTGCAATTAAAAATTCATAAAAAATTCATATTGCACCTAAAAATTCCAAAAAAATTACAGTGCACTCATTTCATTGTCATTTACATTGTGGCCAAGTTTCGTAATTTTCGGACACCGTTTGAACGTATTTTACATTTTAGTCCCTAAAATAGGCCGAATTTGCATTTTGCATCTCATATTGCATTGAAAAATTCAAAAAAAAAAGACCGTCTTGAAAACCGAACTCAAAATTGGATAGACACAACTCTAGGTTGTTCCTTTGCCTCCTTGTGATCGACCTTGGGACTTGCCCAAGTAAAATAAACATAAAAACCACTTGATTAAATTTGCTTAAAAATTGTGGTTATTTCTTGACCGTTCCCGATTGCCGCCTACAACGAACGACTTTCATTAATTTCACGCACGAACGATAAAAATGATTTCTTATCGCGGCTTTTGCGGGCACGTCAGATGGCGCCGTTGCCGGGGAGGCAAACGGCTTAGTTTTGTGTTTTGAAAATTTTTCGCTTGGTTTTCCGAATTCGGGTAGTCTGACCCCCAAATCTTTCACTGTAAATCCCATTTTATTGCTTGTATTTATTTTTCAGCATTTCTTTCATTTTTGATTATTTTGAGTCACTCTCTTACATTTTCTCTCTTATTTTTCTTGCGAGGTACACGGCGCACGTGGAGCGGTTTTTCAAGAAACCGACGCATCTTCACCGACAACCGAAGAAGCCACAATTAATTTAAGATCGAGTCGAGTCGTGAGAGAGCGTAGAGTCTAGGTTTTTAATTTCTGCAAATTTTCATTTCTGCTCATTTACAGCGATGTCCGTTTGGACTCTCGCGTGTGTAAAAAGACCTTGAACTTTTTCTGTGGTGTGTCGTGGCCTGTTTCACTCTCCGGTGAGGGTGGGGCCCGACTTGAGTGGCGATTAGGATAGACTTGCACATACGGCTCTCAGAGCATTTTTATCTTTGCTTGTGCTCGTAGGATCTTAAGCCACACTGCACATTAACTGAGACGCACCTTAGATCGTTCAACTTAGCCAAAAATTTAACTCAATTCTTCCCGCTAATAGAACTTTCTGCTTAGGTGCGGTTTTCATCGGCTTGCACGCATTTAGTGTAATTTTTAAAATTCTGTATTGCATCCCACATGGAGATTGTGAGGAGGCACTGTAAGTCTTCTAACTGAGCATTCATCATAGTTTTCCGCGTGCATCGGCTTTTCCTGACTTCCTCCCCCTTGTTTTATCACATAAATCTAAAGGAAATTGGGACTGGACGGTAGACGTGTATTTGTGTTCATCTAAAGCCTACAGTGATCGCCTTAATAAAACAGGGACTGCTAAATATAGCCGATCTAAAAATCCATAAAATCAAGAATTTCTGCGGGAGAGCAACCCCGACATTGTTTGATTTATCTTGCCGCGAGGAGAGAGACGCACACTAGGATAGAGCCCAGCTCCAAACCTAACAGCTCGCGTAAACGGCTTGCAAGACTTGAATTCTCACCAAGTAAAACTAACAAGATAATTGACCGGTCCCTTACGGTCTTCACTTTGAGTTGAGTTGGTGAAACAACCCTTGTATTGTGTTTTATTGTGCGTAGAAATTAGCTCATCAACGAATACCACACAATTGTGTCTACATCATAAAACATCTTGTTGACCCCGAGAATGGTGGACTGTGGTAATTTTTGTTCAGGCTCGTCTCTCTCTACCACAAATTCCCCAATCTCAAAAGCCCAGAGAAACTCTTACTCTGGACCTGCTTGGCCTCCGGGAAACCATTCCCAAGAACTCAATTCTTACGATTCCTTCTTCTTCTTAGAAGGAGGACAGACCCAAACTATCTCTCTATCACCAAAAATTGAGGACAACTATTACATCAATTCTTTCCAATCTATTAACTCGAACCCTTTATATTCTGAAGGTGAAGAAGAAGAGATGCCTCCCAAAAAAGACCCTGAAGATAAAACAAATGAGGACGCCATTCAAATGATCCTAGCAAGATTGGCTGCATCTGAGCAGCAACAACAGTTACTAAGGACACAACTTGAGCAATTGAATGCTGGGGAGGAAGTGCCAATGGAAGCCGCTTACAACCCTGGACAGTACCAAGTGTGGAACTATTTACAGCCACCACAACCGGCGATCCATTATGAACTGAAACCACATTTTGTCAGTCAATTACCCCAATTCCATGGTAATACGACTGAGGAGTCATATGAATTCCTGAGGGACCTGGAGCTGATATGTTCGAATCTGAGGCACCCACAAGTCAGCCAAGACTACATTCGTCTCACTGCGCTACCTTTCGCCTTGAAAGGAAAGGCAGACTATTGGGTGAAAAACTTGGGGGTGACTGTGACAACTTATGAGAGGTTCAAAAACCTCTTTCTGAAAAAATTCTACCCCTTGAGCCGGACCAATCAAATGAGGACCCGCATCACCAGCTTCTCTCAGATGCCCAATGAACCACTCTGTGAGGCATGGGACCGGTTTAAAGATCTACTTCAGAAATGTCCTTGCCACAACCTGGACAATAACATCCTAGTCCAGTCTCTTTACTCTGGTCTAAATCATGAGACTCAAGGATTAGTTAGCGCTGCCTGCGGAGGGAATTATACATCACGTGGGGCTGAGACCGTCTGGACAATACTGGAGCAGATGGCAGAAACAAGCCGGTCTCAAATTGCTAGTAGAGCATACACTGATTCCCTAAACACCCTTCAAGCCAAAGGTGGGAAGCAGACTGTGGCAGAAATAGTTGAGGACTTAATTCCAAGCATGCATTTTATTTCTGATAAATTGACAATTGTGGACAAGAGAATGAACGATATCGACAGTAGGATTTCGCAATTCCCGAAGCAGATGGAGGAACTCACCGAGAAGGTATCCAAGATGGGGATGCCTAGTGCACCTACTGTCCCGATATATCATGTCCATCATGTCCAGGAACAACCAGGAGCAGAGCAACAACAACCATGGGCTCACGATCAATCCCACGCCCAATTTTCCCAACAGCAGCCCCCACTGACTGAGACATTCAAGGAAGCCCCGCCTCTGACATTTGAAGTGAATGGCATCTGGTACACCCAAGACACTACCCGGCAGGGTAATATGGGAGACCGTCAGACTTATCAGCGCCCACCCACTTTCTATAATGCCGCATTCCAGCAACCGAAGCAGCAGCAACCCTACAATCGCCAGAGCCAACCTCAGCAATACCATCAGCAATCTCAAGCCCCCAGACAATCAGCTCAATCATCCAAACCCCCAGAAGAACCGATCGACATCCAGAGACAAATACTTGAAGAATTTCGTCACTTCCGAAATGAGCTGGAAGATCTTCGAGTTGATGTCAACCGCTTGTCCCGTTGGAAGGATGAGCAGACTGTCCCCACTACAACCATTCCCGCCCAAGTTCAAGCTAACCCCAATAGCTTGAACCGATCTCAATCATCTCAACACACTGGCCAGGTATACTATTCAGATTTTTCTACTTTTGAACATGAGAACCTTTCGTTTGACAATATACATGCCATGTCACTCAGGAGCGGAAGGACCGTGGCCGTACCTGATCGGACTCGGGAATCGGTTCATGAAGACTCGGAGGATCAGCCGGAGGATGCTTCCGAGGAAGATGGAGAAAGACGCCTGAGGATCCCAGCACCAGAGAAGGGGAAAGCATCTATGGAGTCTGCAGAGGACCTTGAACCTCTAGTTGCTGCAAAAATACCTTTGTCATCTTTCCAGCAACCTGATTTTGATTATTATCAAAAATCTGATGATTGTAATAAAAACTCCAAGTCTAATAAAGATGCTCGTATTTATGATTCTGACCTTCTGTCCCCTGTCTCAAGTGCTTCCATTCCTTTCCCCCATGCCCTCAAGAAAGGGAAACAAAAGAAAAACATTCAGGATGATCCAGTAATGGAAAAATTCTGCCATCAAAACATCACGGTCAAAGTACCCTTTGATCAATACGTGGCAGGTAATCCAGCCTTTCAGAAATACTTGAAGGCAAAATGCACCCCCACCCGGACTCGTACAAAGAGAACAAGTCAATTCGTGGAGACTCATATCTTGACAGTTGCCACCACCAAGTGCGTCAAAAACCAGCATCTGCCAAGAAAGAAAAGGGATCTGGGCGCCCATTATGTGGAGAGTCACATTGGCAGCACATCATTCACACGCACACTTCTCGACAATGGATCTTCCATAAACCTTCTACCCTTAGCCTTATATTATCGATTGGAGTTGGGCCCTCTCAAGAAATCATCATATTTACTCCAATTTGCTGATAAATCCACTAAAAGACCTAAGGGAGAAGTAAAGAATGTCATCATCATTATCGAGGGTACTGAATACAAAGTAGACTTCACGGTCCTGGACATGGAGACCCCGAACCATTGGAAGGAATCGCAAATCATTCTCGGAAGACCTTTCTTGAGAACCGCTAAGGCCGTATTTGACTACGGAACTGGCATGATGAAATTCCGTTCTCCAAGCGGAGAAGTGGACTTAGAGATGAAACAAACAAAGTGGCAAAGGCCAGACTCCGAATCCACAACTGAAGAGGCCGAAACATCTGAATGCAATCTCCTCCGAACCACTGGGCCATGGGACCGACTTCCAGACCTACAAGTAGCAAGCACATCCTCAGAAGAAGAAATAATACACAATGCAGTCTCTGAGACTTCTAGACCCCCTGATTATCACACACTTGACACCACAGAAATCCCCTTGGATTTGTCAATCACATCACCTTTGGGACAGTCAATCGACGATGAGTCGGACACAGCGCTGGCCGAATTACCATTCTCCTCTAGCGATCCTACTCACTTTTCTTCGGAATTGGTAGCCAACATCTCACACAGTGATTCACCACTAACCGATACTGAACCAGAAGCAAAAGTCATTCAGCCAGACTTGATCGACGACTCAGAATTGCCTGAGCTGAAACCACTACCTCCCACGCTGAAATACGCATTCCTCAATGGACCCAAAGAAAAATTCCCTGTGATCATTAGTTCCTCATTAACCGTGGACCAAGAATCCAGACTGATCGAAGTCCTTGAGCGAAATCGAAAAGCCATAGGTTGGACTGTGTCGGATCTCATAGGAATAAACCCCGCTCTCTGCTCACACCAAATTTATGTTGAGGATAATGCAAGGCCTTCCCGTGAATTCCAGAGAAGATTAAACCCCAATCTTCGGGAAGTAGTGAAGAAAGAAATAGAGAAATGGTGCAAAGCAGGATTTATTTACCCCATTTCTGACTCCAAGTGGGTAGCCCCCCTTCATGTCGTCCCGAAGAAATCGGGAATCCAGATGGTTACCAACGAGGAGGGGGTAGAGATCGCGACCCGAGTACCCACGTCGTGGCGCGTCTGTGTCGATTACCGGTGCCTGAATGCTGCGACCAAGAAAGACTACTTTCCACTGCCATTCATTGATCAAATATTGGAGAGACTTGCAGGAAAAGCATTCTTCTGTTTTCTTGATGGGTACTCCGGCTACAATCAAGTAGCTATCGCTCCCGAGGACCAGGAAAAGACCACGTTCACATGTCCCTTCGGTACTTACGCATTCAAGCGCATGCCCTTCGGGCTTTGCAATGCCCCAGGCACATTTCAGCGGTGCATGATTGCCGTATTTGCCGAAATGGTTGGTGATTTCCTGGAAGTCTTCATGGACGACTTCTCGGTTCATGGTGATTCATTTGATACATGCTTAGCACACTTGGACCGAGTCCTTCAGAGATGCAGGGAGGTAAATTTGGTACTCTCCTGGGAGAAGAGTCACTTCATGGTGACTGAGGGTATCGTGTTGGGGCACGTCATCTCCAAAAAAGGGATGGAGGTGGACCCTGCCAAGGTGGATGTGATCAAGAAACTTGAGCCACCAACCAACGTCAAGTCAGTGCGGTCGTTCTTAGGGCATGTTGGATTTTATCGACGGTTTATTCCTGATTTTTCAAAGATCGCCCGCCCACTGACTGAGCTCTTAGGAAAAGACACCGAGTTTATTGTGAATCACAGATGTCTAGAGGCCTTCGAGCTCCTGAAAAAGAAAATATGTGAATCGCCGATATTACAAGCTCCCGACTGGTCTCTTCCCTTCGAGATCATGACTGATGCATCGGATTTTGCTGTCGGAGCAGTACTCGGACAAAGAAGAGATGGAATTCCTTATGCGATTCACTACGCGAGCAAAGTGTTGGATCCTGCACAGAAAAATTATACAGTAACTGAAAAGGAAATGCTCGCGGTTGTTTGGGCCCTGGAAAAATTCAGATCATACATATTGGGCTCCAAGGTGACAATCTTCACAGATCACACAGCAATCAGATATCTCATGGATAAGAAGGATGCCAAAGCACGACTTTTGAGATGGATCTTGTTAATCCAGGAGTTTAATTTGGAGATTAAGGATAAACCTGGGATAAAGAATGTTGTTGCTGATCACCTTTCCCGAATCGAGCAAAATGATCATCCTGATATCGGACCAATCAAGGAGACTTTTCCAGACGAATCAGTTTGCGTCATTGATTCAACCCCTTGGTATTCTGACATAGTGAACTATCTTGTTTCCAAGAAGGTTCCCTATGGTTGGACCAAAAAAATGATTGAGCGATTAAAGTCAGATTCAAGAAAATACCATTGGGACGATCCTTTCCTTTTCTATGAAGGGCCGGATTGTGTCTGGAGAAGATGTATTCCTCAGGAGGAATATCAGAGTGTCCTCACACACTGTCATTCTCTCGAGGCTGGAGGACACCATTCGGGAAAGAGAACCGCGCACAAGGTACTCCAATGTGGATTTTACTGGCGGACCTTATTTCAGGATGCTAATGAATTTGTACGGTCATGCCCGACTTGTCAAAGAATGGGAGGGACGATGGGATATAGAGATGAAATGCCCATGCAACCAATGATTTTCTGTGATGTTTTTGATGCATGGGGGATTGATTTTATGGGTCCTTTTCCCAACAGCAATGGATTTGAGTACATCTTGTTAGCGGTTGACTATTTATCAAGATGGGTAGAGGCTATTCCGACCCGAACCGCAGATAGCAAGGTCGTATGCAAGTTCATCAAAGACAACATCATTGCGAGGTTCGGGATACCAAAAGTATTGATTTCTGATGGAGGTAGCCACTTCGTGAATCGGGAAATGAGATCTTTGGCTAAGGAGTACAAATTTGAGCATAGAATAGCCAACCCATATCATCCCCAATCCAATGGCATGGCAGAGGTTTCTAATAGAGAGGTGAAGAGCATTCTCCAGAAGTTGGTTCGTCCCGATAGGAAGAATTGGTCGCAACTGTTGGACCAAGTTCTATGGGCCTATAGGACAGCCTATAAGACTCCACTCGGTACTTCACCTTTTAGGATGATCTATGGCAAGCCATGTCATCTTCCTGCGGAACTGATTCACAAATCTGAATGGGCGATCAAAAAGTTGAATTGGAGTTGTCACCTTGGGAAACTATGTCGAGACTTAAATCTGAACGAGCTTATTGAAATCCGAAATCGGGCATATGACAACAGTGTGATTTATAAGGATAAGGTCAAGAGATGGCATGATAGACACATTCGAGAGAAGACCTTTATCCCTGGACAGAAAGTGTGGTTGTTTAATGCTCGGTTGAAGATTTTTCATGGGAAGCTCAAATCAAAATGGACGGGTCCCTACATTGTTGTCGATGTGCATACCAATGGAAGCATAGATATTGCCGAACTCAAAGAGAATGCACAACCGTTCTCAGTAAATGGACAAATGCTGAAGCCATACATTGAATCATCCAAAGAACAAACAATTCAAGTCGAGTCCATATATTTCACGCAGAGCGAGGATATTGAAAATCTATCTAATCACACCCACCCTCCCTCCCGACCACATTGGTCTCCTTGTACAGCTTCTTCCTCTACTTAGGCCAAGGCCTAAGTATAGGGGGGGACCGATGCCAACTGTTTATACCATCCTTCTCATCCTCCCAACCGCTCCATTTCCACCCTTCTTCCATACTTAGGTTGTCCAGAGCCTAAGTATAGGGGGAGCCGACATCCACCTGTATATACTCTCCTCA
Organism: Ottelia alismoides; assembly: GCA_037367405.1. Classification (NCBI taxonomy): domain Eukaryota; kingdom Viridiplantae; phylum Streptophyta; class Magnoliopsida; order Alismatales; family Hydrocharitaceae; genus Ottelia; species Ottelia alismoides. Next base: position 311,313 of record JAZKJV010011084.1, read on the forward strand.
CTCACTCTTTTCCGCTCTACTTCCTAACCCATTGTATATAAATTTTCCACTCCCTTACGCTTAGCACGAGCTATGTCTTCATTACGCTTTTTTGTGCTCTGAGGACACAGCACTCGCTAAGTATAGGGGGGTCTGTATATATACTTTGTATATATTTTACCCATATCTCGTACTTGCGCGTAAGTCTATATGTATTTACGGGGTGGGTACTAACTTGAAAAAAAAAAGAGAGTTTTTGCTACTAACACTAACTTACCCAAAATTTTTGAAAAAAAAGGCTTCTGATTCCATTTTCTGCATAAAAAAAATCCCTTGCATAAAATGTCAAAAAAAAAAAATTTTTTTCGTGTCTGCATTACACACACCTGCACTTCATCCAACTTTACATGCATTTGCATCTGTGAAAAGTCATTGGGTTCTGAACCGAGTTATGAGCCGAAACCGAGAGTGGTCTGGGCTTGCCCTTAATCCACCTAATTTTCAGAGAAACTTCACCGAGAAATAGGATTTTAAGAACTTCAGGTCTTTTGACTTAATTCTTTAAGTTCCACATGACAATGTGCAGCGTTTGACTCTTAGTGTCTAACCTGGTCTCTTCATTCTGGGTACCACTCTGGAATAGGGAATTAATTTGCACTCTCTCACTATGCACTTAGCTCAACCCAGACGGGATGTTGGAAGACTATGTGAGTTTCTTTTCTGGTAGCGTGGAAATCTAAAGACCGGAGTACGGGTTGAAATAAAGCTTCGGAAAAGGGATGGACGGCTGGGCACAATTTTTTCTATGACCCCAAAAAAATGTACAGAATAAAAAGATGCTATATCCGTAGGGGCAAAACAAGATCCAAGCAGAACCACCAAAATTTCCAAATACAAAGAAGCATTCTACCAAATAAAAATTCGACCAAAAAGGGCCAAGCTTCAAGAAACCTGCAGATCTTGGTGGAGACTTGGCTACACTGGCCATCTTCACAAGGAGAGGTGACTACACTGGCCACCCCCTCCAGTTCTTTTCTCTTTCTTCTAGCTTCTCCCCCATTTCGATTGTGAACACAGCACGACAGACCTTAGAAGGAAATACCTGACTCCCCGAGGACGAGTTACTGGAGAGGAGAGGAGCATGGTAGTCCGGCATTCTGGATGGGAAGAGCTAAAAACCCTTCACACACATGAGTCGGTTATTCAATGTTCATAGGGTATACTTTGGGAAGAGGATTGATCTAAGATGACTTCTGAGTTGAATCTGTGTCAATGATGTGTAGAACTTGAGGGCTGTTGATTTTGAAATTCTAAGTCTCACAGAAGTTCCGACACACTATTAATCCAAAGGTCGAGTTTAGTTTCATTCTCACCTTCAGCTCATGGTCTTGGTATGGAACCCAGTCTCATTTCACTTCATGGCATGTCTTTTTGATGCTCAGGGACGAGCATGGTTTAAGTATAGGGGGATGATGAATCTCGGATTCATCACTCTAAATCTCATTTATTAAGCTTAAGTCCATAAAAATTAACTGCATTTCTGCATTTATTCTGCATAATTAGCATTCATGCATGATTTCATAAGAATTGCATTTTAACATTAATTTCTGCATAAAATAGGAAGCCAAAAATCCAAGCCCAAATTGACCTGTAAATAGCCTAACTTCCCCTATTTTTAACTCCTTCATGCTAACTCCGAATGCCACAAACCCACCTCCATCGTGTACATATCACTCACAAGGATAAATGAAAAATACAAAAAAATCACTAACTCAAATAAGTGGACCAAAAACCCAAACCCTAGTTTTAGGATTTTCGGACTAAAAGCCACATATCTTCCCCATCTAGTGTCCGATTTGATCCTACTCACTTTTGAACTAATGCACATTCAATTATCTTCAAAACAAGACCAAGTTCAAGTGAATCGGAGCTCGTATGTGAAAGTTGGGTTTTGGGCCTCTTTTGTATATTTTCGCGGCTTTTCTGACCTATATTTTATGTATATATTTTATTAATTAATAAAATTCCAAAAAAATTAGAATTAGGTGCCTTTTATTTATTTTTGAGTTTTCCATATTTTTCCGGATTTTTATCTTGTTTAAAAAATGACAAAAAAAAATTAGAAAACCCAAAAAAAAGCAAGGTATTCTATGTACATAGGACACCCCCAAAATTCACTTTTTACATTTGACCGAATTTGACTTTGATGTCTTCATGAAAGTTGTAGATCTCGTCGAGACGAGCATTTTTTGTGAAGGAACTTTTTCGATCCGAGGTCATTTGCTAATTTTTAACGATTTTACAAATCATTTAATTTCGGATTTTTCTGGAGCTGACATGTGGCAGCCCCAGAGGCCGCCACGTGTCTTTGATTTTTAGCATTTTTATATCGTTTTTATTAAAAAAAAAACTTAAAACCAGCCGCACGTGCAGCGCACGTGCCACTCCGCACGCGCACTGCACGTGCGCACCCGCTCCTTCCTTTGCCCCCAGAACGCCACGTGTCCCATTCTGGGCCGTTCGATCTCGGCCGATCGAACGGCCGAAGACCCGTCGTCCTCCTCCCTTTGTCTCTCCCAATCCTCGCACCGACCACCCGCAATCACCGGCCCCCGCCTTTATCGCCGACCTCCGATGACCCTCAACCTCCGCTCCGCAACTGTCGCCCCCGCATATCTCTCACGCCGCCGCTCCCCAATCCTCGCAACCACCTTACCCTCTCTCCTATAAATAAAGCTCCGCCGCCCCCCTACTCCGACTATCCGCCGTTCAACCCAAGGAACTCCCGGAGTGACAGTCCGGCCACCACCTTCGCGGCGTGATCCGGGGTTTCGCGCCTCGTCGCAGCTCCTTCCAGGCGCTGCCGTGCTCCGGCGATCGGCCGTAGAGCCCCTTCCTCCAGGTATTTCCCCCTCTCTCTATCTCTCTCTCTCTCTCGCTCTACCTCTCCGCTCCGAGCTCCTCGCTCCGCTCGGAGTAACCCCTCCTCTCCGCTTCACCTTCGCATCTCATCCTCCGCCATCGCCACGCACCATCCCATCATCGGCCCTCTGCTTCGCCAACGCCGCCGAACTCCAGCCTCGACTCCAGCATCGTCTTCGACGTCACCTTCCTCCGTTCATCGTCACCGACAACGCCGACCCGCCATCGCCACCGGAGCCCCGCTCCGACGCTACTCCCCTCGCCATCTACTCCGCGCACCGCCTCGACCGACAACACCGTCTTCTCCACCGACTGCGTCGTCACCAACTTCACCATCGTCCCCGACGCACTTCGACGCACCACCGCTTCATCGACCGCCACGTCTTCTCCGACCAACTACGCAGCTCCGAGAACCGTCAGCAGGAGCCCCTCCGCCTTCCTTGGCTGGCCCACCTGCTCCTCGCCTCGGCCGGCCTCCGCCTCGCCATCGCCTCCACAGCAGCCGGGCTCCGAGCCCGAGGCCCTCCCACGTGAGGCGCACGTGCGGAGGGAACGCCGACGTCAGCCCACGTCAGCCACCCAGGGGGGTCACGTGCGGCGCACGTGCCCCTTGGGCAAATTGCAAAAACCCCCCGGCCTTCCTCCATATTTGCACACCAGTCCAAGGGCACGTGCATAGCACGTGCCCCCTTGGAACAATTTCATATTCGGCCTTCATTTTATAGGTAATCAACAGTAGGTCCCCCCTTGCATTACTTATTTATTTATTTATTTTTTTTAATCTGTTTGCATCTGTATCCCTGTCTTTGTGATCCATTATAGACCTCTACATTGCATCATTTTATTTATTTAAAATAGCATTTTGTTCATCTCTTAATCCTCTACATTTTGACATGCTGTTGATATTTTTATGAATTACGGTTGATTAATAAATAATTGTTTTGCAAAAATTGAGATATTTTGCCAATCTGTGCTCGGAAATTCATAGTTAATTAACCGTTGCCTTAAAAATTCCCCAAAAATCACATATTGTAGAGATTAAGTTGCTGGACATTGTGCCCAAAAATCATTGCATTTGCATGCACCTTTTGCTCTATAAAAATCATTTTGCATATTTCACTGTTTGATTTTTAATAGGTATTAGACCCCACATTTTCGAGGTTTAGGATTTTTCTGGGATCCATCACCTAGTGATAGATCTTAGATAAGTTCTCGAAAATAAGTAGGTTTAATATTTATTAAAATTAAATATTGAAAATCATTCTGTTTGCAATTAAAAATTCATAAAAAATTCATATTGCACCTAAAAATTCCAAAAAAATTACAGTGCACTCATTTCATCGTCATTTACATTGTGGCCAAGTTTCGTAATTTTCGGACACCGTTTGAATGTATTTTACATTTTAGTCCCTAAAATAGGCCGAATTTGCATTTTGCATCTCATATTGCATTGAAAAATTCCAAAAAAAAAGACCGTCTTGAAAATCGAACTCAAAATTGGATAGACACAACTCTAGGTTGTTCCTTTGCCTCCTTGTGATCGACCTTGGGACTTGCCCAAGTAAAATAAACATAAAAACCACTTGATTAAATTTGCTTAAAAATTGTGGTTATTTCTTGACCGTTCCCGATTGCCGCCTACAACGAACGACTTTCATTAATTTCACGCACGAACGATAAAAACGATTTCTTATCGCGGCTTTTGCGGGCACGTCACATACTTGAACAGAGTTTGTCATGTAAGCTATCTTTACTCACAAAGATTTGTTATCGTCAAAATAATGATACAATTAGTATGCAATCAAGATACTAATAGGTGAACCATATGCCATCTTCAGTTTTAGGAGAAAAGGTCCCTTTCTCGATTATGTTTTCCGAGAAGGACCTGCTCTCCTTAACACCCTGCATTTTTGGCTCTGTGGCATTCGTGCATCACCTAACTCCTAGTCTTGACAAGCTCTATCCTAAAGATGTCAAATGAGTCATTGTAGGATATTCTCGTACCTAAAAAGGGTACAGTTGCTTCAATCCTGTTAGAATGAAGTACTGCGTTAGTGTTGATGTCGTCTTTTTTGAGTATGACATGTATTTCTCTCCTACATGTGATAGGTTGACTCTGCCTGACTCTAAAGAGGAGGTATATGTACCTCTTCCTATGGCATCACCACCTCCAGTCCTGCCAGTACCCCTACCACCTCAACACCTCCACCAGCTCATGTGGCTCATCCACCACCACCATCTAGTACATTGGCTCAGTTGTTGCCACTTTTCTACATTCGTAGGCCTCCATTGTTTCCCCTGTTCACGACCCTTCCCCATCATCCAGCACACCCTAGGTATGTTATGAGAATATTGTTTCTACTGATGACACTGGTGATTTATCCATGTAATAGATTACTTTACAAGACCAACAAGTTCCTCTCAAAAGGATAGTTTATAGGATGAGGAAGATGCATGTGATCTTGATGTGCCTATTGCCCTGCAGAAGCAGAGGCTTAAATGTGTTATGTATCATCTAGCACCCTATATATATCTGGGGCTCTTTCAGAGATTTTATGAGATTTTTTGTGAGTCTGTCAGCTGTAGAGATACCACAAACATACTAGAATGCAATGCGAGACCATTGGTGATATATTGCCATGGTAGAAGAAATGGTCTTGTTACAATCACGTGGCATGTAATGCATTCTTACAGGTTCTACAAGGGCATCTGTGGTGGGATGCAAGTGGGTGTTCACAGTGAAGCACTAAGCATATGTTAGTGTTGTTTTATATAAGGTGAGGCTTGTGGCTCTTGGGTTTACCCAAACGTATGGGGTAGACTATCAAGATACTTTTTCTCCCATAGCTCAAACATCTACATAATAGATACTTCTCTCAGTTGCAGTGACATGGAACTAGCCCTTATATCAACTTGATGTGAAGAATGCATTTCTTAATGGTGACCTGCAAGAGGAGCCCACATGCAACAACCGCTAGGGTTCGCTGCTGAGGGGAGCATTATATGGTGTGCAAACTTCATAAGGTTATCTATGGCCTTAAACTGTGTACCTGAGAATGGTTTCAGAAGCTCTCAGACTTTATATCACATCACGGGTTCATGAAATCAACTGCAAATCATTCAATACTCATTCAGAGGACTCAGAGATGTACAACTGCTATACTAGCCTATGTTAATGATATCATTGTTACAGGGGATGATGTGCAGAGTAGTCATGCAGATAAGAATTTCCTTGATTAGCAGTTTGTAACCTAGGACCTTGGCGATTTACATTACTTCATTGTACTTGAGTTTGCAAGGAACCGACGGGGTCTTGTTATAACCCAGAGGAAGTATGTTACAGATCTTCTCATTGAGAAATTCATGGCAGATTGCAAATCTACCACTACTCCCATGGACCCGAGCTTGAAGTTATATGATGATGATACATAGGTAGACAAGAAGAGATATAGAGAGCTTGTTGGGAAGCTCCTATATGTGACTATCACTAGGCTGGAAATATCTTTTACAGTGAGCATAGTCAGCCAATTCGTGGAGCGGCCTAAACATGCATAGTGTTCAAGAAATCGATCACATGGGTCGCATATACGACTGCATATGTTCGTGCAGCATGCAGACCGAACTGCTTTTATGAATAGGTGCATTATGCACCCTAAGCGCATATGTGCCCCGCATATGCCCTCATATCTCATATATGCCCTGCGTACTGCACCAGTAGCTTGGTGGCTCAGCCTCCAGCAACTCCAACTCTCCATTCCTCTCACTTGGGTGTTTACCTTCATAGCATCGCCTTTCCTCCATTCAACTATAAGAACATGCAATTGTATATAATTGCAGTGCATTATGTCATTGTGTGTATGCAATATTTTATGTTTTTCTCATGTATTGTTTTCATGAGCATATACAATGCATTGTCTAATATTTTAATAAATTTCAATTGAGGTTTGATCATATATTACAAATCTACATGTATGTGTATTGAAGTTTTGGTATTATGAATTATCTAATATGTAAAGTTTTATGGTCAAAAATTTTTTGTGATTAAATGTTAGGAAATAATGGTATCTACTCAGCCATCTGACATGAACTATTTTTTTAGATCATCTTTAACTCCACCCTGATACACAAATTTAGTAGCGATATTATATATATTAAAAATTAGAAAATGGTATAGAACCACATAAACACTACATACACCCTTCGCATACCACTTATTTAGTATTCAGTGACATGTCCGAACACATATACATACCACATTCCTGAACCTTGGACATGCACATATGGATATAATTCATATGATTCTGAGGTACTTGAAGACCTCTCTTGGTACTGAACTTTTCTTTAGCAAAGGAATATCCTTTATCGTTACACCATGCACAGATGTAGATTATGCATGATGATCCAAGAAGGGGAAATCTACATCATGTTTTGCACTGTTCATAGGGAGCTATTTGGTATCATAGAAGAGCTAGAAATAGATACTGGTTGTCATATCTAGCGCAAAGTCATAGTACAGAGCCATGGTACAATGAAGAACTAAGTATATGTGGGTCATATCCATCCTGACTGACCAAGCTATTGACGTGCCTCTTCCCATGCATCTCCAATGCGACAACCAACCTGCCTTTTCATTGTCAGCAATTATGTCTTCCATGAGAAGATCATGCATATCGAGACCGATTATCACTACACTCATGACATTATTCAGACAGGTTTTATCTCCACCTCCCACATCAGCTCAGAGGAACAGACATCAGATGTGTTCGCCAAGGCTCTAGCCAGAAGGCTATTCCAGATATGTTCCATGTTGAGCGTGATTGATATCTATACTCCATCTTGAAGGAGAGTGTTGAGATATTTTTCATCTTTTCATGTTTTATGTATTCTTTTTTTTCCATCTCTATAATGTAATTTGACCAATAACATTCTCCTCTTACATAAAAGAAATCTAGGGCTACATTATCAATTAATCCAGTCTTTTCTCTCTACATGTACAAATACACAAGTGTAAAAATATGTTTAATATATATCTAATGCATGACAATTATGTTTTTAAAATGTTGAGTATATATTAAGACACTTAAATATCAAAAAAAGTAGAAGGATGTGCACAAACTTTCCATTTGATATCAATGTCGTCCCCAAACTTACAAATGTGATGATTTGAGCCCTAAACTATTTTAAGGTAACAATGTGGTCATGTAATCAACACGAGGGAAATGGTTTGACCTTCTATCCCTATGTAATCAACCTCTCCCACCATAAAAGTACAAATAACTTTCACTTATCTAACAATTTTAACTAACTTTTATCTCGTAGTCATTCTTATCCAACCCAACGAAGGATACAATAACTACCACTTATGTCTCCTTACCCTACAGAATCCTTTCCTTGTAAACGAACATAAATGAGGGATATAACAAATTAATCCCTCTTTGTCATGTATCCCACTATCGAACGGCCTCTTAAGGATCATATTTATATTAAGAAAAAGTTTAAAGACCTCCCTATAAATTACTCCCCATACTATGACCTAGTCACATAGAAAGCATAGGTTTTACATGATTTATCACAAAGTTGGTGATTTTATCTTGTGCAATGATCTAATCATGACTACACCTTCACAAGAAAAAGAGAGATACCATTTGAGTAGACCTAACGAATGTTGTATGATCCACTTCAATCGGATTCCGAAAGTTGGAATTGTATAGTGTGCTTTTCAAGTTCACGGAAAATTGATATGCCTTCCAAGTAAGTTGCTCCGATTAATGCTGCCATCATGGAGCAGTGACAGACTTAGGATTATAGAATAGACAAGACACGGACACGGATCCTCTGTTGTGGTGTTGTGCCTGTTGTAGGTGCGGGAGCCACTCGATTTTGATTGAGCAGTTCACACAATTTTGCACAGCATGGGCCCACAAAAAGTGTCATATCATCCAAACCGCTCGATCAAGATCGAGGGACACACATGCCTGCAGCAGAGTCTGCTGCACTCCCTGCAACAGACGATCCTCTCTAGACGGGACACACCAATAAGAGGTATATGTCAATATGTTATAAAGTTCATAATAAGAGATAAAAACGGATGCAAACATATATGTATCTATATGTATATGCACTCGTTAAATGGAGGATATGAATACAACTTTTTTAATCTAGCTAATAATAATGCAAATATGTGTTGAAATTCAATACATGCGAACAAATACAAATTTATATCTTTAGTTTTGACAAATAAGAATATGGTTACAAATGATCAAACTTCAGAAGATCCGAATATAGATATACATTTTTAGAAAAATATGAATATGGACACGGATACGAATATGAATTTAAATATTTCATATTTGAAGGATATCAATAGCAATATGATTTGATTATTAATAAGTATGATAAACTTTATTTTTATACTTACTTTTTTAAGTCATTTATCACTATTAAAAAGTGTTAATGTACTTACTATATATTTTACTATATATTAGAGTTTGTTATGAATCTAAAAAGCTTATCATTTTTTAAATAAATTAGGAACATTTAACATTTAAAAAAATCGTATTAGTTTGTTAATTATTTGTATCCAAATTATCAATAACCATTATCAATGTTACATGCACTTTAAATTGGAGCTCATAATCGAGATAGGTGACAGTGGGGAACTAGCACACAAAGGATGAAGGATACTGAGAATCCTCAAGCGCACCACAGAAGCGTGTTGATAGCATCGTATGCGATTGGGGCGACTAGTCGCACTAGTCGCGAGATGCAGCGGAATTTAAAAAGTTTAAATCTAGTGATGAAACCACATGATCACGAGAACATTTCTGGGATCATTTCATCAAACCACAAAGTATAAGGAATACCTCTTGGAGCGTGGTTGTAATCGTGAGATCCCAAACAAGAGATCCTCCTGTCTTAAGTCCGATCCACGAAGAATGCACTTGTGGGCACGATGATGAGACGCGATCCTCCTGTAATCCTCGATGAATATCCAAGCAATCGAATCCCCTGATTTCGTCCAACGAAATCTGTCATCTTCCTTTAGAGCAAGCAGCCTCAAAGAAGAAGGAGATCCTCGAGTCGTTGAAGGCAAAGGCGAGAGACTCTCCTTCTCAATGCACAAAGTGGACGGCCATCTTGAATAGAGAGAGAGAGAGGGTAGGCGAGAATGAGAGAGAGAGAGAGAGTAGTAGGCTTCTACAACTCTTAAATAATGTACATTGACAGGCTAGGTTAGCCCTCCTTTTATATTAGTTTAGGATCAAATGGATCGCAATCCATGGGACGCATAGATCCAACGACCAAGTTGATCTATGTATTAATCAATGGCCATGATTGTTGTTGGCTAAAAACCAACAACATTAATTTATATTTAAATCAAATATATGTTGCAACAATATCAACATAATTTAATTTAACATAAATTAACTATTAAGAGATAACAATATAATAAAGGGGAGATAACAAATTACCTCCTAAAAATGAAGGGGCATCACCTTTGACTATGTCATTGGCGACGTCGCCTCATTTGGTGGTTATTATGTCCCTTTTTTTATATTATTATTTCTTTATGAATTTGTAATAATCATTATCACACAATTATTCACCAAATTAATTCCAAATTAATTTGTAAATATTTCAGTCATGCCATTGATAAATATGTGAATCATATTCACAACCTAAAATAATTTCTAAATTACATTTCCAATTAATTAATTAATGTGAATCCAATCCACATTAATAATTAACAAATGCTATTTACAAAATTCTCTCTCTTTGATATGTATATTATAAATCATATTTATAATACACAAATATCATGGATAGTATTATCTACATTCTCTAATCCTTGATAATTAAATCCTATTTAATTATCTTGGATAATTATTCTCACAATATGAATCTCATTCATATTATGCTTGATAATTAAATCTCATTTAATCATCAAGTCCTTCTTGCTTGGACATGTAATTCATCAAATGAGTTATTCTTGAACCCCTTCAATCATAATGTGCTTTCTCCGCGGATACTTGGAGATAAGGACATGGCGATTGTATTGTTCCACGTATAGCGACTTGGATGTTGAGATCTTATCTCAAATCTAGATCTTACGGACTTCCCATAGATGCTTGATTAAATCAATACTGCAAATCTAATCTTCTCATTCAATCTGAATCTCATTCAGACCAATGTCCAACACTTCGACTAAGATCAGTTTTCTTCTCTACTGAGAGGAGTCACTAAAATCCAGACTTGTTTCATCACTCCCTCGGAATGGAAGCGTCATGGTTATACAATCGTTTATGATCACATCACCCCCGGGTATTCCCAATACATGTACATCCTGCATACTGGAAGACCCATGGTCAACCTGAAGATCAAGATCAATTTTACACTGTCTTCTTAAGGGTTTGATCACTAAGTTTTTCAATCTTGGTCATTGGGAATCAGTATCGATCATATGCTTTCCCAAAGCATATATCATACCTTCAAATTCATGTCATGCTTCCAAAGCATGACGACAATGCATGGAATTTGATCGGTACCAATACCTCATGAGTGAGCTCATGTCTTCTGGTTCATAAGTGAACCTGTATAATCCCTTTGAGAGATCATATTGCTCATGTGCCTTTATATGCACACCAGCTCGCCGGTGTATAGACCTTGGTTAGGCCATCAACCTATCGGTCTGCCAAATGTACATACTTATACATATAGCAATACATCTGTCTCCGGTCAGAGGATGCGTGGCTATGCTATGACAGCGTTCAATATAGGACTTAGGTTATCTCGATCTCGTTAAGTCAACCCATTGACCTAACTAATCTGACACCTCCGAATCACTATTCCCATGCAGAGGACCTGCATCAAGAGGTCGGTCAGATATCAGCCTATGTGAGAAAGGATTGCCATCTCCTACTCAGGCTGGAGATCATTTCTCAATAATCATTTGACGGTGCTTGATGAGTCCTTTATCTAACTCCTTAGATATCCATCCAAACACCAGCCTCTATGATTCATTTAATGAATCAACAGCTGTATGATCATCAAGATGGCCATGGTACATAACCCTAATTGTACAGAGGGACCTTTTATGCAAATTATTTATTCTTCATTTCAGATCAGGGAATGATATGTGCAAAATGGCTCGCCGTGGGCTCGCATGTCCAACAATATCCCACTAGCCCAAAGAGCCATTAATAGGCTAATCATTTAAACCCACACTCATGTGACAATCATAGGCTATTTAGAAAATAGCTAGGTAAGCTGATCAGTCACTCTGTTTCTGCAAGACTACGTCAAGTCCTTTTACGACACTTGCATATCCCCAGTAACAGTGCTCGCATCCAATGCGAATGTTGCATCTTATGGAACCAATACTCAATATTGATAAAGCACTTATAGTGTCCATGACACTATTGCTCAATTATAATTATTACAATCAGTATTTTATTAATCCTTATCTGAATACCTTTACTCTTGGAGATCTCTATCTCCTAAGGTATTCGCAGTTAAGACCTTTTAGATCTCCATCTAAAAGTCTTAATCTTTTGAAGATATGACTTTGAGATCACTATCTCAAAAAATCTTGTCATCTATGAAGAGTTTGTTATTACTGTAATCAAGTGCTTTCTCTCCATAGTAGGATTAGCAACACTTTACTACTCCAACTGCATGGCAGATATCTGGCTTTTGTACACATCTAGCATACACTTAGCTTCTCGTAACTGATGCACAAGTGCAAGCAGTTCTAGCATTCACTTCCTCAACTCTTTAAGGTGTTATCCCTTTAGATAGGTCAGTACCAAATCTTAAGGGAAGGAAGCCTTTCTTGGAATTTCCAAAAAAAATGGAACATGTCCAAGGTGTACTACAATTGTGACAGTCCCAATACCCTCTTTTCTTTGCATCTGAACACCTTCAGAACTAAGATCCAAGAGGCATCTTTGAGATCATATCTCAAGGCATGGAATAGCCAGATCATAAAACACTTATTACCATCCTTATATCATTCCAAATGATTAGGATATTATCTACATTTAGCACGATGAACACAATGGCACTCCCACTAAGCTTCATATGGTTCATCAAGATTCTATCTGAAATCATAACATTTATAATTTCATCAAATCTTATGATTCAACTATAAGAAGCTTATGTGAGTCCACATATGGATTTCTTTAGCTTCCACACCTTACTTTCCCCAATCATGAAGCCTTGGGGCTACTTCATGTGAATATCCTCAGAGAGGTATTCTTAGAGGAATGCAATTTTGACTTACATCTTGAAGATGCAATAGTCAAGTTGTGTAGCTAAGGTTAGCAATGTTCTGATGATTTTAAGCATGGTCACCGAAGAGCGAGTCTCATCGCAAGCAATGTCTTCTCTTCCGGTGTGTAGCTCATGGCTACGATCCGAGCTTTGAAGGTCTCTACCTCCTCATCAGGTTCCCTCTTTTCTTGAAGATCTATTTACACCTTAACGGGTCTTACCCTTATAGGTGGATCCTCGAGGGTCCATATACAACATTTGTATATGAAGTCTACTTTAGACTTTATTGCTAAAATCCATCTCTCCATGTCATGATCCTTAGGGGCTTCATCACATGAACTCCGATCATTGTCAAACTTAACTGACACATGGAACACATCCTCAAACTCATTTGAAGAGTATTAGTGCTTCATTTTTAATTATCCCTTTTACTTTTCGATTTCAGGAGCCTCGTTATCTTCTAAAGATCAAACGAGTTCCTACACTTCATTTTCATCTTGATTCTCAAGAGTGTCATCATCTAAGAATCACATTCTTAGAGATGAGATCTTTTAAAAATCTTAGGGTTATAAAGTAGGTATCCAATACCATCCTTTATTTTCTTAATGAAGTAGCACTCTCAAGTGCTAGATTCTAGCTTACATGCATGGAACCTTATTAAGGATATATATTGTAGTCTCTACTACACATATATACCTGGAAACTAAGGGATAATTATGCTAAAAATCATCATTAATCAAATCATGTCACACATGATCCAATTGTATCTCCCTACAACTCCATTGAGTTTAGGTGTGTTTGGAGGATTGAGATAGAAATGATATTCATATCTTCATAAGGTATTCTTTGAATTCATCTAATAGGTACTTGATACCTTTGTTAGATCAAATTCATTTAAGCTTCCTTCAAACTTTGGTTCTAAACCAAAATTGTGAAATCTTTGAACATTTCAAAGGTTTCTCAGGTGAAGAGAAGAAATCTCATATCATACATAATCATCAAAGATATCACATATCCATAATGTTCACTACGATATAGATGATCCACATACATCAATATGTATGAGATCCCGAATACCTTGACATCTTACACCTTTCCTAAGAGAAGGTGTATTGGACAGTCTTTGAATATAATATTCACAAGTATGTAAGATTTGAAATTTTTAGACATTCTAAAGTTTCATCTCTTATTAGTCTATTGATCATATCAATAGACATATGTCCAAAACTTGATGCCAAATCATTGTCAAATGATCTTCATTCTCCTACTGATCTTATAAAGGTTTTAATTTTCAGTATTAGAAATCTTAATGAACCATTCATTAGTTTTCTAATTTTATGGAGTCCACTAGATGTTAGATTACTATCTGAAATATATCCATCATAACTTTTTATGATAGTTCTATCTCAGAATTCATGTTTATTTTCCAACATTTAGAAACAAACAATGAGTGTATTCTAATATCTAGGTCATAAGAGACATTCTCTAAGACTAAGGGCTCTCCCACTGAGAATATGAAGTCTATCTATCCAACAGAGATTACTGCAACAATTACATCAATATCCATGTAGATGACTATTAAACCTTAAGATCAAATTTCTAATATTCTAATATATACATGCAACCAATTGCAAGTGTCATTAGAAGATTAGTATACAATTATCAGGCTTTTTCTTATGAAGTAAGTCAAAGTCAATGATTATATGTAGATTATTCTAATGCTCTATCTGAGTCCTTCACTAAGGATTTTAGACATACTTGATAGTCATACTATCAACACATCAACTTATTGCAGTATTGGCATTCATACACTCTTTAGATGTCATATGGAAGTACAATCAACTCTTTGACTTTCCTTCTCACATGGGTCCGACCCATGCTTCCACTGTGCTCTCTTCATCTATAAACAAATATTGTTTAAGCAAAGAATCTCTTATGTTGAATTGAAAGGATTTCAATACAAGAGCACTTCAACATTTATACATGCTTCATTCATACAAAAATGATTACTATGAAGCTTCATGAATAACTTGAGTATAGATAGTAGAATGATGCCACTCATCATATCTACATACATCTTAACTTTTGGGTTCAGGTAGGTATTCAAACATTTTGAATACATCATCTCTTTCGAGCTACCATTCTACATAATGTAGAGAATTATTAAAAAAATAAAAATAGGTCATTTTTCCTGTTTGAAATTCAAAAATTCATAAAAATTCAAATATTTCTCTAAAAATTCCAAAAAATAGAGTAGTTTTATTTCATTGTCTTTTAATTTCCATCCAATCTCGTGCATTAATTCTTTGCAAAACCCAAAAAAAATTAAAAAACATCAAAAATCTTATAAAAATCGTAAAAAATTCCACAAAAAATAAAAAAATTATTATCTCACTTCTTGTTTGTAGATATTTGTCCCTATTTCGTTATAAAATAATTGCTATAAGTTTTGGGCACTTAAAACATTTTTAAGTTGAAAACTCCAGGATGTGCATTATTTCTCATTTTTGCCACTTTTTGATTTTTAGAAAGATACAAAAGCATCTGAAAATTCTACAAAAATTCTCAAAAACATTTTAAAATATTTAAAACACAAAAATATTTTTCTGTAATTTTCTGAGCATTTTTATATAATTAAAAAAATACAAAAATAGTTTAGTATAAGTAGTTCTTATGTTGAACATATTGTTCTTTATTTGAAATTAAATAATTGCAAAAATTAAAATCACTAAAAATTTGAAAATTAGAAAATAAAAAATATAAATTAAAAAATTAAAAAGAGAAAAATTCCACAAAAACCAAGGATAGTTTGCCTTTGAGATTCCTGTCTTTTCTTTTAATTGATTTTTTTGATTAATTGAATAACCCTCGGGAATTGTAGCCTCCTTGAGTTTGATCATGTCTGCTATACAAGTAAATATTCGTGCTAATATTTTTATAATTGTGTCTCTTACACATTCTCCTTTCTTTTTCTTGCAAGAGCCTGCGGACCGAAGGAGGCGATCCTAGGAGAGTCGAAGCACCCAAGCGACATGGAGGCAGTTTGATTCTTCACCGAATCGCAGGATAGTGTGAGAAGAGGAGAAGAAGAATTAAATGAGACCAGAGAAAGAGAGAGAGAGAGAAATTTTTTCTAGCATTTAAACATTTGTAACAAGGATATTCATTGGTTACGGGGTCTGTTTCACCAAGTGCCGGTGCACTTGGGAGACCTCACTGGATTTGTTTTTATCGCCTTTATTTTTATTTCAGATAGATTTTGTGAGATACCTCTTGATTGATTTAATTAATTTTCTTGAGGTAGGTAATTAATTAGGTCTAAACAACCTAAACAAAAATTTTTGTACATATAGAGTCGAGCGTAATTCGAACTTAGTCAAATTAACTCGTTCTTTCTCGTTAATAGAAGTTATCATCTAGGACGGTTCACTTGCATCATATATAATAGTTTATTTTTCTATATTTAAATTCTATGCAGATCGTTTTGCTCGTAGAGTGCTGGCGACAAGGTACACATCTCTAACCCCTGCATGCATCGTCGTTTTTAATCGTGCATTAGCATTTCCGATCTCCTTCCTCGTTTTCACTCACATAAGATAAAAAATAAATTGGGCACTCGGTAGGTGATTCTTTAAAAATATCTTAACTAAGTGACAACTGCATAAAATACAGGGCTGCTAAAGAAAACTCGACCCTAAAATAAAATAAGGAAAAATCATTGTTTTGGGGAGAGTAACCCCCTCATTGTTTGGTTTGTATGTAGCGAGAGAGCGACCTGCACACTAGGATATAACCATGCCAAACTCTTTTCAGACTACTATCTTGGGTTAGTCGTTCTCCAGTGAGGATCTCTCCGGTAGCCGGTAAAGCGGCCCACGATGTCCTTAACAGATTGAATTGACTGGGTAGCCAATAAACAGTCTGCATTTCATATAGGTTGGGAAAGATTTAACTTTGGGATTAGGCCAGTCTCCTAAGAGAATTAGGTTCCTAACATATCACTTTAACCGCTCTGATATATTGTATTATCACCAAACTCTAAAATTGACAAGATAATTGACCGAACCTTCACGGTCTTCACTTTGAGTTGAGTTGGTGAACTGGGGGTTTGTATTGTGTTTTCTTACTAGTGATAAAGATCCTTCTGCGTAATTTGCGCCTTCACTCACTTTTACTCTTGAATTGACCTTCGTGCTCTCGCATCCTGCCTATTGATTTTGAAGATGTCTGACTGGAGTATTTCTCGTTCGGACTTCGTGAATTCATTCTACGCTTTGAGCCGTTCACCTTCTATTCAGGGAGACTCACTTCACGAATATTCCTCTTTCCGCACTTCACAATTCACAACATCCATGAATCCACTATTTGAGATTGGCTTTAGTTTGAATTAATATCTGAGACTCCATCAATTCTGAGCACTAATCGATTAGCATGTACATTTTCAGAGTCAGAAGCCGGACACTTAATGCCACCAAAGGGAAAGGGAACCATGTCGGAGTAGAGCGAGATCAACAGTACCATATTAGCCTCCATTCAATCAATTCAAGTCCAGATAATAGAGCAGGCTAATTTCCAGGACACACTGAGAGATATGATTCTCGAGATGAGACAAGAAAGAGAAGATAGGAGAGAGGGGGAAAACAGAAACCCTGGAGGCGGGAATGGGGGAGATGAACCTCACATAGAACCTGGGGCTAAGCCTACATTAAAGGATGCTTATAATCTAGGGACATGATAGACAAATTCTTAGATACAAATCCCTACGGTTCATGGGCATTTTGAGCTTAAGACTGCTATTTTACCTCTTCTCCCAATATTCCATGGAAACATTAATGAAGAACCTTATATACACCTATAGCAGTTTGGTCGCATTTGTGGAACAATACACTACCCAAATGTCCCATTAGAGGTAGTGCAGATGACCGCCTTTCCATTCAGTCTGATGGGCAAAGCCTTGTACTGGTTAAATCACTTAGGGAAGGTTGTCACTACTTGGGAAGAGTTGAGGTTCGCATTTCTGAACAAGTACTATCCATTTGGACGCCTCAACCAAATGCGATCCTTGATTGCTAATTTCTCCCAGATGCCCCAAGAGCCTATTCACGGGGCATGGGAAATATTCAAAGATATGACGAAGAAATGCCTCCATCATTATATTCCTAAGACCATCCTTGTACAAAAATTATTTGGAGGTTTAAGCATTGAGAATCAGAAGTTGGTAGATGCCGCTTGTGGGAGGAGCCACTTCAACAAGGACGAGGACGTCCTGTATCAAAATTTTTAGGAGATGGCGGAGAGTTCAGCAGTTCTTTCTTCTTCACATGCTTTTCATAAGCACCCCATCATCTCTCCTGCAATACTCCAAAAGGATGTCAACATGACAGCATCACATGAAGTGGATAGGGTGGACAGTTCTGATCTGACCATTATTGAAAATCACCTATCCAAAGTAGGCATTATTGAGAAACGATCAAAGGTGCTTGAGAAGCTCCATGTGATTGAGCAGAGAATGAAGAACCTGGATAAGCTGGATGAGATAACAAAGCACCTGAAGCTTCTTGTGAGTACGAAAAGTGCAATCCGTAGTATGAGTGTAGCAATCGATACCTCTACTAGGGATCAGACTTGTTCCACCCAACAAAGTAGCAGAGGACGATCCACAGTTCAACATGTCTACTACGTGCAGACACCTGATCAAGCTCAGTACCTTGCACATCAGATAGTTCCGTACCAGCAAGAAGTAGCCTACATTCCTGAGCAGCTCTCCACCTCCACCTGTCATTCATGAGGTGAATGGTATCTGGTTCGACCGTGAGAGAAATCAGCCCCATCCATAAGGGAAAGGCCAGTTAGTTCACAACAGGGTCAGAGACCCGCCCACCAGCTTCAGGGAGGTAGACAAAAGCAGTACCAACACCAGTAGTTCCAGTCTCACTTTCAGTCTCCACCACATTTCCAAAATTGGAGACAAGGCCAGCCACAACAACAGTCTATGTACTTTCCTCAGCCTAACCAGCAGCAGATTGCATATTATGGACAATATCCTTCCCCCTCCTCCTCATTATCAGAATCCGTATGGTTACTAACATGCTTCGTACTATAAGTCTCAGCGATAGCCAGTCAATGAGCAACCTGAGGCTCCTTCAGTCAATCCAGTACTGGACCAACTTGCATTGCTTATGAAGAACATGAATGAACTGACTCAACAAATCGATGACCTGACCACCACCAAGACACTAATTCCAGCACAGATCGAAGCCAACCCCAACAATTTCAAACACAAAGAACATGTTGCCAAAACCCACCCACCCCCGAAACAGGTACGTCCCTTGATTTTACATGTTTATCTGATGCCATTCATCTCAGGAGCGGTAGGAGCTTGCAACCGCCTACACACCAGTTGGAGTTGGGATATCGAGCCACAGAGAGAGCATCATCTTCTAAATTATTTCCTTCACCAGCAATCGTGAGGACCAATATAGCAGCTCCCAAGTCTGGAGTTTCACCGCCACCTTCACCAAGCAGATGTAGATCACCACTAGCAAGCGAGAAAATACCAGTCGCAGATTCTTCTTCTTCGCCAGTAGTAGCATCCCGTTATGTTTTAGATTCTATTTTTCTTCCACCTGATTTGGGCAACACTGTACAGACTGATTCTGGTTGTCCTTTTGTACATGAGGATTCTATTTTGAATAATGAAAATGGACGTTTGCATGTTTCTTCTGATTCTGTGCCATTTCCTTCTACTCTCATATCCAAAAAAATCAAAAATTAAAAACAACCTTATATGATCATTGAGTAGTTGAGATCTTACAGAACATCTTTCTAAAGAAGCCACTCCTTAAGGCCATGGAATACATGCCCACGTTAAAAAAGAGAATGAAAGAGGTATGTACATAAAAGCGTCAACCAAGGAAGAACAAACAAAAGGAAACAGAGAAGCACATCTTGACCATGGCCACAGTTCATGCCATCAGTAACCTTCCGCCTAAAAAGAAAGACAAGGGAGCACCTCACATCCGTTGCCATATCTTTGATCAAGAATTTGATGGTACTCGTCTCGATAGTGGTTCCTCCTTCAATCTCATGCCTTCCTCTTTACTGATTGAATTTCAGTTAGGACCTCTTAAATCAACCAGGATGATCCTTCAGTTTGCTGATAGATCGATTAAGAGGCCAAGAGGAAATTTAGAGGACGTTATTATAACGGTGCAGGGAATGAAATTCCCTGTTGATTTTGGTTGTCATGGATTTGGGCACACTTACACCATTACTTCATACCTTGATCATACTAGGTCGACCGTTCCTCCGAACAACCGAAGCAGTAGTTGATTATGCTACTAGAGAGATCATCTTTCACTCTCGCAGTGACAAGGTGAAAATTGAGACAAACTCTGATCCTAGACCATCACCTCCACCCGTAGCAGATGAGACAGAGAAATCTATATAGAGCTAGGTGATTGTGATTTCTTACTGAATTCAAAGAGAAAGATCTTTTCACTGATTTTATAGATACCCAAGAGTTCCTTTCCCAAAAGAACTCTATGGAAAGCACAGTCGACATGAGTTCCCTTAGTGGTCCAATTGAGTTAGTTGTTGACGGACAGTTTGAGATGATTTCTGAGGATCAATCTGAGTTTTTAGAGGCATCTTCTGATATTCCTTTGATACACTTTTATGAGATTACTGATGATAGGCCTCATTCTGAGAATTCTGAAGTGTAGATATCCGAGCCATGCGTTGAATTTCCTGATTATGCACATATGAGAGACATCTTTCTGAGATCATTGCCGAGATATCTAAACCATTAATTGATCATAATACTGAACACCTTGATGAGTCCCTCCTTTTTGAGCAAAGATCATTCATTACAGATCTATCAGAGATTTTACTTGCTGAGCAGTTAGTAGCCAAGGTGGACAGTCCACACACAGATCATAGACCATCTACCAGTGCAATAGCAAAGATTATTGTAGAGCCGATTCAGACACCACCTGAGCACAAGGTTTTACCATCAACGTTGAAATATGATTTCCTTGCGGGACCCCTCAAATGTTTCCGATCATCCTCAGCTTGCAGTTGACCGTTGAACAAGAATCTCGCTTGCTATAGGTTCTTGAAAGAAACCGCAAGGCCATAGGTTGGAATATCTCGGATCTCTGTGGGATCAATCCAGCTTTGTACTCGCATCATATCTACCTAGAGGATGATTGTAAACCTTCCAGTGAATGCCAGCGTCGTCTAAATCCAAATCTAAGGGAGGTTCTCATGAAGAAGATCAAAAAATGGTGTGATGCTGGTTTTATATATCCCATTTCGGATTCCAAGTGGGTCAGCCCTTTACACGTGATCCTGAAGAAATCCAGGATTACTATCGTAAAGAATGACCGTGGTGAGGAGATTCCGACCCGAGTACCTACTTCATGGCGTCTATGTAGTGTACCGATGCCTGAACTCAGCTACCAAGAAGGATCACTTTCCACTGCCCTTTATTGATCAGATTATTGAGAGGTTGGAAGGAAAAGAGTTCTTTTTCTTCTTGGATAGGTACTCAGGATACAACCAAGTTGCTATCTCTCATGAGGATCAGGATAAAACTACTTTCACTTGTCTGTTTGGCAGCTACGCCTTTAGACGGATGCCCTTTGGATTGTGTAACGTTCTCGCTACATTCCAAAGGTTTATGTTGGTCGTTTTTACCGACATGGTGGGTAGTTTCCTTGAGGTCTTAATGGACGATATCTCGGTCTATGAGGATAGTTTTGACACATGTCTTTCTCATTTAGATCGCACCTTTTTTTCCTTCCTTAAGTCCAGGGATGAAGTAGCTGGAAAGACAGGCCGAAAAGGTACCTCTTCAACGTTGATGTGAGGTAAACCTAGTACTCTCGTGGGAGAAGAGTCACTTTATGGTGACTAATGAGATTATATTGGGCCATGTCATCTTCAAACATGGTATGGAGGTTGACCCGGCTAAGATTGATGTGATTTCCAAGTTAGAGCCACCGCAGAATTTGAAGAAGTTGAGGTCATTTTTGGGACATGTAGTATTCTATAGGCGATTCATAAAGGACTTTAACAAAATTTCCAGACCTTTGACCGAGCTTCTGTGTAAGGAGACTGATTTTATTGTTGATGAGAAAGTCCTCCTTGCATTTAATCAGATGAAATAGATGGTTACTAGTGTCCCTATCTTACATCCATCTGATTGGTCTCTTACTTTCGAGATCATGACGGATGCCTCGGATTTCATAGTTGGAGCTATTTTAGGACAGAGAAGGGATGGGATACTATTTTCTATACACTATACTAACAAGACTCTGAATGAAGCACAACGAAATTATACAGTTACAGAGAAAGAGATGTTAGCAATTGTATTTGGACTAGAGAAGTTCAGATCTTACCTCATCGGTTCCCATGTTGTTGTATACACGGATCACACTGCCATATGATACTTGCAGGCAAAGAAGGGTCCAAAACATGCCTTATCAGATAGATCCTTCTCCTCCAGGAATTTGATTTAGAGATTCGAGATAAACCTGAAGTGAAAAATATTGTGGCAGATCACCTTTCCCGTATCACAGATGCAGAGACCTCTGAGAAAAACATTATCTCTATTTCTGAAACCTTTCCAGATGAGACCATTTTGTTTGTAGAGTCACTTCCATGGTATGTTGATATTGTAAACTATCTTGTCTCCAAGAAAGTTCCATAAAATTGGCCGACGAACAAGGTAGATAGATTTGTATCAGAGATTCATTATTACCAATGGGAGGATCTGTATCTATTTTGTGAGGGTGCGGATTGTATCTGGAGAAGGTTTATTCTCAAGAGGAACACACCGGTGTACTTGAGCATTGCCACAAATTATAATCTGGTGGGCATCATTCGGGGAAACACACGGCTACAAAGGTTTTACAGAGTGTCCTATGGTGGCCCACATTGTTTAAGGATGCTACATAGTATGTTCGAGGTTGTACCGACTGCCAGAAAATGGGAGGAACTATTAGTTCCAAAGATACTGTGCCCCTAAGATACATACAGATTTCTGATGTTTTTGATGCTTGGGGGATAGACTTCATGGGCGCATTTCCTGTCAGTCAGGTATTTCAGTACATCTTGCTCGTCGTGGATTATGTTAGTCGATGGATGGAGGCTATCCCCACCTGAGTTGCAGATAGTCATGCAATGCGTTCCTTTCTCAAAAACCACATTATTACACGGTTCGGGATCCCTAAAATACTGATTTTAGATGGACGAAGTCATTTCATTAATAGAGAAGTAAAGAAGCTTGTGAAGGAGTACGCCATTGAGTACAGAGTTGCGTCTCCTTACCACCCTCCGACTAATGGCTTGGCAAAAATTTCAAATAGGGAGATAAAGACAATATTGCAAAAACTTGTATGTCCACATAGGAAGAACTGATCCCAAATGCTTGACTCGGTTCTATGGGCTTATCGGACGTCGTACAAGTTTCCTTTAGGTAGGTCTCCCTACAGATTGGTGTATGGAAAGCCTTGCTACCTGCTAGTGGAATTAATTCACAAATCTTTATGGGCACTTTATATATGCAATCTTGATTATGAGAAGGCAGGAAAGAAGAGGAAGTTAGATCTGAATAAATTACTGGAATTCCGAGACTTTTCATATGAAACTCACTCATGTATAAGGATAAAGTCAAGCATTGGCATGATAAACACATTCGAAGGAAGACTTTCTCTCCGGATCAGAAAGTTTGATTATTTGATGCTAAGTTGAAGCTATTTCAGGAAAATTGAAAAGCAAATGGTCGGGACAGTTCATTGTGAGAAACGTGCGTGATAATGGAAGTATTGTCATATCTGGGTTGTCATCTAACACATAGCCATTTGTTGTGAACGGACAATTGCTGAAGCCATATCCAGATCATGATACATTCCTCTCCATTGTAGATTCTATATCTTTAGTATCAGACGATGATCTTTTGATTCCATCTTATGCATCTGGTACATGAGCTGACTACCTCTTGTATATCCTTTCGTTTCACTCTTACTTCTCCCGTTTTACCGTTCACCCCTTTTCCGTGTGTATATATGTTATACTTAGGATGTGCTTTATCCTAAGTATGGGGGGGGGGGTGATGGATTTGTGCTTTTTCATATTTGTCTTGTTCATCACTCTTGTTGTTGTCTATACGTAAGTATAATATACACTAAGTATAGAGGGAGTGATGTTGTACATATCGTGTTTTTTGTGTCTTCCATTGAGTCTGTATATTTTCTTCACCAGTTTTCCCTTTTGTACACTCTACTATACTTAGGATTACTTGATCCTAAGTATTGGGGGATCACAAACTTCTCTTTTTTTTTCGTTGTAGCATAGGAGTCTTTTCACTTTTCTATACTTAGCACGAGTTATGTCTTCCTTTGTCGTTCTCTGATCACTATGAGGACATAGTTCGAGCTAAGTATAGGGGGGTATCGCATATATCGTATATATACTTTAGACATAACTCGTACTTTTAATAATTATTTTGGGGGATATGTATATAATTTTTTAAAATCCACGTGTGAAAAAAATGATAATAAAAATAAAAATACAAAATAGAAAACCAAAAATCTATAACAATTTTCAAAAAAAACCTTTCTTTTACATCTGTATTTTTTTCCAAAAATCCATAAAAAGTTTAAAATTAGAAAATTGTTTTAAAAAATGTTTTTTTTACATGTGCATCACTTTTCAAAAAATGCTTTCTTTGCATTGTTCATATTTGCTTGCATTTGCATGTGCATTTTTCAGGATAGTATTGACATTTAAACTAAGTTTGGAATAAAATTGAAGAATGGAGCTTAGGTGGACCTTAATCCACCTAATTTCAGAGGAACCTTATAGGAAATAGAGTTAAAACTTTTCAGATACTAGTGACTTAATTCTTTGAGTCCATAAGACTATGTTCACATGTCATCTTGAGTAGTCTAAGTAGAATATTAAACAACACATGCATGGTTCTTTAAGATCGTGGCTTATCTTGGACAAAAGCACTTTACACGTAGCTCTTCATGGCTGAGGTAGTGAGGAGGCAGAATCTTTTGGCTTGGGTAGCATATGAGGGCAGTACATCTAGGTGGACCCTCTCGTCTTCCTCTAGGGAAGGAAGTGCGTCTCAACCTGGTCTAGCGATATTGAGGTCTAAAGACAGGATGCTGTGGGGTTGCAATAATGCTTCAAAAGAGGGATAGTCTACTGGTTCAAGAGGAAAAACTCCTTATGTACATGCTGCACCTTGTATATACTTTCAAAAATGGAAAAATGCAGAATCTCCAAAAGTGGACATGCCTGATTGAAAAGTAAAATGCATGCTGAAGTGTATATACAAGGATAAAAAAAGATAATAAGAGCTTCAAAGTCAAATTGTTGTAAGCTTACAGCGGATGTCTTGGCTACACTAGTCTTGCATCCAAGGATAGGCAGCTACACTGGTTACCGTCCATTCTTTTCTCCATCCCCTCTTCTTGAGCTAGTTGTACTTGAACTTAGAAGGGAATATCTCCGCTCCTTGAGGAAAGAGTTACAAGACCGGAGAACTAGAGTTACCTTGTTGAGAGAGGTTGTTTCTTTGCTACTTTTAAGATGGGGAGCTATATCTCACTTACATCGTACAAATAAAGATTCATAGTCACAAGAATTTATGTATGTAGACTTGTTCTAACATGACTGTTGAGGTGACCTGAATAGGAGTCTTATGGAACTTAGAGGCTGTTAAGTTTTAAATCCATCTCCCATTAAGGTTCCGACACACTAATCCAATGGTCTGACAGAGCTCCAAACTACAATTTTATGAAGAAAAGTTTAATACTCAATATTGTCCTAACTTCTTTATTTTTCCTTCTTTTTTTCTTCGATTCACTTATTATTTCAAATAAGTGTTTGCTAAAGGACCATCAAAGGTAAAGCATAGGAGGATGATGAGTATTTGATTCATCATCTTTATTCATTTATTTTAGCTTAAATTCCCTTACAAAACACATGTACATAATACTAACTTCATATTCTTACTAACTCACACCTATGTATAAATATTATACACTTATTACTATTTTAACCTAAAATAAATAAATAAAGAAAGAAAGGAAAATAAAGACAAGAAAATTAAAAAGGGAAGATTGTATATATGTAATAGATACAAGCTGACCCGAACCCTGAGAGAAGGTCAAGACTTGACCTGATTAACCATGAATAAAGTAGGGGGAGATAGGGTCCTTAATCCGAAAATCCAAAAGAATGTCTATGTTGTGTATATTTGTATGCTACACTATTTTATTTGTACCTTAAATAAAATAATTTTCAAATCAAAAGTTGCAAATAAAAATGTGAGCCAAATAATAAAAATAATTGCACAAAGAAATCATGTATATAATAAAAGTAACCACATCCGGAAAAGGCCATTAAGCGATAATAGAAAGATTAATTCCGTTTCATATGAACTCAGATTAAACAAAAGCCACTTCCATTGTATTATAAATTAAATTATCTTTAAAGTGACTGCGATTTCATAATTTTTGGAGTTACAGTTGAAAAGTCGGTTTTCTGGAGTGGTTTGTACAATTTTTCCATTTATTTTTCCATATTGTATTTGTAGTTATTTGTAAATATTTTCACTAATTACTTAAAATAAAAATAAAAAATAAAAAAAATAAATTTTAAAA
This sequence comes from Ottelia alismoides, assembly GCA_037367405.1. Lineage (NCBI taxonomy): Eukaryota > Viridiplantae > Streptophyta > Magnoliopsida > Alismatales > Hydrocharitaceae > Ottelia > Ottelia alismoides. The sequence goes on from JAZKJV010011084.1 coordinate 338,171, forward strand.
TAAAAAACTAATTTGCTTAGTTACCCTTTTATATAATGTCATATATTTATATAGCATATGTATATATTTAATTTTCTTAACTAACTTCCACAAAAAATGAAAAAAATTAACTTTTAATTTTCCAATAAATAAAGTAAAGAAAATTAAAAAAATATTTTTTTTGTAAATATTTTTTGCACTTATCTTTTTATCTCTATCTCATTTCAAATTTATCTCTTATATTTATCCAAAAATTCAAAAATTCAAATTTCAACTCCATTATCTTTTCTATTTATATGGCTCCTTCTCCCTCATTCCAACTTGATCAATCTTTGGTTAGAGGAGCCCGATCTCCGAGAATCTTCTTGTCGTAGAAGGGTGCCTAGCCTCCAAGCCGTCCTCTGACAACGTGTCGACCTTCGTCGAGGTGATCAAAGTCTTTTCCACTCCTAGGATGAGATCCATTTTCCCTTGTTTTATCCGAAATTAATTGTAGATTTATTTTCTTGCATTTTCTCTTCTTTGTCAAATTTTTTATCTAGATATTAGAATCACCACCATCACAATTTAATCCGCCACCGACTCGAGTTTTCATCTTATTTTCTCGATCTCTCCGTGTTCGTTTCTACCTCGCATGATCTCTCACCTTCGACCACACATGGTGGTCGGAGATCAGGTTCCATCCACCATTTTCCTTGAAGGAGCAATCATCCACATCTTTGTTTTGATTTTTAGGATTGAGTCATCATGCTCGCATCCTAATTTATCTATAAATAAAAATAATAAAAAATAATAAAAAAATTGTTTTCCTTCTCTCTAACATTTGTTTTGCAGGTTAAAATAAAAAAATAAAACTAAAAAAATAAAAATAAAAAATAAAAAAGGTTATTTACAGTTCCCGTTTTAAAAATAAAAAAGGTTTATATAAATATTAGTTCTTTCTGTTTACAATCAAAAAAATAAAAATTAAAAAATTAAAAAAAAGGGCGCGACATCTGCTGCACCGCCGCCGCTCCACCATCTGGGAGGAGCCCCACCAACCGCTGGCCGCCCCTGCTACCTCCTCGTTGCCGCTCACCATCGACGCATCACCTCCACCGCGCGCCACCGCCGAAGGTGTGTATCACCCCGCGCGGTCGTTGTCCTTCAACCGCAGACCGCCGCACTTCTCCGCCAACTGACCATCCGCCAGGAGCTTGAAGCTCCTCGAGAACCACCTCGACTCCGCTGATCCCCCGCCTAGAGATCCTTCAACCTCCACCAGCACAAGCACCACGAGCCGGAACATCTCCGCTCGCGCGGAGGAGGAGACCCAGATCAACCATCGGCTGGTTAGACCTGTGCGACAACTTAGCCCCAACAACCACCCTTCCTCCTGGAGGATCAACTCCGCTGTTTGCCCTTCCACCTTTCGCGCAACCACCACCAATCACCCTTCGCCGCAACTCCATCCACCGCATCACTAGCGCCGTTTGAAACTCGCAGCACTTTCCCTCAATCACGAACGAAGGAGACGACACCATCCTTGTGCTCTTGGCGTGAACAGAAAGGAACGAAGCACAAGAAACCCTAGGGAGTATAATGAAATTGGAAAACTTGGAATTTAGTCCTCGAAGGTTTTGCAAATTGCTAAAAGACCCCTAGTGTGGAGCCCTAAATTGGGGAAAATTGCATCTGAGCCCCAGGAATTTTTGAGTTCGCAAATAAAGCCCCTACTTCTAGCTTGTCACGTGATTTACATGTGTTTCTTGGGTAATTTACGTTTTCTTCCCTATTTTTATCTCATGTTATTTATTTACGCAAGAACATTCACAATTTACATTTTAGTCCTTGCTTTCCAGACTTTAAGTTGCAAGTTCTTTTCATTGAAATAAATCTTTTTCTTCCTCAATAAAAGATTTATCGTGCATGCATCGTCGTTTTTAATCGTGCATTAGCATTTCCGATCTCCTTCCTCGTTTTCACTCACATAAGATAAAAAGTAAATTGGGCACTCGGCAGGTGATTCTTTGAAAATATCTTAACTAAGTGACAACTGCATAAAATACAGGGCTGCTAAAGAAAACTCGACCCTAAAATAAAATAAGGAAAAATCATTGTTTTGGGGAGAGTAACCCCCTCATTGTTTGGTTTGTATGTAGCGAGAGAGCGACCTGCACACTAGGATATAATATGCCAAACTCTTTTCAGACTACTATCTTGGGTTAGTCGTTCTCCAGTGAGGATCTCTCCGGTAGCCGGTAAAGCGGCCCACGACGTCCTTAACAGATTGAATTGACTGGGTAGCCAATAAACAGTCTGCATTTCATATAGGTTGGGAAAGATCTAACTTTGGGATTAGGCCAGTCTCCTAAGAGAATTAGGTTCCTAACATATCACTTTAACCGCTCTGATATATTGTATTATCACCAAACTCTAAAATTGACAAGATAATTGACCGAACCTTCACGGTCTTCACATTGAGTTGAGTTAGTGAACTGGGGGTTTGTATTGTGTTTTCTTACTAGTGATAAAGATCCTTCTGCGTAATTTGCGCCTTCATTCACTTTTACTCTTGCATTGACCTTTGTGCTCTCGCATCCTGCCTATTGATTTTGAAGATGTTTGACTGGAGTATTTCTCGTTCGGACTTCGTGAATTCATTCTACGCTTTGAGTCGTTCACCTTCTATTCAGGGAGACTCACTTCATGAATATTCCTCTTTCCGCACTTCACAATTCACAACATCCATGAATCCACTAATTGAGATTGGCTTTAGTTTGAATTAATATCTGAGACTCCATCAATTCTGAGCACTAATCGATTAGCATGTACATTTTCAGAGTCAGAAGCCGGACACTTAATGCCACCGAAGGGAAAGGGAACCATGTCGGAGTAGAGCGAGATCAACAGTACCATATTAGCCTCCATTCAATCAATTCAAGTCCAGATAATAGAGTAGGCTAATTTCCAGGACACACTGAGAGATATGATTCTCGAGATGAGACAAGAAAGAGAAGATAGGAGAGAGGGGGAAAACAGAAACCCTGGAGGCGGGAATGGGGGAGATGAACCTCACATAGAACCTGGGGCTAAGCCTACATTAAAGGATGCTTATAATCTAGGGACATGACAGACAAATTCTTAGATACAAATCCCTACGGTTCATGGGCATTTTGAGCTTAAGACTGCTATTTTACCTCTTCTCCCAATATTCCATGGAAACATTAATGAAGAACCTTATATACACCTATAGCAGTTTGGTCGCATTTGTGGAACAATACACTACCCAAATGTCCCATTAGAGGTAGTGCAGATGACCGCCTTTCCATTCAGTCTGATGGGCAAAGCCTTGTACTGGTTAAATCACTTGGGGAAGGATGTCACTACTTGGGAAGAGTTGAGGTTCGCATTTCTGAACAAGTACTATCCATTTGGACGCCTCAACCAAATGCGATCCTTGATTGCTAATTTCTCCCAGATGCCCCAAGAGCCTATTCACGGGGCATGGCAAAGATTCAAAGATATGACGAAGAAATGCCTCCATCATTATATTCCTAAGACCAGCCTTGTACAAAAATTCTTTGGAGATTTAAGCATTGAGAATCAGAAATTCGTAGATGCCGCTTGTGGGAGGAGCCACTTCAACAAGGACGAGGACGTCATGTATCAAAATTTTTAGGAGACGGCGGAGAGTTCAGCAGTTCTTTCTTCTTCACATGCTTTTCATAAGCATCCCATCATCACTCCTGCAGTACTCCAAAAGGATGTCAACATGACAGCATCACATGAAGTGGATAGGGTGGACAGTTCTGATCTGACCATTATTGAAAATCACCTATCCAAAGTAGGCATTATTGAGAAACGATCAAAGGTGCTTGAGAAGCTTCATGTGATTGAGTAGAGAATGAAGAACCTGGATAAGCTGGATGTGATAACAAAGCACCTGAAGCTTCTTGTGAGTACGAAAAGTGCAATCCGTAGTATGAGTGTAGCAATCGATACCTCTACTAGGGAACAGACTTGTTCCACCCAACAAAGTAGCAGAGGACGATCCACAGTTCAACATGTCTACTACGTGCAGACACATGATCAAGCTCAGTACCATGCACATCAGATAGTTCCGTACCAGCTGGAAGTAGCCTACATTCCTGAGCAGCTGTCTCCACCTCCACCTGTCATTCATGAGGTGAATGGTATCTGGTTCGACCGTGAGAGAAATCAGCCCCATCCATAAGGGAAAGGCCAGTTAGTTCACAACAGGGTCAGAGACCCGCCCACCAGCTTCAGGGAGGTAGACAAAAGCAGTACCAGCACCAGTAGTTCCAGTCTCACTTTCAGTCTCCACCACATTTCCAAAATTGGAGACAAGGCCAGCCACAACAACATTCTATGTACTTTCCTCAGCCTAACCAGCAGCAGATTGCATATTATGGACAATATCCTTCCCCCTCCTCCTCATTATCAGAATCCGTATGTTTACCAACATGCTTCGTACTATAAGTCTCAGCGATAGCCAGTCAATGAGCAACCTGAGGCTCCTTCAGTCAATCCAGTACTGGACCAACTTGCATTGCTTATGAAGAACATGAATGAACTGACTCAACAAATCGATGACCTGACCACCACCAAGACACTAATTCCAGCACAGGTCGAAGCCAACCCCAACAATTTCAAACACAAAGAACATGTTGCCAAAACCCACCCACCCCCGAAACAGGTACGTCCCTTGATTTTACATGTTTATCTGACGCCATTCATCTCAGGAGCGGTAGGAGCTTGCAACCGCCTACACACCAGTTGGAGTTGGGACATCGAGCCACTGAGAGAGCATCATCTTCTACATTATTTCCTTCACCAGCAATCGTGAGGACCAATATAGCAGCACCCAAGTCTGGAGTTTCACCGCCACCTTCACCAAGCAGATGTAGATCACCATTAACAAGCGAGAAAATACCAGTCGCAGATTCTTCTTCTTCGCCAGTAGTAGCATCCCGTTATGTTTTAGATTCTATTTTTCTTCCACCTGATTTGGGAAACACTGTACAGACTGATTCTGGTTGTCCTTTTGTACATGAGGATTCTATTTTGAATAATGAAAATGGACGTTTGCATGTTTCTTCTGATTCTATGCCATTTCCTTCTACTCTCAAATCCAAAAAAATCAAAAATTAAAAACATCCTTATATGATCATTGAGTAGTTGAGATCTTACAGAACATCTTTCTAAAGAAGCCACTCCTTAAGGCCATGGAATACATGCCCACAGTAAAAAAGAGAATGAAAGAGGTATGTACATAAAAGCATCAACCAAGGAAGAACAAACAAAAGGAAACAGAGAAGCACATCTTGACCATGGCCACAGTTCATGCCATCAGTAACCTTCCGCCTAAAAAGAAAGACAAGGGAGCACTTCACATCCGTTGCCATATCTTTGATCAAGAATTTGATCGTACTCGTCTCGATAGTGGTTCCTCCTTCAATCTCATGCCTTCCTCTTTACTAATTGAATTTCAGTTAGGACCTCTTAAATCAAACAGGATGATCCTTCAGTTTGCTGATAGATCGATTAAGAGGCCAAGAGGAAATTTAGAGGACGTTATTATAACGGTGCAAGGAATGAAATTCCCTGTTGATTTTGGTTGTCATGGATTTGGGCACACTTACACCATTACTTCATACCTTGATCATACTAGGTCGACCGTTCCTCCGAACAACCGAAGCAGTAGTTGATTATGCTACTAGAGAGATCATCTTTCACTCTCGCAGTGACAAGGTGAAAATTGAGACGATCTCTGATCCTAGACCATCACCGCCACCCGTAGTAGATGAGACAGAGAAATCTATATAGAGCTAGATGATTGTGATTTCTTACTGAATTCAAAGAGAAAGATCTTTTCACTGATTTTATAGATACCCAAGAGTTCCTTTCCGAAAAGAACTCTATGGAAAGCACAATCGACATGAGTTCCCTTAGTGGTCCAATTGAGTTAGTTGTTGATGGACAGTTTGAGATGATTTCTGAGGATCAATCTGAGTTTTAGGAGGCATATTTTGATATTCCTTTGATACACTTTTATGAGATTACTGATGATAGGCCTCATTCTGAGAATTCTGAAGTGTAGATATCCGAGCCAGGCGTTGAATTTCCTGATTATGCACATATGAGAGTGATGAATCCACGATTCATCATCTCAATATATTGATCTTAGCAAAATCCACGAGTAAATTCCCTAATAAATGTCTATAAAATCAATAAATTAACAAAATGACTCTTGTAAATAAAATACATTAATTAATGTATACTAGATTGTACAAAATAACTAACACTAAAAAACCGCAAAAATAAAGGAGTTTTATACTTGTAAATAGCCCAAAACTTCATAAATTTTTAATAATTTCATTTCAACTCCTTTTTGCCTAATTCTTTCTCTAACTTGTTTATAAAAATACAAAAATACAAAACAAATTTTACTTCAAATAAATGCTCCTAGATCCCAATGGGAAAAAGCCGTAAGGACCAACTTTCAAGCCAAATTCCCGCTCCGTATGAACTCCAAATTCACCAAACTCACTTTTAAAGTTCAAGTTAGAAAATTATCTATCCAACGGAAGTGGTTTCATTAAAATCGGAGCTCGTTTGCAAAAGTTGGGTTTTGGGACCTAGATGTACATTGTATATTATGTATATATTCTTTCTTTCATCATTTTTTATTTTATCTTTCTTAATTACTAAAAATCCAAAAAAAGTCATTGTGGTGTTGTATTTTGATTGTACTATTTTATTGTATTTTTCGATTGTACATATCTACTATTAAAAAGACAAAAAAAATATATAAAAAGAAAAGCAAACAAAAAAATGTACATGTTGTATATCTTCTTTTTGTAAATTCCCCACTCTTTTTCTTCTCTTTATTTTATTTTCTCTTTTTAGTAGCCTACTTTATTTCATTTCATTTTTTATTTATTTAATAACATTCTCTACAATAACTTCCCTTTCTCCATTAACCTCCAAGTCTTCTTTCAACCTCCATTCAACTCCATATTCTTCATATAACCTCCCATTCAACTCCACCAATAATCTAACTTCTCATTCAACACCACCACCTCTCTAACTCCCATTATTCATCTCTTTAATAATCATCTCCACATCCACATTTTTTCCCCATCCACCATTCTTATAGAATAAGGAGAGAGCTTGGAGTGTTTTGTTGGTGACAGCAGCGAAGCATCGTCCTCAAGCGACGACCTCCTTCAGTGAGATCCGCGGAGCTCCGCTGCGCGTCACGAGTTCCCCGTCGAGCTCGTGGAGCTTCTCCGATTTTTATTTCGCCAATCGGATCGAGGCGACAACAGGAGTCCCAGCGTAGCTGCTCCGCCAATCCGACGAAGACCAGGTAAGTATTTCTCATCATTTTTCTTGTTGTTTTAATTTATCAACTATCTTGTTTTCTTGTATCACATCATCACCATAGTTTTTTTAATCACATTATCACACCTCATCATCATCTTCCTTTTTTGTGTACATATTTTCCTGCTTAAAAAAAATTAAAAATATAAAAAAAGTTAAAACAAAAAAAAGAATTTTTTTATTACAGCAGAAAATTATAAAAAAATAAAAAAAACAAAAAAAATTCCGCAGCAGTGGTGGGGGAGAACCCACCACCGCTGCCCCTTCTCACCAACGGCAGGCGGCTCTGCCGCCCTCCACCGCCGCCGTCTGCCAGCGGCGCTCCCAGGCCGCCCCGCCAGCCCCCAGATCTCCTCCGCGCCCACGCGCGCACGGTCGCACGACCGCCCAGCGGGCCCCCGCCGCCCTCAGCTCAGAGCTCCGCTCGCCACCGCAATCGGCGGCCCTCGCCGCGCCATCCTTCCACCGCCCCTCCGCCGCGAGCCCAGACACCCTCCGCGCCACCTCCTCCCGTCGCGCGCCTCGCGCCGGCACCGCCCGCCACCAGTTCTCCCTTTGGGTTCAACGGCCCCCGCGCCTGTGCAGAGAAGAAGGTCCAACATTTGCATTTTTTTATTTTGTGAAAAATTGCAAAAATATTTCTCAAAGTTTCCTGTAATTACCATTTAGTCCCTGTACATGTTTTCTTTTGTAATTTTAGTTTCTATAATTGCAAGGACACCCTTGTATTCGCACTTTAACTTGGACTCGTTTATGCATCATTTTATTAAATGAAAAATGGTTTGATGTTGAGCAACTAATTCTCTACATTGTGGACAATTATTTATATTTTTGTGGTCCTTGGGTAATTAAATTAAATTGGTCAACTGAAATTTTACATATTTTACCCATTCAGTGCTTATAAATTTTTATCTCACACACCTTTGTCCAAAAAATCCACAAAAATTAGGAATGATGCCTTGAAATGTGATGAGTTTACTATCCAAATTTCATTTAAAATAGAGTTTTCTTGTGCCTGTAATAAATTATAGAGTGTTTTTAGTATTTGATTTTTAATTAAATCCATGTATATTCTTTTTGCGAAATTTCAATTCTCCTGGATTGCACATAAAAATATCTATTTGAGATAATTTGATCTCTGACTAATTTGATAACGTGGATTTAATAGGAATTAATTACTCATTTCCACTCTGACTTCACTAAAAAATCCATAAAAAAATTCATACTTTGTCAAAAAATTCCAAAAAAATTACTGTAGTCTCCTTGCATTATGTTTTAGTTCCAGTAATTTTTTTCATAATTTTTGCTTACTGTTTGTGTGATAAATTGCAAAAAATACCCATAAAAAGTGTGCATTTTTAGTTATTGCATTGTAACCCATAAAATTCCAAAAAAAGTACTTGCATTCATCTCTGGATTAGGAATCTAAGAAAAATATAATTGGGCTAAATTGGACTAATTTGACATTAAAATTAATTTGGTCTTGTTGTGTGTTTTCTTAGTGTTGTAATTCACTTGCATTTGCATTCTATTTGCATAAAAAATCTAAAAAATACCACTTGTAAATCTAGATCTTTATTTTCAAATTAAATCCAAGTTTTTCCTTTGCCTCCCTGTGTTCGACCCCGGACTTGCCCGTGATATAAATTAAAGCCGAGACACTCTTCACGGAGATCTTCTCTCGGTTCTGACCGAATCGCTAAGTACACGTATTACAACGTGACCGAATTAATTACCGTATTTAGCGACTCGTCAGATGGCGTCGTTGCAGGGGAGGCAAACGGCTTAGGGATTAGTTAAAAATTTGGATTTAGATTTCACTTACTCGGGTAGTCTGACCCCCGAGCCACTTGTATTTATTCCATTTTTTTGCAATTATTTCTCTTTATATTTTTGTATATATCTTGTTGTTTATCTCTCTAATATAAATCTCTTTTTCCTTGCGAGGGCCCGTGGACTTGGAGTGCATCGGAGGTCGACGGACGCGACGCGCGCCGACTGCTGAAGAGCTTGGAGAATTTATTTATCTTCGAGAGAATTTTTGTAATTATTGTGTTGTAATAACTTAGGTAATTCGCTCTTTCCAGCGGCTCTTGTTTGAGAGCTCGCGCTTGTATCCGGACTGAACTTTGGACCCGCTCGTGGTCGTGTGGTTGATTGACGTAGAATAGGACTTGCACTCGCGGCTCTTAGAGCATTTTATTAGAATATCTTTATTGCTTGTGCTCGTAACTTTTAGGACCACACATCACATTTAACGAGACGCACTTAGACCGCTGGACTATTAGTCAAATTTAACTTGTTCATCACTCGCTAATAGAACTGCCTGTCTAGGAACGGTTTTTTCGTTTGCATTCATTTAGTATAAAATTTCAATTCTGCCTTGCATCCCGCATGTAGAGAGCGAGGATCACTGTAAGTCTTCTGAACTGGGCATGCATCATTGATTTCATCATTTTGCATCGGTTTTTCTCGACTCCCTCCCCTTGGTTTTTGAAACTTAGGTTAAAAGGAATTCGGGACTGATCGTTAGGCGTGCTTTGTTTGGTGGACTAATCAAGTGATAACCAAACCTAAAACCGGGACTGCTAATCAGAGTTGACCAAAAAAAACTGATTAAAACTAACACTTGTTTTGGGAGAGCAAAACCCTCATTGTATGCTTGGCTAATTGTGATTGTTGGGAGGTGAGGACGCATCCCTAGGATAGTGCCCAAAACCTACTTTTGAGCCTTGCGTAATTGGATTGATATCTTGATTTATCACCTAATTAAAACTGAAAAGATAAACGGTCGGACTTTGCGACCATCACTGTGTTGAGTAGGTGAACTCAGGGTTTGCTCTTGTGTTTGTTTGTTTTGTGTGTTATTCGGTGCACTTGCATGCTTTCTTCCTCGATCCGCCTTTATTCTCCCATTTTCCCTCCAAGATGTCAGAATATTGGTCATCACATCCACGTCATTCTTCTTCGATCATATTTCGATCATCTCCACCCTCTCATTCCTCTTCATACCCACACCCCAACCGCGAAGTCAGAACTCCGACTGACTTTCGCACTTCTTCGTCCTTCTCACCTACCCCACATTCTTACACCCATGAC